>WUAM01000423.1:1894947-1935870 GCA_024336885.1 Actenoides hombroni | reverse complement strand
GTGATCTGTTTTGTTTGCACTTTTGGTATTCTGTTACTTGCTTTGGATAATACTTTTATAAATATATTTGCGTTTTATTATAAGCTAGCAACCTTCAATATAAATGTCCTTCATCTTAGATGATGTGGTTTTGGTAATTGGTTTCCTTTGCCTTATCACCATGGCTGCAGTATTCAGATACTGTCATTAAAATGCTTATCCTAGCGAGTGAATGACTTGCTTTCTGATGACCCGGGAGGAGAAAGCAGCAGCAGCAAGCAGTGCCTACCTGAACCACAGTTTGCTTGGCTCGGGGAACAATTTTCTCAATAAATTAGCTCCATCCTACAAGTGCCATGGCTTGGAGACAGTGGCTTTGTGCAAGCCCTTCTCAGTCCATCAACTTCGCTAATAAAGCTGAACCGAAATCCTAAACTGGCTCCTAATTGAAGTTAAACAGCCACGTCGGTGCCGCTGCGGCACAGCCAAGACAGGCAGGGATTTGCCTTCCAGGGGCTGCCCCTTCCCAGGGCTGGAAGCAGAGCTGCACCCCTGTTATTGTTTGCACACTGTTTCTGTGCTCCCACCAGAGTGTCTTGGGCCATATCGTGTGTTTCTTTCTACTAAGATGCTTCCGCAGCCCTCAACCCACCCCCTTGCCCAAGTTAGTGGTGACAGGTTTGGAGCAGGCGTGTCCTTTAGGGCAAAGAGTGGGAAAGCTATCGCAAGACCACGAACACTTAGATGCGTTTTCCACTGTGCTCTTTGCAGAGATGACAGGTTCTAGCCCAAGCTGAAAAAAGAAATCTGAATTGGAACCACAGCCCAAGCCAGAGCAGCCAGTGTGGAGTGACTTACTTGTACCAAAGGTGATGGTATTGGGCCAAGACACATGTAGCAGCCCAGGTGAACTGTGAGTTGAGTGAGGAGAGACTGCAGTGCTGTTCCTCTGCTCCAGTGCGGCTACTTCTCTCCAGGCTACAGGATTTAACTTTGTTAACCACGCTAGGTCAATTGGAGCGTGTGTTTTAAGATCTACAGAAGATTTATTCTTGAAAGGAGAATAAACATTTTAAGGCCTGTAAGATACATGCTGTGAGTGTAAAGAGAAGAAAGTGTCTAACAGGAGTGAGAGCTTGGCTGGGGAAGAAGAGGTGGCAGGTTTAAGATTATGGTTTCTCTCTTCCCCCCTAAATACCCTCTGGACAGGACAGTTTGGGTCTTTACTCTCAAACCCAGTTCTTTTTTTTCCCCAGCACTGGATTTTGCCAAGCGGGTACAGTTGTGATGAGATGTTGTGCGTGGAGCTGCATCATCATCAGTGTCAATCTTTGCCGGCAGCCATACATGAGAGTAGGAAGTATGTGTATTTAGGCTAGTGCTATATGCCTTGAGTGAATGACTAGAGAAAAGCTTTTGGTCAGAACTCCCCTGGCTGCTGCAGCTATCTCCAGCTCCTCAAGCTGCAGAGTGTCCCAGCAGCAGGTGGTTGAACCAGAGGCAGCATATAGGTGGCTATACAGGCCTGTGCACTGTAAACATTTTCCCCACAGTTCTCACTGTTTACTCATGGTGATAAACTCATCTGCTCCATCACCTGCTGTTGCTGCACTGCTGATCTGTCCGAGCCATGTTGTTTCTCTCCAGAGAGCTCCAAGCCTTCCCTCCCTACACTCATCTCCTATGATTTCCAGCAAAGAACTCAAAAACATCATCAGGTGATTTTTTTGGGCAAGTGCACTTCTGGGACATTTGCACCTCAGTTGTCTAACGGACGTGTCCTACCCAGGGGCCTGTGCACCACCAGTGCCCGCTCAATTCCTAAACGCTTCTTCCACTGGATTGAAGATCACTTGAGGGAAGCCAAAGTGACAATACCGGGAGGAGAAAAAGAATTCCACCCTAATTGTAGTTTAATAAGTATCAGACTTTATTATAGAGTTTTACAAATGTATGTAAACATTATAACATTCCATTAATGTGCATACATGTTTCAATGAAGGTGTTGCTTAACCATGTGGAACCTCAGGGTTGCCAGGCTATTGAAGATTACTTCATTGGGGAATTCAGCGGAGGGATGTGTATGATTTGAGTTTGTAACAAATATTTTCTTAATGCTAGTCTCACAAGAAAGTTAATCTTCTTCTGCCCTCCTTGATGGACTGTTGTGTAGTGCACCCAAAAGATTCCAGTGTTGGGGTTTTTTTCCTACCATTTCAGTCATATCTGTCTTAGTATGGTAATGCAGAGGTTGTCAGTGCTCTGAATGACAGGAGGAAAAGGTGATTTGATGTTTTCAGAGCTAGGACTTACTTAGCAAGCATCCTACTCTGGAAGATATCCTTTCCTTTGTCAAGTGCCAAGTTTCATTTTGTAAATGACATAGAACTACGCTGGCCCACGTCTCATTGGCTTTCCCTTGAGACAGAAACCACAAAATCTTACCATTTTCTGGAAGCGTTTCCTTGTCCCGCACACTGATAGTAAAGACTGTATAAATGATGCCTGTTTAATTGTTGAAGAACTGACATTCCCGCGCCACTAAAGGGTGTTCTCTGTTAAGGAGAGAAAAATATACTTTCTGACCTTAACCATTTAATGGATTACCTTAAAAACCACTTTGATTTATGGCAGGTAAAAAGAAGACAGTCAAAGAAGCTCCGCAGTCCAAGGAGTGAAATTTAACTCTGATGGTAGGCTGAACTGTGTAGCTGGATTGTGTTTATGTTTAGGTGCCAGTTAACAGCACAATCTCCACAAAACGATTTTATTGTTCCCCAAACCCTATTTTTATTTGACGGCTGCCTGTGGTTGGTAAGCCTCTCTTTTGATGATTCAGTGACCTGTCATAACGGTCCATCTTGTCTCTGTAGCTTTTTTTTCTTGTTTTCCCATGGCATCTTCTCGGGCCATGCTAGCACACAGATGATCAGCAACAGATTAAGAGCTGCTTATGGGTAGCCAACTGTGGACTAGGACCTGATCCAGCAAACCATTAAGCATGGGCCTCGTTTCATTGACGTCAGTTGTGACTATATGTGTTCTTAAAGGTGAACATATGCTTTAGTGCTTTAGTGAATCACTCTGCAAGAATATTTGTAAGTTAATGTCAGGACTGGCACGAAGAGGAAAAAGGTGACTTTTCCTTAGCAGTGCTTCTTCGGTGGTGCCCAGCAGAGCTTTTTGGAGGCACTACCTAGGAATTATTTCAGGCTTTATTACTGGGGGAAAATCTGACATTTTCTTGCATATTAGATTAATGGTTCCTGTCTGATTTGACTCAAAATTTAGGAAGAGGTGCCTGTATCTGGCTTGGGCAAATGCTGCTTTGTCCTTGATTGAGGTTTGTCAAATTATTATGTCAAAAGTTTGGAGGCCTACGAGAGAGTTTCATGCTGTTTGTGGTTGGACCCCTGTTTCTTCCGTCAAGAGAGATAAGACTCTTTCTGAAATATGTAGCTAGTCCTCCTCTGCAAGAAATACTCTTCATGTCGCCAAACTTTATTCTTGTATTTTTGTAACATACAGTGTTTCCTATCTGCTCATGGCATATTTGTTACGAGGAAGCATTCCCCTGTTTAAAGGTTAGTGTTGGTGTTCCTAGACTGGTTTGTACACTGAGGAATTGAGGTAGGCCATCTAGCTCTTCCACTGTCAAAATGTCTGTTTCTTCTTTCTACTTGAGAAGACTGGGGGAAAATATGCACGCACTCCCCCCCCCATACACACACCTCCCCCACTTCTATTGCCTTCCTGGCTGCTGTGTGAATATGTTAGAGTTGGGCTGTGTGCTTCGATACAGCGCGCTCCTCCAAATAAAATGCACAGATTTGTTACATACCAGAGGAGGAAAAATGGTGCTCGTTGTATTGACATCACTTCAGTCTTTAGTTTATTGTGGATACGAAGTTAAAATTCTAGTACTGAAGAGTGTTTTAAAAATCCCAGCTGAAACCAGGACAGTAAGTTAAATTACTTAATGTAATTTTCCGTCATAAATGTCAGAGATCTCTTATTGGTATTACCTAAGTTGTCTGATTTTGCTTTATACTAGCAGTAAAGGAAGTTGTATGTGTGACTTGATATGGAAAGGATTAGTCAAAGCATAAGGATTAAAAATAAATTCCTTCTCAAATGTTTTTAAGAACCCAGACCATACATATTTTACACAATATTTTAGTAATATACCCCCTTTTCTAAGAGAATTTTTTAAATCAGTCAGGATCAGCCTGATTTCTTTTGTTTAAAAAATAAATATTAACTGTGTAGCATTTTAAAAATAGAAAATTCAAATATTTGAGACCAAGGTAGCTGTACTGTTGCCACGTGTTACAGATGCTAGTACGCCAATACGTTCAACCGAGAGAATTACACTTGTAAATGGAAATGTATTGGTTTGAATATTATTTGACTGAACTGCTTTGAAGATTCCTCAGTTGTTCTCTCAAGACTGGTACTTTAACAGTATTCCAGATTTCAAGAAGAGGTGCATCAGATTACGAGGGGGCTCCGTCATAACTACAAAGACAGAAACATCAAGTCAGTAACCTGAAAGGGAAGCATAAAATGGTATGAAGAGGCTATTCTGTATATTAGAAACAATCTTTGTATTACGCTTGTATAGTTCATATAAAAACAATAACTACTTAGGATATTGGGGCTTTTTAGCTTTGATAAAACAGCGTTACTATCTTGAGTTAATCTTGCAAAGTGAACTTTCCGAGCCGGTGCTTGAAAAAGCCATGTAATGAGAATCCAGGTGAAGATGCTGAGTTAAATTTTGGGTTTCTTTTTGCCGTTCAAGTTGAAGATGGCAATTAATGCAGCCTTCTTGATCTTTTTACATTTAGTCGCTCAGCATAAAGCATGAAGCTCTCAATTCAAGCCTCCATACAGCCAGTGATTGCTTCCTACTATGCTGAATAGGGCTGTTTCTGAACTGCGACTGTATCTAATCAGCAGCGAGTGGGCTGACTTCACACCAGTTATTGAAAACACATTTTCAGAAGGCTTCTTTGCTGATAAATATCCAACTAGAATTCTCTTACATGTTGTAGTATGCATTGCTATTGAGAAATGTTTAGAAATGCATGTATAATATCAACCGTACAAATGTGGGTTTGTAATACTTCTTAGCATATTCATTAAGAATTCTTGAAATGTTAAGTTATCTCTGTCCTACAGTATATCTGTGCTGAGCAAACTGTGGCTGGGGGCCAAATCCATTTTACAGCTCTCCAAAACAGTCTTGTGACCAATCAATCAAGTTTTCACTTAGAAAATGCCCATAGTGTAAGCACCTAAGTCACCATGCATAATCCATACTAAAATAAATACGATATACTATCGCTGAATAGTGAAGCCAGGTGAAATTAGACACGTGCCTCTGAGGTTGTAGTAGATAAAGGAATCTGGTTCTGTAGGAGGAGATGATTAACACATGGTACAAATGCACACAGTTCATAAGGCAGTCGCACTTTTGAGATGTGAATGGGAAATTGATTGAATGTCTGAAGGGAATGAAAGGATAGTGGATAAAAAGGTTTTATAAATGGGACACAATCAGGCCACTGAAACTTCTGCAAATTAATGTTTAGCTCTGCAGAGGAGGCTATCTTTTCTTCTATCACAATCACAACTCCATAAGCTTCAATTACTTCTAAAATTTACTTTCTGTTTGGCCAGGGGTATTGACTGTAAGAGCAGACGACCGCCCCTCAGGCTTACCAGGTTTTGTAATCAGAGCGCTGTATAAAGCCTGCAGCTTGGCAGAATCTTTTTTCTTTTAAGAAAAAAAAGGAGACTCAATGTCATGAATAAGAAACATGAGAAAGGAAAGGGGGAAAACACTTACAGTCTGCAGTGGGTCTGGATACTGCAGTTGGTTACAGAACCAACAGGGCGAGAGGCTTTACCCTGTTTGGTGATCTCGCACTTGCATTGCCCCTTCCCAGCGTCACCTTCACGAGGTCTCTGCTTCCCTTCCCGGCAGGGAGGATGCTGGCCATGGGAGGTGGGAGCCCGAGGCAGGCTGAGTCATGCTGTGCCACAGCTCGCTGGTACTTGTCATGGGTGTCGCTGATCAAGGACTACAGATGGCAAACTCCACGTGTGAGCCCGAGCTCCAGGTTCTCCAGCCAGCATCTTCACCTCCTCCTCCCTGCTCCCGAAGTGCACCCCATTTTCCCGGTCCAACCATCCCACGTGCAAAATCACCACGTATGATCCACCTCCGAGTTTGCGGTCCTGCCCCACGTCCGTACCAGCCGCAGCTAGCGAGGAGCAGCTTTGTGTTTGAGCATTCAGCAGCTCAGTTTTGCTCCCCACAATTATGTGCCGCCCTTTAGCTTTTGCAATTTAAGTTCCTTTTTTTTTTTTCTTCAGTTTTTGCCACTGCCACCCCAGCCCTCAGCTATTAGTAGGCTCCTTGTGAGGCTATGAGCATCCAGCCGCTCTGTGTGTGTGTTACAGCAGTAAGGTTTGAAAGAAAATGGTGCTCTCTGAGAAAGGGTGAAATAGTTTAGACAGTGTAGAATTTATTCTAGGACATGAATCCAGTATTTAACGTGCAGGTAGAAAAAAATTGCTTCCTGTTCTGCTGATCCTTGGCTGGATAATTGACAGCCTTCTGGAACTTCATTTCTAGCCTTTTCAGCTTTGGTTGATAAAGATGCAAAAAAGACAGAGATGCACAAAAGGACTGTATATAGCGTATAATTCGTTTTGTAGAGCTAGAACATCTAGCTGAATGTGCCATTGATTTACCCTGGCACTAATTCCTGGTGAGTAGCTCATTTTGAAAGTAGCTACCAGTTGGCATATTTGCAGGAGCAGCATTGAATTCTGGCACGCAGTCACTGTTGTATTAAAAACATGAAGTGCAGCGAGTCTGGAGAGCCTTTGAAAGTGAGATATCAGTAGAGGCCGCGTGTCGCATTGTTATTCTCCGTACATACAGCTTAAGAAACCCGACCAGAGTAAGCGATGCGTGTTACCAGCAGCGTGTGCAGTTTGTGGCGTGGATTCTCCTTGCAAAGTGCATTAGCGGGCTTGGGTGTATTAAAAAAATCTCACTCAAAGCCACTTTAAAGTCCATATGGTATCTGTTACGATTGCCTTAATAACAATAGCGTAATTACGGGTATTATATCCTTCCAGGATTGAATGGGCAACAAACATTGCTTGTGAGCAGCAAGTTTTCATGAGAGATGACAGCTGTTTTAGAACCCAAATTATAGTTTATTTATTATGTGTATACATTCAAGTTCAGCGCAAAATGGCAAAAGAATGAAATCTGCAGAAGAACTATTTCTTGCTGTTATTTTGCAATAAAAAAGCTAGTTGTATACTAATGAACGAGAAGAATGGGTTGGTTGGAAATGACATATTTCTGTAAAATAAGAAGTTTCAAAAGGATGCCTCTAGCTGCAGAATCTACCAAGCATCAAGGTTTTTTTCCCTTTTCTTGGGAGGAGAAGAGGAAGATGAGAACAGGGAGCTTCTTCCGAATCAGAAAACTTCACTCAGTGGTGGGAAATTGTAGTGGAATACATTGAGCTACAAGTGATGACTAATCATCACCTCTGTCAAGCAAGGGTGGGTATGGCCCTGATGACAACAGGGTGAGGAGGAGGGAACTGCTGAAGGTTCATCATGGATCTTGTAATGGAAACTCCCTGCAGACCAGTCTGCCAGGGACAGTGCTGAGCTGCAAATAGGGACTCTTGTATGATTCCCCTAAGCACTAGGTATGTAAATGAGTTGACTTGAAGGGATTGGTTGCAAGAAGGTTAACTCCAGACTACAGTTCTCTTTTTCTGCCTTTCTGGTTTCTTCCTAAATCTGTGTCTGTCTGAAGGAGCGCTGAGTACCACTCCAGAATTTCAGATCCCTCAAGCTTTTACGTGCTGATGTTGGAAATGGTGGCCAGGTCTTTCGGATAGGTAGCAAGCAAAAGTATTGTGAGAAGGAGTATTTTAATGAAAAGTTAGCTTTATATTGATACTTCCTTGTCTGAGAATCTGTATCACTTCCAGGTGTCAGGAACCTGTTGGAGGTTCCATGAAATCCACAGTTTTAACTTGTACGTTGTTATTGCAGGCTGCCACCATCTCACAGATCTGAAGAGATGCAAGGTGGCAACACGTATTGAGGAGATGGCTGTGGGGGAGAGGAATTGAGATGGGTGTCTCTTCATTGCTGTAGATGAGCTGGAGTGTGGTTTCCAAGGCAGGAAATAAAAAAGTACATGCTGTACAGATGAAGAGACATTTTGTAGCAAGGCTTCTAAAGCTTTAAAATTCAGGCACAACTGCTGTACAAACACAAACCAGGGCTCTTGCATATACAGAAAGGAACTTTCAGTCTGTGTGAAGGATCTTGGCACGAAGGGAGCGTTCAAAATACAAGGTTGTTAACTTGGTTCCCCAGTGTAAATTAATGTATGATTTCTGGTGTGTGCTGTAAGCGAGCGTCCCATTGGTTGTGTCTCACTTGAGATCTAAAGCTAGGAATAAGAGTGACAGCTCAGATTTACCCTGCAGTGATGCTCTGACAATGCTGTTGGACAAATTCCCTGTAACAGAGGAGAAAGGTTGATCAGAGATACACTAGGCTACAAAAAGCAACTTCAGCAATTCTGTAAATCCTGGGTACTGTGAGAGAAAAATAATTGTGAACAGAAATTCTGTGTAATCCCTGTTTAGGTATATGATGGTCCTGTAGGTAATGTGTCTGTGAGCCATTCTAGGCCATTGCCTAGAAGGCTGCTGAGTTGTACATTATAAAGAAAACCAGGGAGGAGTGATGGGTAAAGGAGAATTCATAGAGTGGGAAGGTTTTGAGCTGCTTGGAGGCATCATTGCTGGCGTGGGCTCAGGCTGCATTCCCCTCTTAGTTTTTATGAAGATTTAAACTCTTTTAATACCTCACTGACATTTGCTTTACACGTGTGCAATGGGGTCTTGGTTTCGAGGAGTTTTTCCGAGGGCTGCGACCGTGCAAAGTGAAGGGGAAGGCCTCTAGAAGATGGGCCGCGTGGCCATTTTCCCAGGGAGAGGTATCTTTAAGAGCCCTTCCCTGAGCCGCTCTGCTGCTGCTCGGCATCTGCTGGGATCCCCCAGGACCGCGCAGGGAGCCAGCAAAGCCTTGGGAGTCCCCGGCTGCGCACGGCCCGTGCCTTCCCGGCACAAAACCCAGTGGCGGCGGCGGAGGCTTTCCGTGCTCCGACAATTGACACGGGCAGGAGGGAGAGCTCTCTTCTGCTGACAGAGAATGTTCCAGCTGGTGCTGTGGACAGAAGTACCGTATGGTGGCTTGCTTTGAAAACGCTTCAGAAATTCAGAACTCTTTGTAAAAAAAAAACAAAACCAAAACAGGTTTAGTTGTTTGTTTGTTTGTTGTCTTCTTTTCAGGATCGTTTTATGCATAGCAGTATGCTAGACCCTTCGAATAGCAAACACTGGCAGATTGTATCATATCTCTTTTGTGATAGAAATTATTTTCAGCGGTGTGAAACTGGGATGTTGACTGTTTATGCAGTGAGAGTGCTTAAGTAGCTTTAAATTGTGTAGATCTTGTTAATCACTCTGGAAAAAAAAAAGAACCATTAAAAAATGCAGTGGACTTTAATGGCCTCGGGTCTTATTCTGTGGCTGCATGATTTTTGATTTTTACTACAGATACGAAATGGTTGTTGGTCTTGTCATTTTATGGAAATGATTTCTAAAATAATAACCCTGTTACTCAGTTTCATCTGTAGTCTCTGATGCGATTCAGGGCAAAGTTTTTTAAAAAAAAAAACATTTTGCAAATTGCCAGAGCTCATTACCTAATGCATTGAATTACAGATGGAAAGAAATGCTGTAGTGAGTTAATACAAGTTAGTGGGTTAATAATCGCTGATCCTACTGGGACCATGCTGCGGTATCTCTGAAATGTGTGCATCCTAAGCATAATATATGGTGTCATTTCAAGGCCATACTTGTTCCAGTGTTGGCATTTGCGTGCAATTTGTTTTACTAAATTCCAGAACGCTTTGCACAGAAACCCAACAAATAAGGTACCATTAGACAGAAAAAGGGATTATTTTTGTCTTCAACAGCAGCAGCAACAGGTTTTCCAGTGGTGTGGAAGCCTGTTTGCCATATATAAGACTGAAGGACTGCTTTTCCTTTAGGGAAACGTGTGATCAAAACCATGGAGTTCTGATGGGGGGAAAAAAAACTCTGGAGCTGATGGGGAATTTTTGCTTTTAAGAAAAAAAAAAAAAAGAAAAATCTCTTCTAGCATGAAATGTTTGGATCTGGAACAGCTTCCTAGTTCTGATTTTTGCTAACATAAGCCTGTATTAAAAATATATACGTATATCTAGAACAACTTGTTACACTGAAACTAAAAAAGTGAAAACTTTCTTCTTTTTCCAGAAATGAGTTGCAGAAGCTTGTGACTGTCTTTTGGCTTTTTTCCACTGCAGAATATGAAAGGGTTTAGATGTGGAATATTTGGCATAACAGAAAATATAATTCCAGCTGAAATCTAGTCTTTGTAAAGCAGTCAACTAAACTATTGTAATTTGATTTTAGGTTTTTTCTTTAATTTCAGACTTTGTAAGGTGCACCTTACAAAATGTTGTGAAAGGGTCTGCTGATTGGGTGTTGTAATTAGTACTGGAAGTAAAATAATGTATTTCTAAAATGATAGGACAGATTCACTGAATTCTACCAACATGGGCTTGGCACTATTAATATTCAAGGGTACTTTGTCTGCCCTGATTTCCCAACTTCGCAGTTACTCCAAGACATTATTAACTACTGCTACTGCACGGTTGCTGTTTGTCTTTCCTTTGCGTGAAGCCGGTGTTGGTGAGAGAATGAGTTGTCTGCTGTGATGAATCTTTTGAAGAATTAATTTAGGAAGCAGTCAATCTTTCAGAGTTATTTTTAATGACGGAACTGACTCAAGGAGGAAAAAAAAAAATCTTGCTGATTACATCTTTCCAAATTTTGTGGGTGTATAATGTCATTCATTAGACTGATAGAGGTCTTGTCAGGGTTTCCACCTAAGCTGGAAGACTTCCTTTCACTTAGTGGACATTGGAGCTACTGCGAGTAAAGCCTCAACAGGTCTGTAATTAAATGACTGTAACACTGAACTTTCTTTTAGCTGCTTGGCATAGTCCTCTACACCTGAGACTCATCTGCAAACTCTGTGGGCGTGAAAAAGGGCTGAAGTGTGCAGTGTGACCCAGCACCCCTTTATGCCAACAGGAAAGGAAATGCAATAGGATCAGACCAGACTATATTGAAAAATACAACATTTCATCTGTAGTAAGAGACCCTTGCACAGAGCTACGATCATCTATAAAGCGATTCTTTATTTTTCCATGTTTATTTATTAAGTCCCAAATGTTATGGAGGAAAATTCTGTTACATAAACTGTACAGGTTATCAGAAATCAGTTTTCAGGTGAGTATTCTGGTACCAAAGCTTGTCTACCTAGAAATTTGGGAGTGTATCATTGAGAGTTTTGATAGAACATGAGGAGTGACATTGCTGTGGTGTAATACATAATAACCTACCAGAAGGGAGTTGCACTGAAATGCTGGTAAGCACAACCAGCAGAGAATTTTCCTCTGCCAGTTGCCGTTGTCAGAGGTGTTCCAACATGGATTTCAGGGGAGAAGTGCCTGCTTGACATGATACGAGCAGAGTTTTGCTTTTTGCCTTTGTGACTCGAGTTCAAATCAACACCTCTCCTGTCATCAGTAAATTGGATGTTGCAAAAAAACCCCACAAATGTGCAGTATAAAATGACCTGTTTTGTTTTGTTTACTTTCAGTGAATGCCAAAAGTAAAACTTTGAATGGTTGATCATTTAATGATCAGAATAATTAGTTCAGTTGAAATAGCGTGCTGGTTTCGGGCCTGTTTTTAAATCTAACCTACTTAGGCTAGAGAGGAACTTGAAAATAAGACAACATCAGAATCTTAATGTATTTGCAAACACCTGCATATTCCCACTGAGTAACTCTGCTACTTAAATGTTCTTTGCTCTTCTGGTCCTGTATCTGCCTGTGATCTTCCAGATGATTCCTTGGAGATCAAGGAGTCAAGCCAACCAGCACAAATATAAAAGCGTTGACAGCAGAGGAGATTTCTGCTTCTTTGTAATCTTAATCTTGGATTTGTCTGAATATCAGCATGGCACAAACAGCTGAAGGGCTGGGGGTATCACCAATGTTGGCTTTCAAATTTCTGGATGTCACATTAATGAGGAAGTAGAAAAACATTTCTTAAAGTAGTGCAGTCCTTTTGTAATTCTTATTTACTTCTTGCCAGTTGATTAGACTGTATTAGTTTGACTCAGTACTAATTTTAATAGTTAACCTTTTTTTTTTTTTCAGTTTCTTATTCATCCAATCAGTGATTGGAATATTTTTGCTTTGATAAGGAATGTAGATGCCGTCAATTGCAACAGATTTTAAAATTGTGTTCATCACCTTGACTTTGCCAGAGAGGTTGGTAACCCTTGAGCACTGGGGGAAGACAAACCATCATGGCCTTTTTTGAAAAGACAAAACGAAGAATCTGAATATACAGAATATTTAATACAATTAAATAAATCTAATATTGATAGGAGCAGCCGTGTGTGAAGAAGAGTTGTACAGATTAAAAGATATTTATAAAAAGTAATAATTTCTAAGGAAAAGTAGTTGTCTTTCTACGTTACTCTGCAAGTTTCATGTTTAAAATTTAGTATGAATATTCAAGTCAGGTTCTTTAATATGCTAAAATTATATGTATATAAAAGTCTTACCTCATGTTTGTCAGCTGAAATTTGTTTCCTGCAATAGAAAAGTAGAAAGAGTTTCCTTAATGAAATAATGTTTTGTTTGGAATACATTCTTATTCAAATTCATTTGTTTTCATTCTGTCATCATTTAAGGAAGAGCTTGTAGAGACGAGTTACATACCCGCATGCTAAGATGATCAGGTCAAAATGCTCTGGCTTATAAGGTCTTTTTGTTGTAACTATATTCCAGACAATTCCATCTATTTTATTCTCATCAGAATCATACTATAGCAAATACTTGCTTTACCCAAGATCCTTCATTCCCTAGGAGCCCTTCAGCATTACTTTTAGCACCACCTACAAACACTAATGAATTTAAAAATACTGAAAGCAGAATTTCAGCTGATTACATTTAGTGTCTTTTTTTTCTGTACGTGACTCAGGCTCACTCGTCTTTCTTCAAGTTGAGCATTTCTGGAGGTTTTCCCATTTGCACACTTTACATGAGATGCCTTCCAGGATAAGGCCCATGCCATTGAAGGTTTGTCAGATGAATAAAGAAAAAGCAAATGTTAATGTCAAAGCTGAAGCTGAAAAGGTTGTAAGAAGATCTTGAATGTATTTGCTATAAATAAGGCCCATAGCAAAAAAATCTTATTTACAGAAGGTCAGTGGCTAGCTCATTCCTGTGTAATTTTGGGTGGGGATATATAAATTGATGTGAATGCTTCCCACTGAGTTTCATTTTTCTATTGCCATTGTGTTGAATTTTATTTTGTCTGTGAGTTATAATATATTGCAGATATCCCCTCTCAGACCTCTTGACGGGATCTAAAATCGACCGCTTAAAATGAGAAATAAGTTTGCGAACCATGGACAAAAATAACTGATTTGATTATTCAGTTGTGAATGATTTATAGGATTCTTTCGGGGGGTTGAGACTTTAAATAAAACTATACAAAGTACAAAACTGTTTTTCACCGACTTCACTTAATAAAACTAAAAGAGGTGAGGATCAGAGGAGATTATTGTCTTTTTTAAAAACAACCTGGCTTTTCTTTTGCCTGCCCCTGTGAAAATTCCATTTGCTTCTAACTATCATAGATGATAATCTAAGGTTTGGCAAAATTGCTTTGCCTGGACTAGAGGTGACCGCCACTGTCTCACGTGGCTGTTAATTGAAGCAAGCTGTGGCCCAGGAGAGGTGGAGCAGGGAAAGTGGAAGCCTCACCAGAGATGGTAAGTGACTTTTGGTGTCTCTGGAAGAAACTGGAGGGATTTGTGCAGCAGAAAACTTTCTTGTTGGAGTCTTAGAGGCTGTGTCTGAAGATAGAGTGAAAGAGGTTATGAAGCAAGCGGAGAAAAGCGGCAGTAGCACGTTTCCAGGACGAGGTGGGGTTTCTCAAATGCTGTGAGAGGGTGCTCAAGAATGAAAAAGATTAATTACTAATGATGTAACAGGTTGGCTGAAATGCTTTTGGTGGGTAAGGTGGCAGATGTAAAGTCGTGATCTTGAACACTGCATTAGGAAAGCTGAGGACTGCAAGCCTGCAAGCTTCCTATGTTCTGAGTGAGTTATTAAGAAGTGCAATAAACCCTAAAACTATTAACACCTGCATAAATACAGTTAGCGCCAGGTTCAGAGCCTGCAAAAGCCAGGCTTGCTACACAGCGGGTACTAAGCTTGTGAAACCAGTTGCCAAAGGGTATTGCAGATGCTTACGATTTAAAGAGAGGCTGGATGAGTTCATGGACAAGAAACCATCTGAGGTTTATTTAGAAACTACAGTCAACTGAGAGATTCCCTGAGCTGAACATGTATGTGCTGTTAGGAGGAATAACCGTATTTGGAAATATTGTGCTTGATTATCATCTTCTCGTACTTTTTCTTGGTTGTCTTTTCATGAAACCTATTAGAAGTTGGATCTCAGGCTAGGTGAATCTTTGCTTTGAAATAGTACCGCAGTCCTTGTCGTCTTTTCTTCCAGAACACCATCTGCCACATATGAAAGGCTAGTTAGAAAAATAAACCATCAAATGGCAGAAAAATCCCGTGGCCATATGTGGGGAGAGGGCAGCAGACCAGTCACGTATCCATCATGGTGTCTCACTGTACTCATCGCTTACTCTCTGCAGAAGAGCACTGAGTTATCAACAAGAGAGCAGCAAAATGCTCAAAGGAAGATACGGACAGGGCCTCCGAGTTTGTGCCCATCTGAAGGGTTGAAAGGAATTACACCATGTGTTTCTTATCTTGTGCTCTGGTTTACGGTACAGAAGGCATGGGTGGGAAGGTCTGGAGGGGAGTGGGAGGTCAAACAATAGTATTTGATTTTGTTTAGTGACTTTCATTCCTTGCCCCTGATTACCTATCGTTCTCATTAGCCGCTGAGTTTGTGCATTGCTGCTCTCTGTGAGCAGCGTTAGCTCTTTCTTGGGGGTTGGGGTTGCTCTCTGCTCAGTTCCCAGGCTGGTGTTTCGAAAGGGGAGGAAGAGGTGCTTCTCCTAAGGGCAGGACATTTCAGATCTTGTTTTGCTGCATCCGTATGAAATGGCAGGCTGTCTTTTTTTTTTTGCTGAGATTAGCGGGCACAGGCTTGTCAGCAGGAATGCTCATTTCCTGGAAGCAGGATGCGGAAAAGGCAATTGCAAAGGGCAGGATAAAATATGATCCGGTGGGAAGTTGTGTATAAAAGCAAAGTAGACTTCAAACTCTCCTCAAGCTTCCACGTTACTGCAAAATAAGGCTGACAGAAAAGCACCATGTGCGCTTGCCAAACCATCCTTTTGGGAATAAATGGCACACGTAGTCTCATTTTTACTTGGGTTAGTTGCCTCTTGATACTGGTCCTCTGCCTTGGAGGACCTGAATTTCTTGGTGTTGATTTCCTTTCCTGTCACCTTGCAACAAGAGTCTGTATTTTGGGTCTTTCTATGTTTCAGTTCCTCAGGCTGTGAATCAGAGAAGTGCTGTATGGAACTGTAATTCCACTGGTCTTTAACTTCTATTTGTCCAGCCATTGGAGTATCAGGAAAATCCTCTTAAACTTTCCACATTAAAGTATTGCATTTAGATGACTTAGCAGATTTTCAGGTTGTACTAAAGTAAAATTTCTCCAGAACCCCCATAGAAATCAATACTTCAGGCAGACTAGAGTGTGAGCCGGTCCTTACATCGGACAAATGCCTGTCTAACTAAGTAGGATGGGGGAGAAAGTGGGGAGTAGACTGCAGATTGTATGGGCGTTCTCACCATATTGAATTATGAAGCAAGCTGGCAGCCTTCTGTTCGGGGCCGCTGCGGGGCGAAGGCATCAGACAGTGGCCCAGGGGCAGTTGCCATGGACGAAAGTGTCGCCTGCTTTGGCAGTAGGGGCTGTCGCAGGATTCTCTCTCCTTGGTGGAGGAGCCAGCAATACGGTCACGTTTAGAAGGCTGTGATTCTTTTAATCGTAAGCATTAGTTTTGGGTGGTGGGGTTTTTTTCCCCCCATCAACTTTTGTCGGTCTGTTTTGGACCATTTCAGTTGTGAAGACCTCTAGTTAATGACAGAGGGAACAGCGACTGACGCAGGCAATTAAGGATTTTATTTCCGGGGTTGGAAAGGCAGGTTTGCTTTAGAAAGAAAAATCCAAGGAGAAGTGTGATTACCAGTGAAGCCTGGATAACACTTGTAATATTTAAGATATGTATGCTTGGATATGTAATGCCTTGTGTTGCAAAGATTTCTGAATTTCTGATTGTTTGTAGAGGTGGGTTATAAGCAGGGTTATATTACTTGATATTTTTAATTACAACTGATAGCACTGAAGCCAACAGCAAAAAACAGTGCGATGAAAAAACAAATAATTAGGAACTTAAAACAAAAGTCGTATCCAAACCCAACCCTCTCTAGAGGCAATATTGTTAGCATTTTTTCCATTGTTACAGAGTGTGGCTTCAGATTTTAGTCCATAATAAAAGATGATGAAATAGACTTCCTTGAAATGTGTCTGTGAATAATTATCCTCAGTGCATGTAGAAGTATGGGGGAATATCTGTTTGTAAAATAAAAGACCTTCACTGTATTTTCATCAAATTCATCATCTAAATTAAAAAGTTATATGACTTTTGGCCCATGAAATTCTTTTTTTTTTTTCTTTTTTTTTTTTTTTCCTCTGGAAACGACTTTGGAAAGTGAGCTTGGCTTGTTCTGCGCCTAAGCATGTCTGCTCAGCCCGACCTAATCTCCATAGCAAGCTTTTCATTCCCAGGAAGGATGAGGCAACATGATAATCTTGGGAGAAATGGTTGTTAACCTAATCCTTTCAGAGGCAGTGGTTTTGAAATGCATAGCCTTTAAAGTCATGCTTTTTTGAGAGTCAAGATACCAGCCTGGAATTCATCCACCTAATACTCCTATTGTTTATGGTTTTATTTGGGAAGCACCGTGTTTAGTTAGTGTTTTGCTTTTGCTTCCGGTTGTTTACCCTTTGTTTCAACGGAATGGGGTTGGTTCATTGCTGTTGCCAGATGGGAGAGGCATCTTTTTGTGGTTGTAAATGGGCAATGATGAAGTGCTTTCGGTGCTCCAAAGGTTTCTCCTTTTAATTGGGTAAAACAACAGCAACAGCAAAATAGCTACAGCTCAACTTCCAAAGCTTTTTTTTTCTAGCAGTCTTAGTACTTAAGTGAAAACAATTGACGATTGTTCTGTGTATATGACTAAATGTTGTGCTTTTGGGTGCAGGAGAAGGAGCTGCAAGTCTGCCTGGACCTTCCACTTACAGTTTTCTTCATGGCTTCTTCCTCCTTCTGGCTCCTTGTAGCTCTGAACGTGGAGGTGTTTCAGTGGCAGTGGTGCTTGAGGTTGCTGCGGTTTTCTACTTAAAATTAATAAAATCAAAAAGGACAAAAGAGGACAAAGAAGTGAGTTTGTCAGTAATTTGTCTTTTTAGTTTTGAAGGTGCTCTGATCCCCTTTTCCAAGCCCTGCACCCCGATGGGCAGCACACAAACCATACTGATGGTACAAATTACCGCCGGAGAGAAATGCTGAGGAAGGACTGAACCCTGGTAAAAGAACTACTCAGGGCTGCAAAATCCTGCACGGAACAAAGATGCCAAACACCTTGTAAGCAGGATTTCCGTGTTCTCCGTTGCATTGCAGTTGATCGGCGAGAGTTGCTAGCGCGGTGGAAAGCGGGAGTTAGCACGCGCTCTTCTGTGACTTGCCCGTCAGTGACTTGCAAGCCATGTGGAGAGCCGTGGCATGTGGCATGAAATACCCAGTTTGTCCCTGTTTGTGTGAGCTCCTTCCATTCTGTCTCATTTTTCTCAGAAGTGGCACTTTGAAAGTGTCATGTTTTGTGAAGCGTATCTGAAACGTTTTATTTCTGGGTGATTTATTTAAGGGAAAGAGATCTGTATTCTACCCATTGTGGAAAAAATAGCTGATGTATGTCCACCCACTCAAAATAAAACTGCTTGGGCGGATTTGAACTGGGCTTTCTGAGGACTTTCCTTTCAAAATAGACTGCCTCTCCCATAATTGAAACCGTAAGCTTCTCTGACTAAATGCTGCTCATCTTGTCCTTTAGAAGAGCTTTATGGGCTCTCAAATACCCAAACTCTGCCGAGATCCGCAAACCAGATCTGCTGTGGCTTTTGGAGGTGGACTAGAGAGGCTGATGGTACCATACTCCTACCCGGAGCTGAACTGGGCATGCCCTATTTTGCAGAGTTTGCTAAACACTTCTAAGCGCTCAGTGTGTTCTTTACCTTCATATTTAAGAATCGTTAGATAGAATTATTTTTCAGTATGATCGCTCAGTCTCTGTTTTCCAGATGATGTATTATGGTATTAAATTTCTTTTTTAAACATCACTTATAATATTAACTGCACACAGTTACAGAGCCAAACTTCACCCCTGAGGAGATCCTGTTGAGCGGGTGGCAGGATACTGGCAGATTAATTTATGTCATAAAGCCTCCAATCCAATTGTTTATTCAGGTTTTCACTATCTGCTACTGTGGGTAGAAATTAGATGTTGCCATTGGTATTCCTTCATGAAAGTACAGGATAAGAATCAGAAAAATGTTCATAACTAAAAAAACTTGGGGCTTCAATTTAAATGTTAGTTTTCAGGTAATGGTTGGAGAAATGGTGTTTTTTTGACCTACCACAGTTGAAATGCAATTGTAATATAGGAGTTTGTTGGTTTATTTGTTGTTAATCTCATAAACGAGTGGACAAAAGGTTTGGGAGAGTAAAGTTAATTTGAGATGAGATAGTTCTTCTGAGACAAAGCTTATATCTTGCTGAACCAGGGAGGTTAAAATACTATTCACTGAGCACTAAATTTAACTTTTTCAGTATTTATTTCCTGTAGGCTGATTAAATTGTCTAGTGCTAAGGGAGCAGGTTTTCACATTGTGATAATGATTGGTATTCAATATCCAATTTGGGGTGTTTGTTTAATAATTCAATATTTGTGATGTGTCTCGATAAGTGAAACTTTTTACATATGACTTGTGGTTGAAAAATGGCTTATTATCTAATCCTAATAATGCATATATACATTTATATTTTAGATTCTTCTGGCTTTCAAAAAATATCACGATTCCACAACACGTTTGTTTACTGTTTCGTAATTATAATGCTGGCATTTATGAGTCACCGAAGGACAAACTTTAAATGATCTATATGGTGTCCAATAAAATGTTCTTAAGTTTTGTTTTTGAGAGAAAAAAAAATCACCATAATGCATAAGAAAAGATAATGGCTCTTCTTCAGTCAAGATACTTCCCAGCCTCATGTGAACTTTTAACTCCTGTTAGATAAGGTTTTCCAGTTAGCAGCTACATTCCCTCTCAAGAGAATGCCCTGATAAATTAATTTGAATCTGACTTTTTCTTGCCTACCCAGGGTGGTGCTGTAGGTCTCTTTCATGTTGGATGGCCCTGGAAGGTGGAAAGCAGTTGGGAAGTTGCAGACAATATTTATTGGGTCAGTGAAAAAAGGGTTATTTTCTCAAATGTGAGTGTTGCTTAGGTGAGCAGGCTTTAGATATTTGCATCTAATAGCTGCTTGTTTACATATTTGCCGTCTTTCTAACTTAAGCCACTTCAATCAGGTGACTGGAAACTATGTGCAGAAACTGAAAGGCAAAAGGTCATCTTGCTGTGGGTAGTTGGATAGTAAATGGTAAGAGGGCTGCTTGACAGAGAAGCAGATGGAGCAGAGGGGTGTAGAAAAGTGAACTGGTTAGGCAATGGAGACCTGTGGGGAGGAGAGAGCAGCTGGCAGAGGAACTGGGGAAGAAAGAAGTATCTGGTAGAGGCTGTGGTTGTGAGAAAGGAGAGCCTTGGGAAGAGAGGAGGAAGGGACGGCTTCTCTCCCCCCCCAAATCTTAATGACAAATAGTGTTTGTTGGCCCTGATAACAGTGTCTCCTTCGGGCTCAAGATTATTTCTTTGCTTAGGAGCATCAGTTCCCAACGGGTTGCTTTCAGTTAAGTACTCCAGATAGTGGTATTTTGGGCACAACCATCTGTATTTAAACATATGTGCAGTCATGGAAGGATGAAGTAGAGAAGACAATCCCTTGCAGGACTCTCAGGCCAGATAGAAGTAAGGAATAATGTAAAAGGACAGCTGCTAACTAAGTTCATACAAGCTGAATTAAACTTGTGTTTGTGGATGAAAACCTGGTCTGAGTCAGTCTCTGATTGATGCATTTCCACTTGTGACAGTATCTGCGGAGTGCTTGAGGTCTCCTGCTCTGTGTGCTGTGTGTGTCTTAAGTTCTCACTTAATTTCTAACTGTGGATTTCTGCTTAAAAATATGACCATGGGTGAAACCCTGAGCTTTTCTCCAGTGTTGTTTGACTGTATTGTACCAAAGTGAAAGTGTAGGCCTGCTCTCAAACTGCAGTTACCTCTTAATGCTTTAGCAGAGGGGTTGGACAAGATGATCTCCAGAGGTGCCTTCCAACACCTACCATTCTGTAATTCTGTGATTCCTGTTCTTCAAGATTTTGAAAATTGGTACTGACTGTCCCTTACTCTCCTCCGGAATGCAGTGCTGTTTCTGAACCTAAAGAAGGATATTCACAAAAGCTAACTGGATCCATCATACAGTCAGGGGGAAGAGGGAGATTGCTCCACAGGATGAGAAGCTCAGTGGCTACATCCACTGCATGCTCTGACTTGCGTTCTAGAAGGACTAATGACTACACAGGGAACCAAGGAGAGCAGTACATTATGTGAAAACGATTATTTGTGAACACCCTTTGAAATATAATAGCCCAAATGCTGTCTTTTACAAATTCCCAGTTTGCTTTCCACTCATGTGGCTTCAGCAGCATTAGTTAAAGCTGGCTGGTTTAGCAAACATTTTTTGTCATTACGTGTATTTGCTGTTACATTCTTCAAGTGTAAATCATGGAAAAGTAAAAGCATGAAGCGGTTGAACAGTAATAAAAATATCTCAACCTGATGTTCTAGAGATGATATATACACAGCCATTTACAAAAGGGAGTAAAATGAAAGAAAGGAGAAAGGAATATCAGTTGGGAAAAATCTCATGTGTTCCTGGAAGTTTTTAAAGCTGCTGTAAGTTTTAGTAGCTTTCCTTTTCAACAAAAGTAACTAATATTTTTTCAGTGTAATGAATTTAATGAGTAGGTGATATTACACAGAAGTTTTAGTTACAGCTTTTCTTTTTTTAACTGCCGCTGCTCGGAAGTCTTTCCCATTTAACAGAACTAAAGTGAGAATTTAGCTTTTAAAAATATTCCGTTGAGATTAGAGTATTTTCTTTTACTTTCTAGACTTTTAAGAAGATGTCCCATGGATAAACAATGCCTTGCATCATTTCTCACAGATTTGGTTCCTTCTGGTGAGCTTTTTTTAAATGATGTGTTAAAGTGGAACGTGCAATCCTTTTTCACTGCGTTTTTTTGACAGAAGGCTTTCACATGTGAGTACAATACCGTTCATAAATAATCATCGTCCCTTATTAAATAGATGATGTCAATAGAAGATTCTTCGTGCATTCACCAAGCATCTTAACTAGTATAGGTAAAACCTATTTTATACTTTAGGAAATAAGGCAAAATTCAGTTCCAGCTCGTTGGCTCTTTATCAACCTCGCTTAAAGCTGCTGGCCATCAGGGTCTTATGCCTCCCATGCCTGTACTTAGGTTTTACCTGTTGAATATGATTTTGATGACAAATTTAATGAAAGCTCATATATGGAATAATACTTTTACACCATGGCAACGGTATCAAAACATTACTGTTCTTCCTGCACTCATTTTCTTTACTGGCCAGAAAAGCAGTTTGTGACTGGGGACTCTGAGAGATCTTCAGTGAGTGAAAGCAGAGAACTGTTTTGTGTTGGTGGGTTTTTTCTTCACTTGATCTATAGACTCAGTGTAGGCCAAAAGTCCCAAGATGGAAAGTATGCGTATGTTAAAATTAACGAGAACTCCCCCTAAATAAATAAGCAAAACCCCCAAATAACCCAGCTTTGACAGAAAGATACATAGAACTTTTTTCTCCTCAATAGTAGCTCTACAGTTCTCTCTCATAGCTGTTTAAATTGAGCCCACTGGGGTCATTGGGACATTTTCCCCTATAAAGGTTGTAAAAACACCTACCTTCTTCTAACAATGGCCACCATTTCTGAAAGCATAAAACCTCTCACGCTCTGAAGCCAAAAGCCTAACTGGAAGCCTAGTTTCAGTTCAGGGCAGATTGACCTTTGGAGTCCCTGATGGAGCTGTCGCAGTGGATCACTTGGCTCTTCCCAGCATCTGTGGGGTGACTGGGCTGGGCTGGGCTGGGCTGCTCCCAGCCAGAGTGCTGGGTATGGAGACCTGGGTAAGTTAGCTGACAGCTTGAATAACTGGCTGGAGGGGGAAGGTCGAAGTATCTCATAACTGGGGCTTCTAATACTTTCCAACAGTAACTGCAAGAGGTATTAATTTTGTCTGTCAAAACAGACTAAAGCAGTACTTAGGAACTGGAGATTATTAATTTAAATTATGAAAAGGCTAAAGTTACAGTGATGGATGTTTTGGAGGATGCAAGAGGGGACTAAAGTTATATTTAAATATGAATCCACTGTGAAGCTGTCATAACATCCCTTACAGTAGAAAGTGAAATTGCTGAGCTGCAAAATTTGTTTTCTGAAACTGTGCTTAGGACATTTCCAGTCTTCAGCTTCTATGGTATTTCTCAGATTAGGAAATTTAATCTTTTTAAGCCTGGCTGTTCAGGCAGTACTGACCCTTGTGGTGGTTGTGGCATGAGAGCTTTCCATGCAGCTCTGAGTTTTGGCTGAGTCCCGTGGGAGGTCTGAAGAGGCTTGAACCTCCAAATGGACATCATCTGGAATTACTGGTTTCTGAAGAACAGAGAATGCAGGTTAAAGTGTATTTTTCTTCTCAAGAGTCCTTTGGGTCCACCAATGGTTGAATTTATCTTTATGAAAGGATGTTTTGTGCGTGGGATGTAATGCATTTCAAATCTGAGCTTCAGCGAGGTGGCAGTGATAGAGTGTGTATTAATATCCTCTCTGGTAGAAAACTAACGTGGACTGTTTCATTTCTAGTGCAGATTTTTTTTTCTTCATTTGAAAGAACTCTCTTAGGCGCTTCAAATGAATGTAGTTCTGTTCTTCCAACTTTTAATTTGGAAATTGTAGTGGTGGAACATAGCATCTGATTGCATTAATCACAGTTGACTTCATCCTGCTTTATGGGATGCAGTTAGTGTGGGTCTCGATGAAAGTTAACAGGTAATGTACACATGATGACAATAGAGGCATCAGCCTCTGAGACTAACTAGTGCAACTGCTTTTTGTGTTGCTTCTTTTAGGACCTGTTTTAACTTTTATAGTCATAATTCTCAAAAAAAGTGTCTTAAGATGCATTTTAAGTGGTGTACTTAAAATTTGTAGTGTGAATTGAAAGTATAGCTACATTGGTATATCTTCTGGGCAAAAAAAAGAGACACGGGGTTTTTGGCAAATCTTCTTTTGTCACAATCTTGCCTTTATTTGCTTCCTTATGATTAACATTTCTTGTTTGTGTTTCTTTGTGGTTTTTTCCCCTCTGGCCCTCTCTTCTTATTCTGTTTTCTAATTGTTAATCTTGCAGAGGAAAAATAACTTTTATCATGAATGGAGTAGGCAAAGAAGTCATCAGCTAGTAAGGAGTTACTGCTAATAGATCCATGCTTCTTTCCCCATTTTATTCAGTGGAAGCTTTTTTTTCTTCTTTAGGAGTCAGAACCATCAGGATTTGCAAGGTACTTCTCTGCAGCTTTCCCTGTCTTCTAAGAGAAAAAAGGTTTACGAGGAAAGGTTTGGATAAAATACCGTCTTAAGTGTTTATGATTAAGCAATTGGGAGCCAGTAAGGATACATGAGGACATCTTATCTAAGTCTAGAACTTTTAAAAGCTTTGGTTGAGGTTTATTGTCCTGTTAGATATACTTGATGCCTCTAACACTGCAGCCTTTTATATGTTCAAAGCTAGGTAATTTTGAACAAAGGTTGTGAATAAGTAACTTGCATTTACATATATGAGGATTCTTCACCCTGGGAGTTTATATCCTGATATCCTTGATTAGATAGTCCCTTCAGGAGAGCACTGTAGATGCAGATACGGGCTTGGTGTGTTTGCTCATCAAGATAGTACTGCTTTCTGCAGTTCTGTACAAAGTAAGGGAATTTCTAATGACTTTGTGGCTACAGACATCTCGTCACAGGAGACCTTGTGAAAAACACGAGTGTTGTCTTGCAATAAAGTAGTCTTTTTTTTTTAAAAGACATGACATATTTCTCTAAGAACATGTGTGGTTTGTCTTTTGGTAAAGTTTCTATAGTTCACCTTACCGTGTTTTTGTGCAGGTTCCAGGATGCTAAGTACTGCTGTGGTATTTGCCACCACCCCCCCTGCCCTCACTTTCCATTATTAAAAGATTAACACAATTAGTTAAAAACTTGTCTTGGATTTCACAACTTCCCTTTTTGGAGAAGGATTGCAATGTGGTGAGCCAGAATATCTCCTTTCTGCAGTACACATCACAAAGCTGGCTGACTGGTGAATTCAGAAAAAGGGAAATAGTTTGTTCCAATGTTTTTAGACCTTTAAGTGCCAGTATGCCTCTTACTAGCAGCAGTCCTTGCTTTACGTCAGCTGGCTTTCCACTTCCTGCAGTGATCACAAGGTCTTCCAGTAAGAGTCACCATCATACTCCTACCCCATTCCTGTACAGATCAGATGGGTTTGAAATATTAATAGAACGTAAACTAGCAGTTTAAATGAGATTACTGGGTTGAGGATTGGAGAAGACTTCAAGTTGCCTGGTTTGAGGTCCTTAAAATTATAAAGTAGACAGTAAAACCATTGTGGTCAAAGAGGAAAAATGATAAAAAGAAATTAAGATATGAGAAAAGAATGGATTTGCTTTATGTTTTGTGTATTTCAAAAGAAATAATGGCATGGTATTACCTTGTGTTTTTCTGATCAGCACAAAAGCTTCCTTGTGGTGAGAGCTAAGAGACACGTACCATGAAGTAATTACTTTTTTAAAAGGGGTTTTCATACCACTAAGAAATGCTTTTGCTGTGGAAATCAAGTGGAGGAAAATATGCACACTTGCTGCCTAAATATTTCTTTGTAAGTCAGTGTGTGTCTAACAGACTTGTTTAAGAGACCTTTCATCTCAGTATTTTTATATCCTATAAAATAGAGCTTTTCATTCACAGCTTATACTTTTTCTTTCACTCCTTTTCTGTTTTAGGGATTCTTTCCTCTGTCTCTCAACCCTGGACTTCTTTGTCTCTTCTCCTCTCGGTGTTGTTCTTCAGTTTGGTTTCCATCAGTGCTTTTCTATACTTGACACACTTATCTCCATCTTTCCCCGTATTTCTCCTTTCTTAGTGTGGACTACTAGAATAATTTTGATTTAGAGAAAGAAAAGAAAAGATTGTGGCAAGAAAAGATAGTGGCCACTAGCCTAGTTTTCTTTCCGTGTGCATGGACAGCTCTCTCATGCTTGAATTATTAGCTTCTTTCTTTTGGTGGGAAAGAGAGAATTAAGGCATCCCAAATGGTGGATGTTTTGCTTTTCCATTGCTCTGTGAATCAAGCATTGGAGCAAAAGACTGAGTAGGAAATACAGCTTAAGACTTAGCGGAGATACTCAGGTCCTGTGTACTCCAGGCTTTGCAGTACTGAAGAAATAAACTCCCCCCCCCCCGCCCCCCCCCGATTTCACACCTTGGAAGTAGTCAGTGCTGCGTTTTATTCTTGGCTTGTGGCTTGCTGTTTCCAGCTCCTCAGCCTGATAGCTGTTGTCTATGGAGTAATTTGTCTTTATTTTCGGTCATTTCCTGTCCCTCGTGTGCAGTATCAAACTGTTGCCATCCAGTATTCTTGTTCTACCACGTGAAGCTTTTCTCCTTTGTTCTGGTCTAAGAAGTAAGGGTTGTTTTTTTTTCTGTTGTAATTTTCAGTAATTAAATTGATTAGAATTAAACTGGTGGGGAAACTGCATTTGATTACACAGGCAATACAGGGGAGGTAAAACTCATCTAACTAGGTTCCTTTCCAGCCTTCAGGCTTTTAATAGCTAAGTTAATTTCCTAGAGGAATATGGGTTGATTGAAGGAAAACCTATAATCATTAATTGTGGTAGATTTAATTTTCTTGAAGTATAAAGAGAAGACTGCCTGAGACTTTGGGGGAAGAGCAGAGCTGTGCTCCTGCAGAGTCACTTCCTCCAGCCAGAGCTGGGGGTTTTTTACTGCCCGTAACAAACTCTCTTAAAACGTACGGACCGTTTGTGGGGTTTATCTAGATCAGGACGAGAGATATTCTGAGGTAGTGAAATTACTAGAGATAAATTAATAGGACATTTCTTTCTGCAAATCACGATCATAACCTTATGCTATGTATTTATTAGTGCAGCTTTTGTGTAGTAATCTATCTACCTGATGCTTCAGGGACACAAGATCTTCTCTAGCTATCCACTGAACCGTTTCTGTGCTAATGTGGTTACAGAATATCAGATTGCTGCAGTTGCTTTCCAAGGCAAGATTTTCCATATTCGATACAGTTTGGGGGGTTTTTAAAATTATAATTTAATGTCTTTCTCCCTGATGATCAGAGCATGTGACTGATGTTTTGGGGCCTCTCTCTATTAATTGCCACTAGAGAAGTAATTTTATAGAGAGCTTTAAAAGATGATTCATCTTCTTCTTTCCTGAGCAGCTATAAAAAAATACTTTCTCTGCCTTACAGGTGTGCTTATATGTGGCATAAGATGCCTGTAATATCCGTTGACATTACTGGTCTTGGTATTGTATAAACAACGTTTGCACTTTGCCTAATTCTGTCTTTGTTTAATCAATACATTTTTCAGAAGTACTCAGCTGACTCATAAATCACACTAGTAGTATTAGAAGAATGAAATGAAGTGTTTGCTATGCACAAATTAGATTATAGTATCCTTGTTTGTGTTTCCTAGATGTGAAATAGATCACTGTGAGTTACATACTAATCCTGGATGAAAAGCGTCTGTATTGAAAGCTTGCAGCTTCGTGAGATTTTGACTTTTCCTGATATAAAGTATAGAAGGGTTGTTAACTCATTAAAATACCAACTAACTGAGAACGTTTTTTTTAAGAAAGTTGCTCTACATGGGCTGTATACATCGCAGCATCTGGAGATAAATGACTAACTTTTGACTGCCCACATTCATCCTAAAGTGGGTTTTGTGCTGCATGTATTTGTCTCCCTTTTTGCTTTACAGAAAGAGAGGTAAAAACAAAACCAAAGAAGCACTTGTTTGATCAACACTCGAAAAATACTCAGTAATGGGGGGGGGGAAGAGTGGCATATTTTAAAGTGACTAATCAGCTACCCCAAATTTATCTTTGCTGTAATTGTCTGTAGTAATTGTAGGATTTTTTTTTTTTTTTCTTTGTTTCCTGTGTCTTAAGCTCTGATTAGCGAGCCAGAGTCCTTTTTGTTGAAGCTCCGGTGAGAATGCCTCCAACAATTAGGTGCTATGGTCTACAAAAAAACTTCCGACTGAATTGTGGCCCAGACGAAAGTTCAGACGTGTTCACTTCCTAGTTTGACATGGTGATACTACTTTTAGGTCAATGGGCAAGCTGTTGTTAGAAGCAAGAAAAGTGTTAGCAAAACCAGCAAGTGCAAGCAGTTCCTGCGGTTTTTAGCAGCGGTTAGGGCTGAAAGGGTTTGTGGTGGAAGTGCTTGTGGTGATCATGGTAAATGAACCACAAGCATCTTTGCCACCAGAGGGTGAATTCATCTCATCCATCCTGGGTTCACCAAACACAGATGTCCCCCGTTGCCACCTCACAGTGCCTACCTGTCGTCACTGGCCATTGAGGGAAATCAGGCTTCCACATGTGCTCTTCTGATCTGCATCCAAAAGTCACATCTGCTCTAGATAGCTGAAATAGATTGTCTAGTTGGGAATAGCCCTACATGGCAGGGTAGCATGAGTCCTGCTAGGCAGGAGTAACACTTCCATCCATATCTACATTTGACCACTGGAATTAGCAGGGAGGATGGGAAATTTTAGGGATGATGCTCTGGTGCATATGTGATGAAGTTATTGATTAGGTGTTGCAGCCTGAAGGTTTCTCTTTCTGCATGGCATTACTGGTGTGTGACAGTGCAGCCAGCGGACCCTCCTCTTGTGCTTCACAGAAAATGAAAGATTCTTGTCCAGCATAACCTCAGTAAACTTTTCATCAAAGCCTTAATACCATTTCTCTCAGGTATGATCTGCTTGAATGCACAGCCTTGTAACAACAGTGCCTATTTACTGCATTTTTTTTTAATAATAGAGTTAATCTCCTTCATCATTAAGAAGTGCCTCTAATCTTAGTGTTAAAGAGGTATCTTGAGATTGTAATAAAACTGACTCCTTGCTTTATTAATCATGCAGCCACAGGGTGCCCAGAGAGCAGGTAGGCAGCCAATATGCAGGCAAATAAGGTGCAGGGCACTGTTTCATAGGCAGGTAACTGAGCAGTATGACTCCACGTGACGATTGTTGAGATAAATCATGAACTGTGAGCATCTGCAGGTAGCTGAGAAACCCCCAACAACCTGGTGAGAACAAAGAGTTGTCCCACACAATCTGAAATCCTGTCATCGACAGGGATTTCATCTGGGCTCTTGTCTCTGTCACGTCTTTGAAAATATCTGCAGGCCTTCACATCATTTTGATTACTTGTGATCTCCCTTTTCTTTAAAGTCCCTGAATAGAGCTTTTTGGGTTTTCAGAGCATGTGAAAATGGTGACCTAACAGTAAAAATACTAGGGTTTTTCTGTGGTTTTTTTTCAAACTTTAGATTATGTTTCTCCATTTTAAGGCATGTCATGGAGGGTATGTTCCAGGAATAGTAAAATGGAGAAGATAATCAATCTCTCTCTGACTAAGCTGACTTTTATCATAAAAAGGGCATTTTCTGATTTCTCTGATAGACTAAGTTGATGGCTACACTTTATTCTTAAGATCTTTTATGGTCTTCTGAAGACTTTTTAGCATATAAATGATGACTTGTTTCAAAAAGTCAGTTAAGTATGGATAGTATATTTGACACCAGTATAGAGAAAGATTTGGAACAATATTCTTATGGACAGTGTAAGATGGCCAGTCCATATTTTACTGTAATGCATTATTCCTGGTTTGACTGAAATCCTGAGGTTATTAAGTTCCAGTTTCCCTTATAAAGGAATTACATCACCGTCGTTATACAAATATTTAGCCCTATAGCAACAGGTTGTAACTGTGATTGAGAACAAAAAAAGCACAGTAAAATACATAACCAGATTCTCTGTTTCTTCTGTAATGTGGCTCACAGTGACCACTGTGGGAGCTGCTTCTGATTTCAGGCTATATAAAGAAGGGATCATTAGAGAGGTGATACAGCATGTTCATATGTAGAGCATGTTGTGTTCACCCAGTTGGATGCATTGTAAAGTAGACCTTACTTCAGTACTTCACTTGCAGGCTCTTCAAACCCTACATGTCTGCTCTGGTTGCTTGCAGAAGCTTGTAATTCATTGTCAAAACCTTCCTTCCAGGCTGCTTTTGCAAGAACAGTGCAGTAACACCTTGCCTTCCTCTAACTTTGTGGCAAAATTTGCAAGTGAAGTCTTGTCCGCATAGCTGGAAAAAAGTGCAAGGACTGTTTTGGTAAGGCATGAGGTGTGCCCTCCTCCCCCTCCCCCTCCCCCTCTCCTCTCTTTCTTCTTTCCTCTTTCTCTTCTTTCTTCCTCTCCTTTCTCCCTTTCTTCTTTCTTCTTCTTCTTTTTAAAAACTGAATATAGTTCATGAGTGATAATACCCTAAGAAAATACAGTGGTGTGGCTACTTAACTGCTTTTCCTCTAAAATGTGCCTGCTTAGATCAGCCCTGCAGCTGTAGCCAGGCTTGACCTTCCTTAGGCTGCCTTTGAGGAAATCAGGAGCACTGCAGGGTGTGCCTGCACCACGGGGTACCTCTTAATGCTGCCCACCCCATGGTAAAATGCACTGCGCTCATCTCAGGGCAAGGCCCTGGCTAGCTACTTTTCAGCAGTGCCCTTTGATTTCATGAGTTAGGGGGTTTACTGCTTAGAAGCCTGAATGTTGAATATTAATGTTTCAAGACTGAAATATGTTTGGTTTTGTCACCTTTTGATTTCTTTTTGATTTTCAGAGCATAATGGTTGCCTTATTAACAGGTTTTGCAATCAAGCATTTTCCTTCTTGAAATCAAATATTGCACAGTTATTTCCTAGAAAAGGAAATTGAACTGAAATCTTGCAATTAGCTACACCAGAAGCACCATATCAATGTTTTAAAAACAGAGTAAAATACAAAAAAAAAAAAAAAGGAAAAAAAATGAAGAAAAGCACATAGGTTGGTGTTCTTGTGTATAGGTAGACTTTGGGAGGTTCAGAGATGGTTGTAATTTTGAAAAGACAAAGGCAAAGAAAGCACAAAGAACTTCACTCTAATTTTTGTCTGTTTTCCAGATAACGTGTTCCTTTGGGATAATGTAAAGATGCAAGAATTATATAAATGTCACTAATTATTTTGAAATAATTACTACCAAAACAGCTTTTCTAATTGTGTGGGTAGAACCTAGGACTACTTCTTATTCTTTTTTGCGTAGGCTTTTAAATATTGATGATGACTCTACTTAAATGGATTAATTATATACTGCAGCACTTTGATTCCTTTTAATGTTACATTTACAAACCCCACAAATGGCCCGAATTATGAGATGAAGAATTTGCTGTAGTAGACCTGAGTATTTTTTTCCCCCCCTCATTATTCTGCTCTGAAATAAGTTCCTGTTGCTTTACGTTTCAGCTTGACTGTATTCTAAAACAAATAGCAACTTTAAAATGAAGGCAACTTTAAGTGGTTGAGCAAACCACAAAATGGATGAAATCTTAATTCATGGCTTTCTCTTTAGCGTCTGGTGGAGCGTGTGACAATTTATCAGCCCGTGTTTTAGAATGAAATTATTGCTGCTTTGCGCCTTTCTCATGTTTGACAGAAAAAAAGGAGAAGAACGTGAAAAATGAGTACGCCTTTTGCAAAGAGGTTCACACAAAACCTGACAATGGGCATTCCTGTTCTTACCAGCCAGTTTCGGCCTTTTCTAGCTCCTTCCCTTCAACCTGAAGCTCCTGATTCAATAAGTCTGTCATCATCTCCCTCCCAAGGATGAGATCGGCCTCATCAAACAGGTTCTTCTAACTGTCCTTCATGTCATGCTGTCAGGAAACCTTCTCCTTTTGCATCACTTTCTGTCCTTTGGTTTTGCAATAGATGTTTCTTGTTTAACTGAAAATAATACCAGGGGATGGGTATGACGATTATGAATTTCCTCAGTATGAATGTGCAAACTGCTGTTTTTGCAGGATTTCCCCTGGAAATGTTTGTAGTTGTGTTTGGGGCTGAAGATCTGATGAATACCATGCTTAAAAACAAGCTCATCTGGTTTTTTGGACATTCTTTTAAGTTAGATGTTTTTGCTGCGGTTCACTGACTTCCCCACCAGGAAGCAATTGTGGTGATTTGGAGTCCTCGGGCTACTGTGAAGTTTAGGCTCGTTTTCAGGTCGGAGCCTAATCTTCAGTCCATATGGAAGTTTATACAGCAGCATTTAGGAAGTACTCGAGGCCAAACGCCTTCTCTCATATTTTTTTCTCAGTCTATGTTGGTCGACTTCAATTTCTGTTAATTTTCTCCCACTTTGCATTTAAAGCAATTAGTGTATTTCACTGTAAAGGAAAAAAACCCTGTCTTTTCACTCCTTCTGCTTTGAAGGTATGCCTCTGATGTACTCTATAAATTCAGTGCCAGACTGATAGCTAGGTGCTTAATTCTACACTGCCTTCACAGTATGCTGCTGCTGGCTGCTGCCCTGCCTGCACTGGTTTTTGTGGGTTTAGTGGGTTTTTGTTTGTGGTTGTTGGGGTTTTTTTGGTTTTTTTTTGAATCTTCATATCCGATTTCAGAGATGCTTTGCATAGAACTGATTAAGCTTTAATGGGTGCAATATATAACTTTTAAAAATAGCTTCTTGCATAAATGCACATTATATATTGAGTTGGTAATGTAGTACAAGAAAAATAACTGAAAAGTTATGACAGTTATTGTTTCCTTATTGAACTCAGAATGTCGTGAAGGCAATTTCCTTGACAGGATCAACTCCAGAGCACTTACTAGTATGCTTAATTTTTTTTTTCCCCTTAGTCTACCTATGAAATACCCTTTACAAGCTTGAAATTTGAGATAATGACTATTTTATTTGCAAAGATGACAAAACTTAGTTTTAACTATTTGTTCTCTATATAGAATTTGTGAGAGGAATTAAATAGCATAGACTATGTGACAAGTAAACCACAAAGCCCTTTTATTAGTTCTAATTAGAAAACCTGTACTTTTAATTGCAGAAGGCCTTAATTAGATTTTATTTATCTTCAAAGCAGAACGAATTAGTAGTATACACTTCCAGTATCAAGGAAAAAAACAAGGCATGGAATATTCAGTCGCATTCTTTAGTCTCCCATGTCATCTGTTTTGCTAACACAGCTGATGGAAACTTCATAAGCTGAACTGTTTGCACCCATTAGGTCATGCTACTGGACATCTTGGCTTTTTAGAAAGAGAGCTTGGGGTTGGTACTTTTTACTACTAATAAAATAAGACTGAGTAGACATTCTCTTTACAGAGGTTTTTTGTGGGCAGAGGAGGACAAGATTTCTTAATACATGGAAGCTCAAGTCTTTGAGCGCATGTCAAATGTCTGATGTGCTCTCAATCACCCATTAAAAGCAGGCAAACCCCAAAGCTATTTGGCTAAGTTAAGAAGCGTCTTAAGAGCCTTCAGGAGCAGAGTGGGTCGAGGCCAGGTCTTTTGGCCAACGCAGCGATTGCTGCGAGGAGCTGTGGCATGAGGGCCAGGGTGTGCAGAGCAGCCAGTCCTCTGGAGGGACTGGCCCACTGCCCTGGCGCTCAGTGTGCAGCCATCTACGTGAGGCTTTAGCTCGTGTGTGAGCCAAAGGATTCAATCCCGCTGTAGCTCTTTGGTGTTCGTCTGGAAGGGAAAAGCTCTTTCCAGGTACAGAGAGAAACAGCTTGTTTGTAGAAGTCCTTGGCACCTTAGAAAACAGCTAAGTGAAGTAGTGCTACCTGTATTGCGGAGCTGACTCTGGTGTATGGTTGCATACAGGGTATCGTTATACCTTCCGTACTGGGTAAGTATCTGAAGGCTGTCTGTACAGAAGGCATATAGGTGTCTGAAGATGCTAACGGTGGTGTTTACTGATGTGCCTAAACATTTTAAGTCGATCTTATTTTGTAGGCTGTGTGGTTTTCTAATTTCTAGTAGTCTCTGTTTTGCGTCATTAGGTACTTATATAACTTTGCAAATCTGGCCCAGTCTGTTATTAGAATGTTATTTTCCCTCTCCTGACTGCTGTGGCTTTGTGTGCGAGGGAGTATTTCGAGTATAGTTAATTATAGTGGTCACTACGCTGTAGCATATTGTTTATGGCTGTTTTTATTTACTATATATACTTTGAAATGACTTCATGATCGTTAAGCCTAAAGCTTTTGGCTTTAAGGCCCCAAAACACGTCTCGTGTTAAAAACTGGTTGAAGGAACGACATACAGTTGTTAGCTCACTCTTCTTTGTTCTCTCTGCTTTCTTGAGAAAAGATCAAACAAAATGTACTGACAGGTATGCATGTCTCACAAAACCTGTGGAAGAACTGTAGCTTCCTGTTCCATAAATTACTGGTACTCTGCTCACCAGCTGCCTGTTAGGATGTTTTATTGATGAATAAAAATGGTGTCTGAGGCAATAGAATGTCTTGCGTCTTACAACACCGCCGGTTATAAAGATGTCTTCTTGAATAAATTTCACAATTAGAAAGTATTGACAAAAATATTTAATCTTTTTTACATGAAAATAAGCTCAAACATCTGCTGCCAAAGTCAGACAATATCAAGTCATCTTTTATAAGTATATTTTTATTATACTGACAGATGCATGGCTGCATGACATAGATGTCAATTTAAGTTACTAGTGCCATTAATACTTGACAAAGACATGCTCCCAGAAGAATTTACGTTTTTAAAATGTTGTCAGATGAGTATACGCCAACAAAAAGTAACCAGTTATTCAGCTGTGTTGTTAACAAAGCTGAGAGCATGTTACCTCCAGAGACATCACAAAAATAGGTATTCGCATCTTTTCTGTTTTCTGAATTTCACAGAATTGACGGCAGAAAAATAATTACGTGTCTGCAGATGTCTGCTTAAGCAACCCATACATACATCCTTTTTTTATACCTTTTGGCTTACACTGCAGAAAGATTTTCAGATTCATTGGAGGTGAACTTCTTCAGCACTCATTTTCTTTCCACAAAATTTCAAATAATCCTATTTCTTGGCAAGGATGCTGTTGTAAAGAGAATGTTGAGGAAAATGTGAAGACCTATGCCAGAGTTTCTGGTCTGCTTATTCTGTCAAAAAAGTGTTGGAAAGCTATATGACTTAACTCATTAAGAAGACTGAGATGTAAAACATTCATGTACAGTTATTATTTGTCAAATATGCTGGTATATTCATTAATCAAATTTGTATGTTTTAATAACCCGAGATTTCGTTGTGGGTATTCCATAATGGGAGACTAAGCTTACTTTAAATTCTTTCCTTCCAGGCCTTCCCCTCCCCCCCATCCTCTCCCTGCAGAAGTGTTTTGGAAAGAATTTTGTTTCTTAGAGCAAGTGTGGATATTTCTGGGTAAACCAGACCACCATTCATGGCTTGTTCAGTGGTGCTGTCCTGGTACCGCTTCTCTATGTTAAAAAGCATAAAAGTCTAATGTACTGACGTGCCAAGTCATTTGAAATACTGAGCTTTTGGTTGAATCTGGGGTGATAAACATCTCATTAAGTGCTAAATAGTTAAATAGTTATGCTCAGTGATTAGAGACTTTTTTTTTCTTTTTAAGTGTTGGGTTTTTGTTGTTTTGGTTTTTTTCTAAGTGCTTTTTTTTTCTTAAAGATGAGCCTGAACTTTGTAGAAACACTTCTTCCTGCTAGTGCTTCTAATGTATGTAATAAAAAGAAATACAGAACTAAAGGACTGAAGACCATATTACTACTTGTAGATCTATTTCTGTTCACTGTGCTGAGGCAGACTGTGAAGATGAAGTCTGTCTCTCAAAACGCAGAGCTCAAGACTCCTTTTAAAGTAGTGGCAATGCGCAGCATCTCCTGTACTGCCATTTGCCTCGTCCTGAAGCCACTATTTAAAATACACCACAGGAACAGGTCCCCAAATATGAATTATCATTATTATTATTATTATCACTATCATTAACTGAAGCCTGTGTTACTGGTGCACAGAAAAATATTTAAAATTGGATGAGCTCTGGCTTCTGCCGCCTCTCGCGGGCCATCGCCAAGTGAGATGTTTTGGATGGAGCTTTGTCAATGTGTGTTACGTTCCAGTCTGACAAGGACATATGTATTCTGCTGGCTGCCTGACCGCTCTGTGTCATCGCTTCTCTTAGGATAAATGAGTACATATTAAAATAATATTTCAAGTTTGTACTGTGAGTGAATTTTCAGAATTAATGACCAAAAGTCTGTTGTGGACTATAGTTTGGAAGGAGGTGAAAGATTGGGCAGGTCACCTTGAAAGGGTAAATGTGGGGGATGAAATGAGGATTCTTTACCTCACATTTCTTTAGAGTCCCTCTCATGCTTGTTTGTTTTCATTTACTGTTCTTTGCCTTGGTAACTTGGTAGCAATACAGTCTACCTCTTTCCTCCCACCCTAAATCTCCTGTGGTTTGAGAATCTTGTGCGGCTATGGAATAGACAATTAAGGACAAGAGGTTAGTCAAGATGGATTTACTCCTTGTCTACAAATATTGTAGTGTGCGCTATCTACAGGTGGGCACGCCCCGAGTTCAGTCAGGGAATTGTGCATATGCACAGCGTAGTGGTGCAACCTTGCGAGCAATTTGGACCGCATCAAGTACGGAGGTCGAAAACTCCCAGGGTCCCACTGCTGGTTGCTCATGCCTACCCAGAATTGAACCTCTATAGCAGGAGCCCCTTTCAAAGTGATTTGCAAGGCTCGATCATTTGGGAGCACTGATGGGCAAAATGCAGCTGTAGGTTAACACTGAGGGGCTGAGAAGTGAGGCCCTACTTGCTCCAGCATGATATGATGTGATTACAGCCGTGGGGCTGTGCTGACCTCTTCTCTGAATCCAGCTGAAAATCCCCAGCTCTGCCTGGGGAAAAGTTAGTTAGGTGCTAAGTGACAAGTTATTTTTTTATTGATAAGGCTTTCCCAAAGATGGAAAGAGAGGTATATTTTATTGAGTCTTTCACATACAGTCTGAAAATAAAAGTTCTTGATTTCTGAGCGACACATTACCTTTCTGGAAAGGATACTGTGAGTATAATTCAGTCATGTTCTTTCCTGGCATTATAGGAAAGTTGTTTGCTTTTCCTTCTAGTATGCAGCCTAATTCTTTAAAAATAATTTTAAAAAGTGCCTATGAATTATTACAGCAATTTCAATAGCTGTAGTAGATGCATTGCAGCCAAAAATCTATTTGAACTGTTTTTGCTGTTTCTATAGAGAAGTGTGCAATCCTGACTTACACTGTGTGTTATTAACAAGTTTTAGAAAGTACTGGAAAGACGAACATTGTCAGGAGAACTTAATGAGAGAAACATAATTCTCTGAGAAGCCATTGAATGAGAGTTTGCAATGGGGATGTTGGCTGGCTGTCAGAAGATACTTTTTTAGCCGTGGAAACTTTGGTTACAGTGATGTGTAGCAGTTCTTAGCTGTGTCTCTGAAGTCTCTCAACCATAATAACCGAAATCCCAGAATTTGACTCATTCAAAAACTAGAATGGTAGTTGTAGGTGTATTCTACAGTGCCAAAAAGAGTAAGCTTCAATAGCAGACTCATGGCAGTAGATGACACTTTGTTCCTTTTATTGCCTTCTGTTATGAAGTATACTGATTTTTATCCCAGATAAACTCATTTTACTGCAGAGAAGGTGATGTTACCTGTTACAGGAAGTCTTTGGAAGCTGCCATAAAAATATGTGGGGCTGTTTTTAGTCTGTGTCTTTAATAGTGAATTTCAGTGAGGGCAAGAGCAGGTACATATAGAAAGACTGAAGTTCGGTGGCACTCTTTGCAATACATCTGCACACATTTATTATTACTATCATTGTATCTTTTTCAAAGGCAATTTATATATGGTAATATTCGTTCCCTGCTAGAACTTTACAGAGGGTAGCCAAGAGTCAAAAGCAGTCTTGTTCTGCTATGTAAAAGCAAAGTAACTGTGACAGTGATGTCTGAGCAATGCAGTTGATTCATGGGATGTAGATACATGAAAGTTAAGGATCTTGAGTTAATATAACAGTATGTGACAGCCAAAAGGGAGGATTTGCACTGTCTTCTCCAAAGTGTGTTGCCCCACCTTCTCTTTCCTAGCCACACTGTCCTGCCACTTGTTTATGTCCCCGTGAGCCATTTCACCTCAGTGATGTGATGGAAACCTGAACCAAAAGCAACAGTGGGTAGTCTTGAGCTGGTTTACTGAGTTGTGTCTGAAGGAAGACTCCAGACAGCAAATAGGAAGTCAGGCACTTCTTTGAAAATGGCTACAAATGTGGGACTTTGAGGGGAAAAAAAAAAAAAGATTACTTGCCACACTTTCTTCCATCTAATCTTGCAGAGTATTGGAACCAGGCTGGAATTAGAAAGATGCACAAGAACATCCCTCTAGGGTTTGATCTCAACAATTCACTCAGTGAGTGTAGGAGCAACTAGTCCTAGGATGGGTAACTGTCACTATAGTTTGCAAAACTGGTTTGATTTTGTCAGCTGTGCTGGATATCAAGCTCCATATTTATTCCTTTAAAGATCATTGCATTTTGAATAATCTAGAACTGTAAGATAATAGTATTAATGGTATATGTTGCTTTTAAAATTAGAGATCTTGGGTATGCTACTTTGATGGAAAACCTGGCTTTTTGGTGAGGACAGTTTCATTCCAGTGTCAAGGGAAAGCTGGCTGCAAATGTCTGAGCTGAAAGTGGATGTTAAGTCAAAGATGTTTGTAGAGTATAGGAAAAAGAAATGAGGAAGGCAAAGGTAACTGTCCATTTTTTGTAAAGGTCTCACAAAAGTGATGGACTCCCAACAGCAGGGAATTTACTGTTTACAGTCTTCTATTTAGGAAGCAGGTTGAAATAATAATAATGTATACCAATAGAAAGCTGGGATACTGGAAAATACCCAATTTATTCTGTATATCTTGCCATCTACCCTTGTCCTGGAGCCGGAAATAGTTTGATGTCTTGCTTCTCCTTTACTGATCAGAAAGCAGTAAGAAATACCTGTGTGCATCCCTTGTACTCTTGGTTTTACACTGTGTTTTATCTAAACTACAATACAACAGGGATTTGCTTCCCACACCATCTAAAGGGTGAATACTTTACTCAAGGCAGGCTTAGAAGCCCAGGCTTTCCTTCTGTTTTGCCTAGGCTGTGAAAGGAAAATGTTTGGCATGGCTCCAAGTGTGCTAGCTTAATTTGAAGGACCGTCTTGTATTACCATGCTCTGAAAATTGTTTTCCATAAGTGATTTAACCATTTCTGCCGTGAGTAGCTAGATGGTTACAGTGCAGAGGTAATTAAGCACGCTGAGTGAAATCCCAACTTAATTGCATGCAATGGTAAAAAAACCCTTTGATATCAAGGGGGCCAAGGTTTCTCATCATCATCCTCAAAGGTTCCATGTTATAGGAAACAAGGAGAGGTAGTCAGAAGTTGCAGTGAAGTCTTAAGATTCTCTAAAATTGAAGACTTTTACTTCATTTGATAATCAATAAAGAATATTATTTACAGAATCATAAATTCAAGATTGAAGTTTCATAAGGTACTCAATACGTTATCTTTAATAATTGTAACACTGATTTATATATAAGCTTACGTGTTCAAAGATCCTGCAAAATAGTGAAAAGGTAAAGACTGCAGTTACAATTTACAGAAATGATTGTTTGTGATAAATGTGTTTGGATAAGTAAAGAGTAGCAAAGTTACTGAAACAACGGAAAATCTCTTGTGAAACATCTTCTCTTTTGGTTCCATCTATATTTAGGAAGGTCAGTGCTAACAATTCTCGTTTTGTTCTTCCTACAGCTAATTCCAGCCTTCTTGGAGGTGGAGGAGGTGAGTCTTTGCTTAATGCTGTATTTATTCTTAAGTAAGTGTGACATAGATGTTGAACAAATGTACTGTTTACGTGGTTATAAACCAATATATGATAAGTTCAAAAGATGGAAATATAAAATTATGAAATGGGAAAACTCACCAAAGTCTGTAACATTTCATATCATCAAGAGGCAGGATTTGTGTCTGCTGATGAATCCGGTCTCCCCTCTGGATTAGACTAGGACTGACCTGTATATGAGCTGACTAAAAGATAAAGGAACTGAAGTGTTGTATGTTGTGTAGTGTTTAAGTACTGAGGATTTTTAATTTACTTCAAGGGAACCCTGAATGCATGTTAAATACACAGTTTTAAAAGAAATGATATATAATTAAAACATGGTAAAAAGTCATTTTGGTAAATTAATGAGGCTTTATTTTTATACTGTTTCTTTGAACTCGGTTGCTTATCCTGTTTTGTTTGCCAGAAAACTCAAGCAGATTTCAATACAAATCTCTGATGCATGCACGAGATACTACCAACACGTGCCCTAGTAAGACAGAGATGCTCAAAGTGTATATAGTGTGCATTGTTTCGAAATGGATGTCGGGTTTTTTTAGTAGATCGATGCTATTTTGCTTTTTTTAATACTGTAGTACCATGGCTGTACGTACTTACATGAGTGTTAACAATTCCTGAAAAAAACCCCCACAACAAACCAACACACTCTGAAGAGCTTGATCTGACTTTTCTGTGACTTCCTCTGCCTCCCAGAGGGAGGTAAGAGAGCTCAGTTCTGGAAATTTCACAGTGCAGGAGTGGTACAGGCAGCAACTAATCTTCCTTCCTGGCTGGAGTTAAAAGAGCTCAGTGATCAGAGCTTACATATACAAGGGTAAAGGAAAGGGCTTTGTAAAAAGACAGAAGATGGCTGTTGCCTGTGAGGCTTGAGAATAAGTCCTCAAAGCTTTTGTTTTAGTAGCCTTACGTGCACAAGCAGCCCTTATATGTGGACCATGAAAAAGTGCTCGACAACTGCACTGAGGCTTCTAAATAAAACTGTTCGTATTTCTCAGCTGTATGTCTGGATGTTAAAGTACTGGGAAGCCTTACCTGGTAATCCTGTATTAATCTCTTTCTTTTGATTCGAGGTAGTTGTTTGCAGTCTACCAAATTTTTCTTTGTTTTAAAGATAATCCTTTGAAAGGTATTAAATCCTTTGCTAGCCATTCATATTCCTGTGGAGCCGTTTACCTCCTCTCCAGCACTTGCTCCCAGCTGGTAATGTCAGGAAAAAAAATAAATAAAAAAATCAAATAAAAATCAATGTCAATGTTCAGAT
>WUAM01000423.1:1877221-1894847 GCA_024336885.1 Actenoides hombroni | reverse complement strand
AAAAAAATAAAATAAAAATCAATGTAAATGTTCAGATTCCAATCAGGTTCCCAGAGCACTGCTGCTGAAAGGATTTGACTATTGACTTTCAGTGGTATTTATTCAGCTGGACCGTACTTCAGAAAGTTGATGTCTGCTCAGCATGGCACTAGATAACAGGGCCCCCCCTCTGTGGCTGAGAGCATGAGCCCGCACCGTGGGTCAAGTTGGGATTATTTGTCCTGTGTTTTATGTGTTAAAAGTGTGTGTGTGGGTGTTTCCATCAAGTTAATTTATTGGCAATTAAAACCAGCCCCCACATCCCCTGCTCTCCGTTATCCCCCTTCCACTCCCACTTCCTGGTCTCCCACCCCGTCAGGATAGCACAGGATGCTGGGGCAGTGCCCTGATATACCTTCTCTTCTGCATCTCACCTCCCTTCTCCTGCCCTGCTGTCCCTTTGGGTTTTTGCCACCATTTCCTAAATAAATTTCCTCAGCGGGGCCAGGCGGCTGCGGTGGCAAGTTGGGTTTAGGCGCAGTGACGGTCCCTGGGGAAGCGGCTGGGACTGGCTGTGGGTGGCCCCGCGCAGCCACGACGCCATCCCGCCGAGGAGCTCTCCCTGCCGCCCTCGGTGCCCCAACCCCTGTGAAACACAATCCCAGAGCCTCTAACCTCCGCTGGGAGGATAACAACGTGCCCCTTTGCTTGCAGTGCAGGTAAAGTGCAACATTTGAGTGGTTTATGGCTTCGAGTTTGGCTGCTGATGGTTGAGGGGCTGCGTTTGTGCTCTGGAGGTGCTGTGAGGTGCCCTTGGGCAGAGAGGCTTGACCCACCCTCGCTGTGCCCTCGCTTGGGTTTCTTGAGTCTTTTGAGGAAAAATCCCAATAATTTTGTTGCCAAAGTACTCCCAAGTTTGGGCAGCCGCCATGGGGTACCTGTGGCTCTGTCTGTGTGCGTTGGCCTTGCCCTTTTGGAGAAGGGAAGGATGCGTGTCATCTGCAGGCTGGAGCTTGCTCAGAGGAGCGCAAGATGGAGGCACCCCTGGCTGGCCCCCTCACTTGCTGCAGGCAGAAGAAGCCCAGAGCCCCTGCCTCTTGGAAAAATAACTTGTTACTGGCATTTCTCTGTAGAAGGGATTGTTTCATTTCCAGTGGAATGGTTTTGGGTTTAAAATTTTGGATACATTTTTTCCATTTTTCAGAAGGAAGTGGCAGCAGTGAAATATTGCTAGCGAATTATTAACACTTTATTATATATGTAAACACCCAAGCCTTCTTTTGATTGCAGATGCTGAGTATTTATGATAATGCATAAAGCCAGGGTAGTGTCTCCAATAACAGGATTCAGATCTCTTCGGTAATGCTCATTAATTAAAATCCCTGTCAGTGCCGGGGATATCGATACGTGTCTTAGTTTTGCGGAACATGAAAACCAGAAATTTCCACCTGTCCAAGCTCGTGCTTGGTTCTGTGATGTTGAGCAGCTTTTGAGCTGTTCTTTGTTTGAAATCTTTGCAGAATTGAACAAAACCCAGTTGGAAATACTCAAACACCCTGATCTAACTTCTGCGAATTACTCAATATGTATGTTAAAACCTTCTTGTGGAGGAGAGCTGTTGAGGAACCCAACAAGTCAATGTTGTCGATAAACTTGGCGCACTTGATTGTAAGTTCAGGTGCTACTGGTTTTGGATGACTGCTTATCATGCCTGCATCACCTTGGAGCCACATCAGTGCATCCATGTGCTTCAATTTCCCAGAGCCAGAGTAATGATTTGTTCTTGGATTCCCCATTTAAATACTGTCTATTCATTTCCCTGCCCATTTGGAATGAAGAGATAAAAGCACAAAAGATACCAGAAACAATTTTTCACAGAACTGTTTAATCGTAAAATCAAGAAACCCACAATAGAGTCTTAAAAGAATCTTTAGTTAAATATAGATGTCGAAGGTTTCTTTCTGCTTTTCAAATAACTCTGAAGCCTCCAGGATTTCATTATGAGTTTGGTGAGCGAGCCTTTTTTCTTTTTCATTCCTTACTGTTTTTAATAATTGATTTTTAATTAGGAGGCATATTTCGCTTTCAGGTCTGGATTTATCACACATTCAGCATCTCACTGCTCCTGTTAACTTGCAGAGAGCATTATGACTTATTTGTGCATCGTGTATTATTTGCGCCGTTATGTTCAACAGTGCAAAGGTGAAAATTATTAGGAAAATTACCTGCATTTGGAGGGACTGATGAAAAAAAGTGATATTTGAGAAGAAGTGAGCCCTTTTACAAACGTATCATGAAGTTTTGGCCGTGGAGAACTTGAAAAACCGTATTTTGCATGGCAGTGTTTTTCTTTCCTTGACACAGCTGTAAAAGAATGTAATGAAAGTATATGATTTCATGCACTTCCTTAAAGCAAAGTGAGTAAGAGCTGATATTTCTCCTCCCACTTAAGGTTTAGGATAGTCTGAGGGGTTTTCAGGGGTTTTGTGCCCCACTGTCCCCACGTTATTTTCAGTTGTTTTTCTTGGGGTTCATTTTTCCTTTACTTCATTTGCTGACTGTAATCAAGTAGTTGTGCATGCTGATTTCTGGCCTGGCTTGCTTTCTTTGACCTTTGAGTGTATATTTAAAATGGCAAGCTAGAGATACTTCTTTTTTTTTCTTCCTCATAAGATTTTGTTGCCTGTGCTACAGTTGGGGAAGGAGATGTCAATTAGTGCATTCTGTTATGAACATAATTTTTGTCAGCTCTATACTTGAAAATGGTAATTTTGTCTTTAGAAACTCTCAAGAGGAGACAGGTTATATTTGCAGTCTTTTGGAAAAATTGTTTGGACCCAGTTTAAGTTGGTTGCCCCGAAAGATCTGTCTGCTTTTCTGTCTCTCTCTGTCTCTCTCTTTTTTGGCCAGTGTAACTCTGTCTTTTCTAGGGCTCTGCTGGCATGGAAAAAATTAATTCCTATATAGCTGTAAGTATGTTAGTGTATCTTAAATGTAGACCAGACCTACCTCTCCAGCCTGCCAAGATATGGTCTGTAGGCATGTCATTTTAAGCAGCTGTTACAGCATGGAGAACTTGTGTTCATGATCACAGTAGGGAACTGGGTTTCCCTGTACATTAGTGGGTAGACTCCATTTCAAAGTGGGATTTACTTGCCACCTTTGTTCACTTTTATATCTGTGTTAGATTATAATAGTGGCAAAAAAAAAAAAAAAGTGGGTTTTTTTCCTGGTTTAAAGAAGCTACCACATCCTGACTTATATACTGGAAAACAGGTTTATCAGGAGGGAGATGAGCTGTTCAATGGCTGAAGTCTTTTGCTGAGCCTGAACACAACATAACGTGATGCAGGAGAAGGACTTTGTGTGAGGGTCAGTATGCCACATCAAAATGCAAACATCTACACTTGCCTACAAGCATCTAGTACCACATCAGCCCAATGGACTCTGAGAGGCAGGCATGGATCTGGCATCTAAGACACAGGTTCAGGTGGGGTCAAATGTCACTTCTGTAGAATGGTTTGTGCTGGAAGGAATGTAATTCTAACCCCACTGTCGTGGGCAGGGACGCTTCCTACCAGACCAGGTTGCTCAAAGGTTCATCAACCTATCATTAAACACTTCAAGGGAAGGGGCACCCACAGTCTCTCTGGGTAACCTGTTCAGCATCTCACGACCCTCACAGTGAAGAACTTCTTGCTTATATCTAAACTAAATTTCCCCCCTTTCAGCTTAAAGCCATTACTCCTCATAATATTACTACTACAGGCCCTCGTAAAAAGACCCCTCTGCAGCTTTTTTGCACCTTTAAGTACTGGAGGGCTTCTATAAGGACCTCCCTGGACTTTTCTCCAGGCTGAACAACCCCAATTGTCTCAGCCTGTGTTCATGGGATTTTGTCAGGGGCAGCTGAAGTACCAGTAAGTACCAGTGTTTGAGCATCTGGTTGTACCACTTGGGTCCAAATTGACGTTAGAGTTGTTGGTCTTCACACGTGCGTCCAGCAGGTGTGTAGCACAATTATCACGACTGCTGCTAATGCTATAGAAATAGGGGATAACTGCTAGGAGGGTGCTGCTGCAAAGTCACTGGTCTATATAAACAGCCACCCTGTCTTTTTTGTCAATTAATTGCAGGCTAATGAGATTAAAACAAAACCCCTGTGATTATCCAGTTAGTAGTGGTGGGAAGAAACAGCTGACACAAGTATCTTTTCTTCATGTTCCTCCCCTTAGCTGGGGATGAAGCTTTTATTGTCCTGGCTGTGACATAGGTATGCTGCAAACCATTTCCAGCCACCTGATAGGTAAATCTCTACCATAAAAAAAAAAAGGGAGGTTTTGCACTGTCTGCATAGTACCTTGACAATCAACTTACATGGCAAATGAACATTAATGACACTGAGAAGTGAAAGTTGTACGAGAGAAAATATTGGAGGCAGGAATGAGACAACTTGCAAAGCACCCCATAGTAGTGTAAAAGAAGAATACTTGAAATATTAGTCTGACCCTACGCTAGCCCCTTCAAAATGTCTACCAGGAAGAAGACAATCCTGGTTCATCCTGACCCAGGCTGAGATGCTCTTTGTTTCAGATTTCACAGGGTTTGGGCTTGATATTTACATAATTTAAATGCAAGTGAAGCAAGGGTTTAAATTCAAAGTTCAAATTTGCGCATGACGTGCACAAAACATGAACGCATCCCTTGAGAGGAAAAGAAACAGTTTGGGAAAGGAGCACTGACAGGATTCTTTCATCGAGAAAATAAGCATTATTATTTTGTTTTTTTTTTCTGTCAGTCTTTTGGCATGTTCTCCTATCATGTCAAATGCATTTGTCAGATTGGGGTGTGCTTGCAACAAATGGCTTCATGGAACAAATGTGCTTCATCTGGGATTTCAGCTAGCTTCAAAAGCTTTCACTTGCTTTGTACACTGCCTCGTCATATCTTAGGTATTTAGATAATAGCTAGGAAGGGACAAAGATTTTCCTAGCAAATAATGATCATGTAGACGAACTGATAATTTAAGGCAAATGGCCGTTTCCCTTTGTTGCTAATTAATCCCTTTCTGCTAGAAGATTGCTGCAGCAATTCTGTAGGGTTGTTAAAGTGTTTTATCTTTTTTTACTACTTACATGCTGTTCTTTTTCATCTCTGTAAATAGAGGGGGTTTGAGAGGGCTGTAGCCACCAGTTTCCCCACTGTGATAGTACATCAGCCAATTCAAATTTTAACGTTTATGCATTTCTTTTTGTCTAGCTGTAATACTAGTTCCATTGATAGCCCAGTGGCTCAGGGTAGACTGTAACCTGTTCAAGGTGTTTGGTTCAGCCACAAATCTTGTTGTTACCTATACGTTTTTTGTTGGATCAGATCAAAGCAAATAGATATCTCTGTAATTTAACCACTTTTATAGAATTTTTTTCAGACTTCCTGTGGAAGCAAAGTCTTTCTTTAGAGGTTAGTTATTCTCAAAATGCTTTTTCTTCAACTTGTGTGTATATGTTTGCTTTTTGCCTTCTGTTACTGCAGTTGATATTTCCATGTGAATTTTAGTTGAGCTTTAATTAAGGATTTTCTCATTTTGTAGTGCATCTAGGGGTATAATGACAAATATCTCTATCAACAAATAAGCATGGTTTATTTCAAAGGAACTTTAACCCAAACTGCCATGATTGTATTTAAAATGTCTGCTCTACTCTAGATTTTTTGGGGTTTTGTTTGGTTTTGTTTGGTTTTGTTTTGTTTTTTGTTTTTTTGTTTGGTTTTTTTCCTTTCTTTGTTGTTTGGTTGGTTTTTGTTTTTATTTTGTTTAATGATACATATTTTGCTCTTTGTCTATACAGGGTGCTAACTTCCTTTCTCCAGTCATTTTAAACATTCTTATAGTTGTGGGTAAGAATCATAAACAGGAAGTCTCTGGATTGATTTTAAGTATTTCTTAGTTGTTGCCTAATTGTATCCTGTTAATTACACTTTCCCAGCAGTTTCTTAAATAGCAAAACCTAATTTTTTTTTTTTTTTTACAGGAACTGATACAGGTATGTGATCAGGTGTTACATTTCAGATGTTTACATGTAGTTATTGATGCACATAAATTACTTCCCCTAATGATGACTTTCAGCCTGTGGTTCTTTAAAGTCTGCTACTGTTGCATCCAGTGGTGTGGGAACACAACTGTGTGTTTCAGGCATGAAGAGCTAAAATTCGGTGTCGCCAGGCATACTTACTCACCACTGTCCTGAGCCTTTTAATATTGCTGCTCTGTTGACTTAATTAGGCATTAGAAGGTGGTGGTTTATTTTTCACTCGTCAATTACTGAGTGCTGAGTCCACAATACTCTGAGCTCCCACTTAACTAGTGAGGCCTTTTTTCTTTTTCAGACAGACCGTCACACCGACTCTCTTCGTTTTGTTTCATTTCCTTAGGAGGTGATTACAGTGTTAGGTACCCAGAACTGAAAAACAAACATACACACAGTTTCTGCCATATATATATATGGCTTTCATATACACATACTTCTGTATCTGCATGTCACTATATGTAGTTTTGGTTGAATCTTGCAGTCTTTTCAGAAAGTCAGGCTTTGTGCGCGTGTCTGCATAAAGAAATAAACAAAAATATGGCATTAGTTTTCTTAGACTGGGAAAGACCTTTGTTTCATGGTCATTGAAAATTTCAGGTGCTATCGATAAAAATCCAAGCTGAAAAGACAGACAGTTATGTAAGGAATGCATTTCTTTCTTTTTTTCCTTTTTGTTTCATGTTATGGGACAGAGCTGCAAATTGGGGTGAGAGATCACAACCCATCCCTAATCCACAAATCCATCACATGATGCATATGACAGTTCACAGTATCTTTTTACATGAATTGGACATAGGCTCTAAAAATGTTAAACACTTTTTCCACATATAGACAAATATATATGTGTCTTGCACGTGTGCCTTGTGTGTAGAAAGCACAATTATTTTTTCATTTACCAAGGTGCTGCTCAGGCACTTCAGTCTACTTCTGTTGAGGCTTTTCCTCTGTAGCTGAAGGTGAATAGCAGAAGCTCCTAGGGTGAAAATGGAGTCTGGGTGAGCAGGAAGCAACACGTGTTGCTCTTTGCTGCTGTGAGAATACAGCAAGTCAGATGTTCGAGTGGATATATGTGCCATTCGACAGAAGACAGTGTTTAAAATGAGGCGTTTGGTTTCCTTAAAGAAAAAAACCTGTCAATTGGGAAACCTGTTCAAGGTGTTCAGTTTCATGCTTAAGAATCTTGACAGTGTCCCTTCTGCTGAAGTAAGAACAAAGCAAGCGCTGCAGTAAAGACGTGTTTTGTGTTACTCTGAAACAGGGGTGGTGGTATTTTTAAATCTGTTTTTCAGATTTAAAGGTCTACCCACTGCTATTTTCCTAGTCCTGTAACAGAAGTACTGACTATTCAGTAGGAGCAAAATATGAAATGGTATTTACAACATATAAATGTGGTTTTTTAACATGTTTTTACTGCTGATATTAAAAGAAATAGAACAAATGAAGTAACGGAGTGATGGAGGTGTTTGACTTGTAGACACAGAGGCATTTTTGAATATCAGGCCATTTACTGAAGCTTTCATGCTGGTATGCTGAAGTACAAAACAAAGACCTTAATCAGGAGAGAGTTCCTTAAGAGTATCTCTAAGCCCCAAGCTCATTACTTTCCACATCAAATACGTGTACAGGTGTGATCAGCAAGGCATGGAAGAATAGCGTAGGAAAATGGCAACAGCTCTTTGCTGATTCTTGTTGGTTATTCTTTTTAAAATGTGTGCGTGTCCAATAAAATGAAAATATGGACATTGCATAACACAAAATCCTCCCCAGAAGGAGGGAGAAGGAGCTGTTGCTGTCTGCTGATCTGCTCAGGCATGAAAACGTGCATTCCCCAAAGGTCAGAGGTTGGAGGTTGTCATCGTCTTTAATGCCCCACCTCCCATAATGGAAAGAATTTACAATAAGTTTCTTCTTTTTGTTTCTAATGAAAGCAATGACGTCACTGTATTTTCGAAGAAAATCTTGGACAAGATCCAGTATTAAACTATAGAGACAAGCAAAATCCAAGAGTCAAAATTACTAGTACCATACAAAGTTTACAACTCTTATTGCCGCATAGAATGATTATGAAATCAGGTTTGCATTCACCTCTCATCTTCTATTTCAAATTTTCTGTTCTTTCCACAGAGCTTCCCTACTCCTTTATTAGCCGCCCTTTGCTGATCACATTTTTCCAAAGTACCTTTGTTCTGTGCAGAATGCTTACAGATTATGACATGCGGCTTTTCAAAGGCCCAGAAAATCTCCAGCAGAGTAGCTGGCTAGTTGGCAGAACCTTGGAAAGATCTGTCCTTTGTTTTCTGTATGCCTATCTTCCTTCCAGTTTGAGAACCATCTATCAAATATTATAAAGTGGAATAAAATCCTGGCATAATAAAAAAAAAAAAGTGGTGATTGCTAATGCAGGATTAAAACTCTTACATAGTTGGGAACTGGTATTTCAGAGACATTAGTGGAAAACCTGCACGTCCAAGTCTGTCTCTGAAGTTGCTCATCTTTGCAGATGGTGTTGTATGTTCCTAATCTTCATTCTGAAGCCACGTGCAAGGTACAAAGTATACAGCTCCTGTGATGTAAGAAACAAGAGGTCCCCACCTGTTTGAGGTCTTCAAGTTTAGCCTGAATGACTTTGTACATTCAATCTAGACTTTTAAAAGCAGTTGTAGCGGGGGAACAGTCAACTGAGGTGTTAAGTAACCAGGGACAGGAACTGCTGAAGCCGGCTTTGCTATGAAAGAAAAGATGAGATGAACCTCATCTGTATGAGCGTTATTCACGCAGAATCTGAATGCTCCACAGACTTGTGATGGATTTCTCCTAATTGCTCTGTAAACAGAGAAGTAGTGTTTTCTCCATTTTACACTTGGGAAATTGAGACAAGGAAACCGTATGTTTTGCAAAAGGTCTAAATACAAAAGAATAAAAAAATCATCTCTCTGAAGGCAAAGCGTAACTCACTGGGGTTTCGTAATGCCTATATCATTTTTGCAAATAGGAATTTTAATTCCGGTTTGGAAGGAAGAGGAATTTTAATTTCAGTATCAGTTTTGTGGGTAGAAACAGGATGATACTTGGAAAAAGAGAAAATGCGCTCTACTGAGAGCAACTTGCTGACAATTAGACCTTAATTGGTTATACAGCGAATTCTCTAAAGGAATGGCAGAAGGGCCACTAACTGGGAGTAAGGTACTGCTAGATAACCAGTTTTACACTAATGGGAGATAAAATTTGAATATAGGAAAAACGTGGTGTATTTGAGGCTGCTACCATTAATAATTCTAAATATGCAGCAATTCACTGTTTCTATATTAAGTTAGAGAAGGGCTGTTTACATTTTATTTGAATTTGTGTAGTATTAATAACAAAACATTTTAAAATCTTTGATGAAAACAGAGAGTCTTCAGGATTAAGAAAACATCTCATTTTATTATTGCCTAAATCTAGCCTCTTAGAACAGCATAATTTCAGTTACTCTCCCACTGAAAATGCTACCTTATAATTATGCATGAAATAGTTGGGGTTTTTTCCTTACAAAGTCACCTTATTTACAGGTTTTTCCTTGTTCTTATGTAAATCCCTTCTAATGTGTAGGTTTTGTAATTCAAGTTCTTTTTAAAACTAATTTATCATCTTAAAATTCACAATGGTATTTTTGCCATTTGGACTGACAGATCTGTAGTGTTGTAGTTTTGGCTACATATATGGTAGCAAAGAACAAAATATTGTTTGTCACACTTCTCCTGTTGCAGTTCAGTCTGTTCCTTTTACATTATCAGCTTGTTTCTCTGGGCTTCACAGGGGCGTCTGATTTAATTTTTATTGGGCAGGGCTGCAATTTAGCAAACTCATGTAAGCTTCACAAATCATTCACAAATGTGGATGAGTAAATCAATTACGTCTTGGCTGAGTGATCTCTGAGTGTATTATACGCACATAATGTTAAAAGAATGCTATTAAGGTGCAAGCCCAAGTACTTAAAGTTAGGAAGTGCCAAAATTAAGGTTGCCTGCAGGCTCGCAGTCTCTATGAATATATGTATTACAATATTGCCTCTAACTGTACAATTGCACTGTGTTTCCAGCTGGAACCTCATCTCTGTCATCCTCTCTGTTAAAGGCAAACTCATGTTTTATTTTTCGTGTCCTTAAACTCTGGCCCGTAAACCAGTATTTGTTACAGTACTTACCAGTTTGGGACTGACGTCATAATTGAACGAAAGATTTTGTAGGTAATTTCTTTGTCTGCCCCAAAACAATGGTATGATCTACACCAAAACAAAACAAAAGGAAACAAAAAACCCAAACCCAAAACAAAAAACAACAACCAAACAACAAACAACCAAACAAAAAACCCCACCTCCTGAGGTTCAGGTCAGAATTTTAAGGCCCAAGCTATGCAACAAGGGACTAATTTCTGTAAAGAAATGCAAGTCCTTACATTTCAAAAAGTAGGTTTGGTAAATTCCAAATGATTCATCAAACTGGAACTTGTACATCAACTCAGGATGTAATGCCACATTATAGATCATCGGACTGAAATTCACCTTGAGATTCCCACCTGTCCCACTACCTTCATTTTACAGTTTACTGGTCCCTTAATCACATCCATTCAGAAGTCTGCTGGCCTAACTTTATGTACTAAAGAGGAATTTATTTTAGGGAGGGTTTTTACTTAGTTTCAGACTGTGGTCTTAAAAAGGTTTGCTTTGATGTGAGAGCTGACTGAGAGAGGAGTGATGGGTGTGGAAACAAGTGCAAAAGGGAAGAGATGAGCGATAACTTCCTCTGCTGCTGGGCAGATTGTAATGTGAGACCTTGTTCTCAAACATTTGAGGTGTGAGGAGCAGTGTTCCCTTTTTAACTTCTTGCTTCAGTGTTCACTTCTGAAAATGAGTCTCTGTCTAGCCAGTCACAGCTTCTCTCTGCTCCTGGCTCACTGTCTGGTTTCTTTACTGGGAAATGGTTTAGTTGTAGTCCCAGGCCATTTTCCCAGATTCTTCCCCTTTGAATTTGCATGCCTGTGTCCTTTCATTGCTACCTTCATTCCTATACCACATCCTAATCACAGCTTTAGTCACCAGGCCCTGTCATCTTGAGTCATGCCATCTGCCCCTAAATGCAGGTAGCGCCCCATCTCCTTCCTTTCCCCAGTTTGTACTGGGCTGAAGGGAAAAGTGTTCTGAACAGGCAGTAATTTGTCAAGCCCAATGAATTACTCAAGCAAATGAAAGAGAACTGCCAATTTCAGGTCTGTTGTAAGTGAAGAAAAAGTTTGTGAAGGACTACGGTTATGGTTGTCATCTCTATCTTTTAATCACAGTTTTGACTGAAAAATGGTTAGAGCAACCTCACTGTACCATGGCGGTCACCCCATCCCTTCCTAAGAGCCCATTGCCCATCAGGCAGTATTGTTGGTGTAAAAGGATAAAACCCCTGGTGTTACCACCTTCTTTCTATTTCTGCATCCTTGATGACTGGGCAGTAATTTCTCCACGGGATTATTTGTTGAAGGGTGGGGTCTCTGTTCACTCCAGATATAACTCACACTGCAGTGGCATTTAGCCTCTTCTCTGGGTTTACAAGCAATTAGTGCTTCAGCCAGGACTGCCTGCCCCCCCCCGGAGAACAAAAGATTCAGCACAAAACTTCTCCTTTGAAATGACAGCTGGACAAAGAATTGGCAGATTTATTGGACAGTTATTTCAAGTCACTTTTTACAGAACAGAAAAGTAGCACGACCTCACCGTGGACTGAGATGAGACCTCTTATGTGTATAAGTTTATGTGTAGATAACTAGTGGAAGGAATGAGAAAAAAGGGAATATTCTTAATAACACCAGGTACAGATAACAGTCATATGTGAGTTTTGAATGAAATTTCCTCAAATGACAGGTCAGTTTTTCATCAGGAGCTGGGAAATTGCAAACATACGATTATTCAAATAAGATTATATCTGCAAATAGGATCTATTAAGCAAATACAGTCAAGTTCATATGTGGTATTATTATCTTCTCCCTTGAGGGTTGATTCAGCAGGAGCAGTTGAATTTTTTTAAACATAAAGAATGTGGATGTTTAGAGGAAGTTGTTTCATTATAAAGGAAAAGAGTAGCAACGCACATCAAATATTAAATAGAATTCTCTCTTTTTCAAAATTAATTCCCAAATTTGATGCTATAAAATTTTAACAGTTGTGGGAGAGCTCCCAGAAGACCCTTCATTATGTCTCATTATTACAGCATATGTGAGGCCAGAGTACCCTTGGTTGCCATAGTTCCTTATTTAATCAAGAAAAATATGTTTCATGGCTGCACAGCTGGGTAACCTTATGTATCTATAGTTTTCTCAAGAAACAATCATGTCTATGCCTCATACTATCATAATGCAAAGTTTTCTTCAAAAATTCATAAACCAGACTTTTAATTTTTTCAGTTCTTGGCTACATGGTAAAGTTTAAGGTCAGGCCACAACTTTGCCTGGTGTTTCTATAGGTTTTCTTGCTAAAGGGCAGTTGTTTTTTTCCTTTTGGAAGGCTAAATGTCATCTTGGGCTTTTAGTATTGCAGCAGAAGGAAGACAGAGAGCCCATGCTGATGGGTGTGACAGATTTGCCATCGAGCGTATCATTTTATAGTCTTTTGAAAAACAATCTGATTTCTTAATTATGTTTTTTTTTTTTCCATTTATGCTATTTAAAATGTAATACTTTTTGTTGAACAAGCTGTATCAGGTCCCCTCTGGAACTACTATCAAATAGTAGCTTAAATATTGTCTAGCTTTAGGTGCTAGCTTTAGTTAAATATCTGCCCTGCCAAGGGAGACACTGTGAGGAAGACTTTGTTTAGCTTTACAATTTCAGTGGTAGTGGTGAAAAAACTTCACAGGCATGATCTATCCAGGAAGGCTGCTGTAGTCTCTAGGAGCTTCTTAGAGTGAATTAATGCCCTAATACTCAGGGAATATTTACATTTTAATAATTGAGGAAAGTTGATTAAATATACAGAGCATTTAAATATCCATTTTAAGCTCACGTTAATTCCTGACAAATTAAAGTATCTTGGTATTTAGAGAATTACAAACTTTGGGCAATAAGTTCGTGCCTTACAGCAGTGTGCCTGTTTCATGTGAAATAGAACATTTGGGTTCAGAAGGCTATGACATTTGTGGTTGTATTTAGTCATGCTGAGTCTCATCTCTTGTGATGGTGGGATTTGAAGATCTGTGAGTACTGTTGCTCCTCAGGTAAAGTAATGAAGACAACCAGGAAAGTTCTTTTTTTTTTACAAATGTGGGCATCATTTCTGTCGCTCATGTGACTCTGCACACGGGCGTCACAGCTGCTGAGCTTTAGCAGGTCTGAGTAAGAGCATTCCAAGTATTTTAAAAGATTCTGTATATAATGGGAGGAAAGCAAGGCTGGATCGGACCGTATCAATTTTGTTTAGGTCACTCCTGGTGGATGCATGTCAAGGTCTTGCTTGTGACTCTGCAATTTCTGTAGGCAGTCTTTCCCAGAGCATCACTATCTATATCATTATACCATTGACACCTTTTTTCCCCTGGAATCTTTTGTTTGTTTATTTGTTTGTTCTGTTAGAGCTTTAAACCTGAAATGAAAGGATTCCTGTCGCTTGGTGGAGGGGGAAGCTGTTGTGTCATTCACAAGGTCTTCTCTGTGAGAAAAGCAGGTGCCTGTGAAGCAACCCACAAGGCTAATGATGAAGGATCAGGACACATGAGAGATTTGTAGGCTCATTAGTTTGTTCCAGGCTGCCCAACCTGGTTTTGCTTTTGTAGCACAAAATGTCTGTAAACGAAAGTACACGTTCTGACTTTCTGGAGAGAGAGAAAAGATGACAGCAGCGTTCCTGCCTGCTCCTTTGTGAGTAAATCTCTCCCCTGTATGCAGTTGCTCTGAAATTACAAAAGAGTGCAAATGGCTGTCTCCTCCTGATCTGTGGGAATAAATCAGACATGAGAGTTGTAGGCTTGGCAGTTAAGCATTTCCATTTGTAGAACACTGATGTACTAATAATGGTACTTCTGCATTTGTTACTACATGTCTAATCTAATTAAGTTTTTCTTATGGTACAATTGTTGTTTTCTGTATTTAATTATGTAAGCACCAGGTGCAAATGTTAACAGTAGCTGAATTCAGAAGGAAACCTTTCATGTTTGTGTTAAGTGAGACCTTTTTTTCTGTATCTTTAATTTTACTATTAAAAAAATGCATACAGTATTAGGTTGTTTCAAGGAGTTATATTAATATTTCTGATTGATATACATAGAAAACACTAATGAGGACTAAAAGTTTATATTGCTCTTACTTTAAACGTGTTTAGAACTATTTATGAACTCTGCATTTTTGGTTTCAGGTGCTGCAATAGTTCAGACTCCTTTTCTCAGCTATACTGCCGATTTTGAGGGTTGGCAGACTTCCCACATGCCATGACAGACCTGCCCCTGGTTATTCGAAAAGGTCTGAACTACATAGGGGTCTGTTGTCTGCATCTGAATTTCGTGGGGCGCTGGTAAAACTGCTTCTGTGACTGCCAGTCTGGCTGTGAACTTTCTGCCACCATTTCATCAATGCTTGCTCAAACATTGAAAGAGAGGTTTTGGTAGAATTCTTTGCCTGGAATAATAAACTTGGGTACTATTTTTAAAGCTAGAGGACCTGAGCTTTGAAGTGATGTGAAAGACTGTTTGGAGAGAAGTGACTCTCAAAAGGTTTTGCTTTTATACTGATAATTCTTTATTAAATAAAGTGAACAGCAATTGCAGTAAACCTTTCCACCTGTAGATTGGTGATCACTTTATGTAAGAATAAACAAAGCTTGTATTTTCTAGTTTCTAGATATTCATTAGTAATCTATATTTACATAAATTTGGTATTAAGTATAATAGAAAAATTAGAGAAATAATTGATGTGTGCTTGTTCTAAAGCATAAGGTACCCATAAAACATTCCCATTGGTAATGAATGCAAATGGTCTACAGCAGCATTTTTCAGCCTTCTGTAGCTTGGGAATGACTATATATTTTGTAGTAGGAGTATGGCCTGTGTGTGTCATGAATTTAAGCCTGCTGCCAGCATGCAGTCTTCTCCTTCTTACCTTTTGTGGATTCCTTCCAAGTAGGATTTGAAGCCCCCCATGGACCCACAAGTGATCAGTAGTGACCTGAAATACGCTACCTTTCAATTAAGGATCCTATCTGATCACTTTGCATTGGGCAAATGATTTTTGATGTGTGATTTTTTTGACGTATGATTTTTACAACTGATTGTTGAACCATTTTCAGTATAGAAACATAAAGGTTCACATGTATACTGGTGTTAGAGTGTCAGCATCCCTTGTTCTAATTCTAGATACAGGTAAACAAAGAAGCTGTGTCTGATAGTTGCTTTGAATTAAGATTTCCAGTGTTGTTAATGGTAGAGATTTCCCCCATCCCTGCCATTGTTTGTGGAGACCTCAGTTGTTTCAAGTTCGGTTTCTTAACCCTCAGGCTTTTAATTCAAATGCCACTCCTTTGATGGTTTATCACCAAATTTGTTTGGAGGCTTCCATTTTTTAAGGGAGTCTTTTAACTACTACTGATTATGCATTGCATCAAAGAAAAGTGGTTGAAAACTTTAAAACCACAAATAAAATATACATCAATGAGTTACAGTAATGAATGCTAACATACTCTTTCTTCAGAAAGAGCCCTTTGGGGACAGAAGACCATGTTTCAGGTGATGTGAAAAATAGTCAGCTTGACTTCTGAGAGCAGCTTGCTGGATTTAGTGGCCAGGTTTTACTAAAAATGCATTCAAATAGGTATGTTTAGTATTAGTTCATAGAAGTCTTCAAATTAGTATCAGGATTAATTATTTCTGGCAGTGAGGCCTGCACACTGATGGGAATAGTTAACTGTTCCAGGTGTTGGGTTTTTTCCCCCAGAAGTACAAGGATTTATTTGGATGGTAATACACAGGCTGTGATGTTTCAGAAGTTAATACCTGTTTCCACGTAGGGATGCTTGGAAAAAAAGAACATTAGGCTATCTTGCAAAAAATATGCTGGCTTCATTAGGTGCAAAAGTGTCTGAAATGGCCTTTAAGCAACACTTTGGCTTCTCCAGCTTCACAGCATGAAAACATGTCTAAGTTAGTTAGATTATTTCGGGACAGTGAACAGATTGCTTCAGATCCAGCAACTGTGTTTATTCTTTGGTTTTGTTTTTTATCCCAAATGAAGAATGTCACTCTGCATTGTTTACATTTACATCTCATAACAATTACGCTAAAACAGCTTCATAAGATTTGGAGCTGGCTTTCTCTCAGAGAAAGCTTTACATTTCCTTTCCAGAGTCACACAGTAAGTAGACTTATTTTTTGTTTTTTCAAGCTGGTATGATTGCCTATGCGTTCATCTTTCTGAAGAGGTTTGAATCTTGTTGATTTTGAATTGTGCATACTGGCAAGGAAGCTTACCCATAATTTCTCTATAGTGCTTTAATTAACTTTATGAGAAGAACAACTAACTGATTTATTTTACCTTTGGGGATTTTTTTAATTCTGTCTTTGGGTACCTTACTGAAATACTTTTTTTTGTGAAGGAGAATAAAACAGTAAAAGTTTGCTTGCCTTTGGTTACAGGATCAGGTACAAACAAAATTCAGAGACTTTAGTCCTTCTATTTTAATGTGTCCTGTACTATACCCATCTGTTAAATATATAAAGAACTTTTCTAGTCTGAACTGAACTTGATTTATAACCTAATTATATTGTTCTAGTGCTTAGTCACAGACATACTACAATATGTAGGAAACTACTATGTATTACATATGTAGGGATCAGACCTAGTGTTGCTAAGTTTTTATGGCCCCATCCTTCTCTCTTTTATTCCTTCTCCATTTCCAAGTTTCTTCAACCTACTCCTATGCAGTCATGATACAAGTTCCTAAGTGTGCAATCCAGTATTTCTTTGTTCCCTACAGTTACAGTAACTAGCATTTCTTTCTCAGTAGGGAAAGCTTTAGAAGTAATTTTCACTTATGGGAAGCCACTGGGGAAAAAAATTTAGAAGAGTCTGTAAAGCTTGAGACCTTCTCAGCTTTCTCATTTCTGGATCCTGATTCTGTTTACCCCTTGTGGGATGAAAGGGGATGCCCAAGGTGGCTGTTCAAATGAGCTGCCTTCTGTACGCTGTTGCTTCCTCTTGCCATTCCTTAGCAAGAACAAAGCCTTGTTTCAGCCAACAACACAAGATGTGCTATACAGGTCATGCACGCATGGGACTGAACAGGTCAGAACTGTTACACAGCTGCTTATACGTCTGTCTGCCATAATGCCTTGACATCCAGGGCTGGATAAACACCTTTAGATACATGGGCAACATGGGACATCAGTTTTGTATCTTATCTATGTTTTTCCCTGTTGGAGCACGTCTCCTGTGAGGACAGACTGAGAGAGTTGGGGTTGTTCAGTCTGGAAAAGAGAAGGGTCCGGGGAGACCTTATTGTGGCCTTCCAGTATCTGAAGGGGGCTACAAGAAAGCTGGGGAGGGACTTTTTAGGCTGT
>WUAM01000423.1:1859882-1877121 GCA_024336885.1 Actenoides hombroni | reverse complement strand
TGGGAGGTGTCCCTGCCTATGGCAGGGGGGTTGGAACTGGATGAGCTTTAAGGTCCCTTCCAACCCTGACAATTCTATGATTCTATATACTGCCAGGGCTCTTAGAAGCAGGAACAGTCCCTTACAGTGTCTGTCCCTCACCCTCTGACCTGGGCAAGTTCCCTGGGAAGAGTGCCAGTGTTTTGCAGATTGAAGGAGACCTTTATTTTCCTTGAAAAGCTCATCATGCCCCTTCCTGAAGGTTGTCCCTACAAAGCTCGGGGGCAGTCTGGTCCCTGGAGTCGGTAAGTGGTGGGCAGAGACAGGCATCAGGCTGTGAGAGAGGGGCTCCCAGTTCCCAGGGCCAGTGCTATTCCCTCTGATGTTCCCCGTGCCCCTGCTTCCTTCCCCCAGCAGCAACACTGGAGATCAGCGTCATTCCCCCCTGGCCTTGCGAGCGGTGCAGCTATAGCCGAGAGGCCCGCTGTCAGCAGGGGTTGAGAGGGCACCAGCCGGGATTTAGCCGTTGTTGCATATACAGTTCAGAATCATTTCCTGCTCCTTTGATAGTTCTTGATGTGTTTTATTCTGTTCCAGTCTAATCAAGTTAAATGCTTTAGCACATTGTCTTGCTTCAGACTTTTTACAGAAGGCAAGAGTAATCTCTCTCAAAAAGAAAAAAATAATTCCCCTTTCATCTTCCTAGGGAGATCACTTTATTCATGTGTAGTGACCTGGCTCAACATTTGATAACTAGTGTGTCACTGAAAGTTCCTCATTATGGTCCCAGCCTGCAGACCACCTGGAGTGCTTCATTATTAATGTGAACTTCAGGTTAAAGTTTTAGATCTGTGCAGGTGTATTTGCACTATTCATCGCCGGCTGGTGACACATGCCTAGTGAAGGGACAAGAGTATGTGAGGCTGAATGTGTCTAAAAGGCATATGGAGCACTTGTTTTGACACCAGCCATATGAGGAGCATAAGGACTGAGGCTTGAGCTCCGTGTTGATTATAATCTAACTTCTACTTTTCTTTGGCAATCGCTCTGTGATATAGGCACTTAATCTCAGTGCCTGGAGAAAAGTCGTAATGAAGTCAGGGAGAGGATAAAGGGGAAGCCACACTCCAGTTAAAGCCAGTGACATGGGAAAAGCTTAGTTCTTATTCCAGACATGAACGTATCTTCGGATGTAGATGATAGTTACGTGGCAACCAGACACTGCAGAGCCCTCCAGCTTGCTACTGGTTGTAATGCAAGATGTAAGTAATCCTGTTGATGCAGCTAGGATGCCGTTAAGATGATGAGTTTAGGAAGAATTGTGCATCTCCTTGATGGAAGCTTAATTTTGACTGGTTTTTTTGCAGTAGTTGCTTTAAACCACCTAAACTCCACCAGCCATCCATCTTTGTCTCCTAAAATCAAATGAGTGACCTACTGAATTAAAGCTCTGATCCTAACTCATTTGGCTTATAGTATAAATAAAGAAAAACACAAAAGATAACAGTCTAATGTCACATACAGAACAACAGAGCTCTCTGTACTACTGCAGGGTATTCATTGTTTTCCCTGAGTTTTTGTTTGTGGGTCGTTTTTCCCTTTTTAAGGGTGAGTTTCTTTGGGGACCCTCTTTTTTTTTTTTTTTTTTTTTTCTTCTTTCTCTTTTTGTTGTTGTTGTAAAAGAAATATGGAAATAGCAGAAGTGGGAGGAGAGGTGGATTCTAGGAGCAATGGAGCTGAAGGACAAAAGGAGATGGGCTGCTAAGGAAGGGGAGAAGAATGGTAACAAGTGTGTGAAAAGGAGTGGGAAGAACAGGAAATCTGAGTGTGGGATTGAGAGCACTGGGAAACATGGACAGGAATAAACTAGGTGGGGGAAGAAAACTCCTGAAACATCTTTCTTTCTTTAAATTTGCCAGCCTCATTACAGTAAGATGGCCTCCACTTTACTCATTGAAGATCAGATCTTGACATTTCTTGCTTAAAAAAAAAGCAGTAAAATACATTAGCTCTTCATACCAAGGAGAAAAAACAAAACAAAACCAAACCAAAACCATTAAAAGCACCAAGAGGTACTTCTTCAATAGCTTACAATTTTAAACAACCATCTTTCTCAACAGCTGAAGGATTAAGGGTTTTAACCTCTTACACAATTGCATATAGTTGGTGTACTTGAAATCTTCCTAGCCATTTTACTCTTAACTGAATATGTGCTGATTGTTTTTCCTTTGTACATGTAAAGAACAGTGACCTGCTTTTCGAAAGGGTTATCATAGCACCTGCTTTAGCTGTGCTGAAAATAGCATATGGTCTGAAAATGGGAACGTGAACTGCTTCTGTGGTAAAATTTGGTTGTAGTGACTAGAGTGGTCAGGATAGTCTGCTTTGAGTTGAAAAGCTGTTAGAAAGTCAACAGATCCAATGACACTGTAACCACTACAGAGCAGAATTTCAGAGAACTAACCAGTTTTGAAAATTACAATTTTATTCATCAACCTAATCCATACAGTATCTCTGACCAGTTAAATCTGAATGCATCAAATATGACAAAAGAAAGTAAGAATATTTTAGACTAACTAGTTTCTGGTTCTGGCCCGTAGAACTGGAGATTGAAATCTATTTCTGATGTGACCCAGCTCCTGAGAATGTTGGTTTTCCTTTTTTAAAGAAAAATATTTTTTAAAAATCAGTAAATTAGATCTCAAGGCACAGATTTTCTAAATTTGCTGTTAATGCAGTGATTTTGCTTTTTGGAGTTTTCAGATATGTGCCTATACCTATCTTCTAGCATTTTGAAGTGCTAAATTGCCATGTAAAAGACAAAAGAAGCCTGGGAATTTATTGACTAGTTTAAAATGAATTTAAGTACACCAATTAAAGCTATTTAATATCTGTTAAAGTTTTTTTCATCTACACCTCAAATATTTATGGGAAACCATCCAAGAGTTTGTATGGTATACTTAAAATGTGTCTGAGTGTCTCATGTGAAATAAATTATTTTTATTGCATTTTGGAAAAGTACATATTTAACAGGGTGATGCTTTGCTTATGCACTTAAGCATAACTCCAGTGTATAATATGGGTCCAAAGGTCTTTAATTTATTATAAAGATAGAACTTTAATGACAAAATAATGGCTCTGATATATCTGTAACGTTGGGATTAGATATTAGAAAGGTATCATATCTTTCAGCTCTTCCTTATGTGATGTGACATTTCTGCCCCAGACATTTTTTTACTGCATGAGCAGTCAACATAAATGAAAACTAGAAAGCATTCATGTTAAGACAAGAAGCAGTGTTACTTTCAGTAAGGTGACTTCAGAAAACTGTCACACAGATCTTTCACTGGAGACGTTCTTCTTTGACCTCTACATCACCATTCCTGCTCTCCTTTTTTAAAAATGATTAAAGAGGGAGGAAGGGGTTTATAAAAACCCTCAGGAAAACTGACAGTTCCTTGCAGAATGTAGCTCTTTCTGATTTCCATATATTTTCCTGCAGAAGAATGGCTCTCTAAGAGTACATTAGCCTTCAACCTTGGCAAGTGTAGAAGTAAATCTACAGTATTATGATTGAAATGTTATACCTGCTTATTCTCAAACTGACATGAGAGGTGACAAATGACAGAGGCATTACTAGTTCAGGTGAAGTCTTTGTCATAATCCCTTTTCCCCTAACTTTTAGCTGGTGCAGCAAAGAGAATCCTGTTTCAAGGATTATTAATGCCACCTGCTACAAAATTCCTTTGGGAAGGACCAGAGAACTTTGGATTCAAACACTGACTGGCAAAGATGCAGGAAAATAGCATGATCTCTGCAGATACCAGAATGACTGCTTTTGGTTTGTTACAAGCAAGTCTTTCTACTCTGAAAAGATATTATTAAGGATATAAATGCTGTTTCTCTCCATTGCAATGTAAAACGTGAATTTTAAATGAATTCTGTAAATACTCGTGTTTCACCGGCACTCTGCTACACTGAATCGTGCAGCAAGGTTTCATTGATCTCTGACTTCAGGGCATGCCCCCTTAGTTTTGGATAGCACAGATAGAAAGCTGTCTCCATTATACAGGGTTTTTTTAACTCATCTTTCTTCTTGAGCACTGTTTTGAGTTTTATCTCATGTTGCGTTCATCCACGAGGCAGATTCTTCCCTCGAGATCACCTGTAGAAAAATTATTTCTCCCTTTGGTAGACTACTTGTGTCCTACTTTTCTTCTGTAACTCCTATCCATTCACCAGGAAGGACTGCAGTGCCTCCCTGCCTGGCTGTGGGCTCATCTGCTGCAAGGGCAGCACGCCAGAGAACGGAGAGGAAAAGCACCTGACAAGAAGCCCAAGCACCATGCTTGACCCCAGTTCATCTCCCATTCCCACGTTGGCTTTTGAACTTTTTCAAAAGCCAGATGAGGGAAAGGTGTGACTCCTTTTAATTGCCGAGCAGCACTGATATGGTCTGTTTCCTGCTGGAACTGCCTGAAGCCAAACAAGCAGAGCAGAGAAACAGGAGAAGCCCTGGGCTCTTTTCATCTCAGTCTCTGATTGCAGATCCCCCTGGAACCAGGAGGTGAATCTGTCCCTTTGTATTTTTTGAGTGAAGTGAGTGCTGATTGATTTGTCAAGTGATTACATGCTCAGATGAGATACTGGAATGTATAGTTTGATTCCTATTCAGTACCACAGCAGTGCCTAGGAGTAGCTTCATATAGTACAATGAAAATTGTAGTCATTGTAGGAGAACGTGTACCTAGAAATCACCTTTCTGAATGTCTTTTGGAACCTTACTCAGCATCGAATCTTTCAGTTTGTTTTCTTTCGGGGCAGTTTTCTGACCTTGCACTTGGAAAAAGTGGAATGCTGCAGTTTAAATGTTGGCTAGAAGGACCTATTTCTAAATAAATAATAGCCAAGTGCACAGAAGTTAATTGCCTTTTGAGAGCGTATCCGTCCTTTCTAAATTCAGGTGCTGCAATATGTACCCAAGCCATGAGGAGGTTTCAACACCTAAGAAGAGCTTTAAACAAATACTTTGGTTGGTTGACACGTTTATACTATGGAAGATGTTGCTGCAATGAATATGAATCCTAGAAGGCTGTCGTTCTACATAAATGCAGTCTTTCTCTCAAAATAAATCCCTCCAAGACCCAACTACCCACAGTTTCTTCTTGGCTGGCCATTTAGTGCTGCCATCCCCTGTCTGCCCCTTCGCTTGTCGTGACATAATTTTTATACGTTCAAAATTATAATCTTTGGGAATCTGTAAGCCTCTCTAACATGAGGCTGCTTTCCACAGTTTGAAGCTTTGAAACCTAGAAAAGACAGCGGTTTGCACAGTTTTTAGGCAATACCTAGGTGCTGGTTACTGCTCTTACTGATTACTAATGCGTGTGTTTCTTGAAAAGTAGTTTTCAATATTTTAGGCATAACATATTATGAGTAATTTTGTTTTTCTAATTCAGAAGAGGATTTTTGTCTAAGAGAATCTTAAGCAATCGTTATGATGTTAAGTGAATACATTAAGTTACAATTTCTCAGACAATCTTGGAGTCTATTTTAGAAATTAAGAAGTTGAGGCTATTTAAAACAATTCTCATGTAATAGTGGCATTTGCTAAGCAGTGGCTCTTTGCTTTGGTGAAGGCACTGAGTGGGAAAGGGTTTGTGTTTATTTTTTTTTTTTTGTATTGCACATTAATCACACATGTTCAGACAAAGTGCTTCTCTGATTAAGGACATTGCTTTTTCCAGAACAGAAACAATAGTTTTATTGCTATTAGGCCACTAGTAAAACCAAGTTATTTTAGGAGTACTAGAACTAATGAAACCTTGACTTCCTTTGAAGTTGTGGTTTTGAGTTGATTGTGAGCTCAGGCAAAACTCATTCCCTTACAGTTTGGGCATCTGAAACCTGAGAAATGATTAGTAATACTTATTTGTTTGACAGACCTGATTGGATATTACCAGATTGAAACTTCTGGGTCTGTAAATAGAGCACAGACTGCATGGTCTTAAGCTGAGAAAGATGAAGGTTGATAAACCAGAGAAAGCCCAAAGATTAAATACGAACTTGAGTTTGTTCCCTGTGTTCATAGAGATCTCAACGAAGAGGAGGGTTGAACCAGTGGGGATTAAATACACAACTGTTAGGTTGTAATGAGTCTGAATCTCTCAGTTGTCTGCAGGTCACTTGGTGGTAGTGGCCAGAGGCTCAGGTGATCCCTTGGTACTGCCTTTCTTCCTGTTAGGGACATGTGTGTGTATCTCTCTATCTCAGTGTGTTTCTGTGTGTTTATATATATAATAAATACAGATACAAAAATATGAGTTGAGCAAATATCAGTTTAGTATCTAAAATTGCTTATTTCTGTGACTTGAAGTGAAACCTACAATTCAACCAAAAACTTGAGGAATGTTTTGAGGTCATGGACGGACACTAAAATTACTGACAAGCCACTCAGCGTGAGCCTGATCTTTTGAAGTCTCAGAACAATTTAGCTTTTGGGATGGGACCCTTTTCTTTATTTCATCTCTAGAAGCCAAGTTCTGGGTTTCTCTGAGAGGTCAAAAGGCCACTTTAAACTCCTCTCAGGTCGATAGTCGATTGATACTCAGTGGGCTGTCTTGTCAGTGCTGGTGTGGAACCCGCTTAGAAAGCAGAATCCTGTTCTATTCTATTTGCATTTTGTAGAAATCTCTCACAGTACCTCTTGAAATACCAGTGGTCGGATAAAACGTACGAGATTCTTGCCAGACGGATGTGGTGGTGTTCATACATTGTTTAGCAAGTGAGTCTAATTCATAGGTGAATACCAGAAAATACCAAGGAGGATAGCATGTCTTCCCTCTCCTGCTTCATGGATAGAGTAGGGAAAAAGGGGAGATGTTTGTGTGGTCTGAGAGGAAATGGGATTCTTATTCGAAGAAAGACATGAATAAGATGAAAGGGAATATGTTTGGTACTTGAATGTTATCTGGCTTGCCGCTGGTTGGTGGAATGAAAGGGAGGCCTTTTGGGAGGAAGCTGTGAGACAATACAGCCTTTCTGGGCACATGATCACCATCTTGTATCTGGAATGATCTCCGGAAATATACTTCAGGAAGTAGTTTATAAACTTTCTAAACATCACTGACACGTTGAAGCAATCGATGTTTTCATTTTGTTTTGTTGACAAACTGTTTATGAGCATGTTGGTGAAGTGAAGGCAAGCCTGTAATGCAGATTTGCAACTGGCTGAACTATGGTACATTTTAAGAAATCTATACCTGTCTAATGACATTCACAAACAATAGCAGGCATGATTATAAGCCAAACAAAATCACTCTTTGCTGGTCAGTTCCTGTGTGTGCAGAATTCCTCTCTGCATTGGCTGTGTGCTCAACAGATAACTTCCTTTCTATAGCACAGGAAATTTCTTTTAACAAATACAGTGTATTAAGAGGATGGCAGGTATATTTTCATTGCCAGTCTGGATGTGCAGTTTTTAAAATGGAGAGAAATCTCTGCACATTGCAAAGTAACAAATATGCCCTGAAACATAGGTGGAGAATGTAGTTTGTTCCTTTACTCCATACAGATAGTTTGGCCGAATCCGGCGCAGAATTCCTGGGTGTTTAGTTTTTCATTAGAGTTGTGCATCTGTTCCATTACCTTAGTGTATAACACTTCATGATACCTATGATAATCTGTGTGAATAATTCATTTTAAATCTTAAAGGGTAAAGTGAGGACTGATGCTCACCCAAGCTTCTTTGGCACATACATGTGTCTTTTCTGTAAGTGCTGTAAATAACAAAGAGCAAGTAATTTTCCATTTCATTTATGTACCTCGGCTTCGTTATTTGAAGTTCCTGTCTTGTATAAGTAGTAAGTGAAAAGGAAATGAGACTTTGGAGTAAATACTGTAAACACACACCATTTCTGTGGTTTAATTGAAATGAAGACTTTGTTTTGTAAAAAACCTAATTATTGCCATACCATCCATGTATTCAGCCTCTGGCCTGGCCAAGCTTGTAGCGCCTCCATCATTTCAGGCATCAGGTTTTATACAATACAGTATCTCATATTGTAAACACCACCCTGTTTAATTCTCGGCTGACTTCTGCTCATTAAAAAAAAAATGGTTCTCACCTCAGTCTCTTGGTGTTTGTTAATTTGGAGATAGGAACAGTTTAATTCTTGGTGCTTCAGATTTCTTTGTGAAGTTGTGTTCTCATTATATGTGCTGCATGTAAGAACAGTAAACTGAGAATTGAGAATAAAATAACTTCAACATAAGGCAGATCAGTGCACAGGCCTCCCCAGCTCTAAACTTGTCTCTAATTCTTAGCTCTTTTCACCCAGATGATTTTCCCATCCTTCAAACTGTGAGTTCTACCAAGGTCTTGTTTATGTCTGGCTTCCCTCCCCTGCCCCCAAGCTGTTTTGATTCAGTCCTTAGATTAAATAGTCCAGACATGTTCTTGAAAGTACTGAGTGGGGTTTTTGATTTATTTATTTGTTTATTTATTTATTTATTTACATTCCCAAGTGTAAAATTTAAAAGCTGGTGAAGTTATGAACTAAACTCTGGACCTTTTAACAGATTAAATTTTTTTTTTTTCTTCGTATTGATGGATTTCATCCTTCTTTGCGTTACAAGTTCCAGAACTGAAAACACATTTGTATCTCTGTTCTGTATGTCTTTGTTTGAATATTTTGTTACTGTCAGTTTTGACTGCTATCTATCTGTTAATATTATCATATAAAGCTGTGATTCTGGAATGGTAATAGTATCATGTTTATATTACTCTTCCTTTGGGCAGTTCTGTGTGTCGGGGCTGACAACTAAAGAACCTGTTCAGTCAACAAAATGCCTATCAACCTCACTTTTATTTTCAGTTCTTGCATTTTATTTTTTGAGGGGAAAAAAAAATAAATCTCTTTGGTTTCAAATCTAATCTAATGGCCTAGACGTAATCAGCGAGCAGCATACTTAGATTAGCTTGATAATCGTAGCAGAAGGAAGTATTTGTAATGTGTTTAGTGTGTGTCATCTTTAGATGAGGGAGAACACTTTGCAGGAATTGCCTTTGGTCTCTAAGTGGCTATTAAGAAGCTGTCTCTGACCTTGCCAAATGTATAAATTAGGGCAAAACAAAGAAAATACGTGTCAGTTCAGAAATTTCAGCTGCACTGTCCAAGTATCTCACAGAGTTTTATTTTTTTTTAACTATGGAATTAGTGCTGTGCGGCCCAGTTCATGTTTGTGCTTAAGAATGATAAATAGCATATATAGATCTGGAGCACTGTGTCAAATTCTGGGCTCCCCAGTACAAGATACTGAATTTATTTGGCTTCTGAAGGTTTTCCTGCAGTCTGGAATATCTAAGAACCTCCACACGTCTAGCAGCTACAAAGGGTTTTGTGCAGATTGGCCCCAGGTTTTTAAAGATACAGGAGTCTGATTACAGCGAAATGCCTCTCATGCTGGAGAAGGATTCAAGATGCCTTTTTAGCACCATGTATTTCTCAGTTTGCTTCTTGTGCACAACAGTCAATTTTAGAGAGGAGAGTCCAGACAAATGTATCAAACCCAAACATATTTAAAACCTGATCTGTGAGAAAAGATTGACAGACTTGGATTTGTTTGAAAAAGAATAATGATCAAATACAGCCTGGTGTCTGTATTAGAAGAAATAACAACTTGATGTTGTAGCAGGTGGGTTTTAATAGGAGGAAGTCTCAGCTACATAGCAGTTAACTACTCAGTAAGGAGAATGGCTTTTTAAACATTGGACGAATAAAGATTTGGCAGAGATGCCATGGATATTTAAGTAGCATCAGAGAGTGGGAGATGATGGGCCGTGTGACTTCTTGAGGTCTGCTCTTAATTTCTGTGAATTCTGTCTGCAGAAATACCTTCTTATTTATATCAGCATATCAAGAATGGCTTTCTTTTTTTGGGTAGAAACCCCACAGTTTCTGAGGAATCCTTTACTTATTTCAATTTATCTAATTGGTCATCCAAGCATAGGAAGTGTCAGATTATATAATTGAGCTTTATTGCTGCCGGATAAGGAGAGAAATTAAGAGACTGCCATAATTGTATTAACCATTTAAAGTGTAACCTCCTCAGAATGCTTTGTCTGGAACATCCCTAGAGCCACCCACATCTTCAACATACGTTCCAGTGAAACGGAATGAAATACCTAGAAGCCTTCTAAACCAGTTTTTACAGAATTCCAGCTAACTTTCTTTTTCTGTGTAAAATATATATAAAAATTAAGGTAAAAAGCATTAAACAGTGTAGGCATGTGAGAGCACAAACATAACTTTACTCTCTTCAGCAGTATGTAGGACCAGAGAAGTATTTTGAGACTCCTTTTTTAAGATGTCCACTACATATAATGGAAGTGGCTGATGTCTCTCAATCATCGTTCTAAGTATACATATAATTAACAGTTTTAGTTTCTATCTAAGCACATATCCATTTTCTGTGGAATTGAAATGGTTTTATTTCAATGGGTATTAGAAACATTTTGTGTAGATAGCTGGTAAGTATAAAGTGCTAATAATAAAAGACATTATGATAATAGACTATAACTTCACTAATAACTTTACTCTCAGGGAACAGATACTCCTTTGTATACAGCATCCTTCTGGGAGGTCATTTAACGTAAACAGTTACCTTTACATAGGAGTGAAATTACTGTTGCTAACTACAATATGCTGGTTTTGTTACAGTAGAACGCGTTTGAATTTGTATTTAGAAACATAGACCTGCATTTGTACAAATACATGGATTTGTACCTGGAAACACAGTTACGGATGGAACAGGCAAAGTCAAACCCATTTAAAGACTGCCCTTGAAAACCTTTTCTCATGCGTTGTGTCAACAACAGGCTGGTATGTTCCAAAGCTGATTAACTACTAGCAGATTTAGGTGTTACAGAAATATTTTTCTTATGCATGAAAATTGATATGCCAAAGATGTGCCAAAAAGCTGAAGGCTTGAAAACGTCTGTGTTTTACTTTGTGTCTGCAGTAATATTCTTCCTTCCCTCTTTTCCTTTGTATCTTTTGGTTTTGTGTTTCCTTCAAGCTTAAATTTTAGTGGGTGTAAGCATTATCTTCACTGTGTTTACTGGAAGTTTCAGGTATCTGTTGTGAACTTTCTCAGCCTTTAAATCAAGGAGTAAGGGTTCATCAGCAGCTGAGCAATGCCTTGCAGCTTTCATTGAATATTTGAATTAAGAGAAATTTGGTCATAAAATACTGCTAAGTAGCATTTTAAACAAGCTGCATGAATGTTGTGCTTCTCAGAATCAAATATAGCTCCTCTGTTATCTGGAATATTACTTCCCCACCTTCCTTTACTGTGATCTCAGAAAAATGGAATAGAAAAAAAATAGAGTTTTCTAATTAAAAAAAGAGAAAGCGTGGTGTAACTAGAGGACCGGAATGTTCCATATCCATCACAGCCATCTGCATAGTGCAGAAAAATCTCTCTTTTCTTTGGGAATATCACTTTTAAAGATGACTAATTTCTAGGATGGCCCATCTAAAGAGATGAAAAATTATACAGTCTCTAAATATTGATCCTTTGTGTACAAATAAGCGTGCTTTTTCTACTACATTGTCAGGAAGACTTGAGTGATTCTGTATAATATTAGATCATTGTGTACAACGAAGACACATTAGCTTCTTAGTCATCAGGAACTGCATAAATTCAGTCTGTGTGCTTAGTGTGGAGTGTATCCCCATACAAATGCAGGGTTGGTGTACTCTATCTTTGGCTCTGCTGTGTTATTTCATAAATGGGGAGGGGGAAGGAGTGGTTGTGTGGGGTTTTTTGTGCGTGTGTGTGGTTTTTGTTGTTTTTATTTTTTGTTTTGGTTTTGTTGGTTGGTTTGATTGGTTTTTTTAATGTTGTAATGCTGTTCTCTATAATAATGATTCTGTTTGTTTTATATGAACTGAACATGTTTCCACGAGTAAAACTGCACAAGCAAGTATTTTTATAGCTCATACAATGGTGTTACAAACTTTGGTCCTAATCTAGAAATTAATTTTTTGAGGTACGAAGGTAGTTCAAATGTCTATGAGCTTTTATTCTTATTAATAACAGTGATACATCCATTTCTAAGCTAGACAGAGGCAATGAGGTTTTTTTCACCTCTGTAAGGTGCTTAAGCCTTTCAAAAATCTGGGACTCAATCTGCTGGAAGATTCAGTGTTTCATTACCTCAGTCGTGAGCCGGGCAGATTGCACTCTTGGTTTCCAGGTCTGAAAGCTTTAAGCCAGAGGCACATTGAAAAGGTAACGGTAACAGACTAGAGAATTTTAATTTCCAATAAAATAGTATGATAGTTTATGCTGTTATTCACTCACAGTGTCAAATGTCATTACTCTTTATGTCAGTTTTAGAGGTTTAAGAAAAGCTGAACGCCCAATTACAAAGTACTTACAAGGTACTTAAGGCAACTGTTTAAGGAAGAGTGGTGGGTGGGTGAGTGATGCTTGCACGGGTGATAAATTACATGCAAGTACAAAGTTAGTATTTAAACAAGTGATAATTCTTTTACTGTCTCAAGTCTTAGTATATAAAAATGCTCATAATTTGAGAGGTAAAAGAATTCTAGATTACATATTTTCTTTATGACTAAATATTCTAGATCTCTCTATCATATAGGCCCTTTTATTAATGTTGAGCTGGAAAGTACAAGGCATCTTACCCTTCCCAGAAATGGAAGAAATGCAGAAACCCAAAATACATTGGGAGAGGGTTATAGATTGATGAACTCAGTAACTGAGGAAAGTACTCAAACATCATCATGAGATCAAAATGAAAGGGCAAATAAAAAGCGCTTAGGTCAGCTTTTAAAATGTAATATTCTTTGGCTAAGATCCCACTCCTTCATGCTTCGATTTAATCTGTCAGGGCAAAGGGGCAAAGGTTTGCATGATTGCTGGGGAGGGTAAGAGATGCATGACAGAGCAATTTGCTGAGTTTCTCTGGATGAGTGTAGACAAAGCTTGCATGTCTTTGCTCTTTGTCTCTCTGACAGTAGCCTTTAACATAGTCCTTATTGTTCACTTTTTGGGTCACTGAAAGGCATTTATAAGGTATTTGTGATGCAGAAAGCACATGAAACTGTTTTCTAATTTGTCTTAATTGCTTGTCTCACAAAATGGTTAATTCATTTGTATGTGCTCAGCAGTTTAGAAAAAAAAGGTGTTTGTTCATATTTGAAATCTTTGTAATTGCCAAAAGTCATTAGAGGTGTTAGTGGATGATCAGCATTAGAGCACCTAAACCCCTTTATTCTCACTTCTGCTACTTTACTTTTTGAAGTGCTAGATGATTATAATTTGTAGCACTTTACCAAAGTTGTGCTTGGTCCTTTTTCTTCTTGGGGAAATACTTGGTGGTTGGAGATTGTATTTCTTGGATTTCCCTTGGTGATGGCACGTCTGCTAACCCTTTGTTGTGCTGTTAAAATGCTGTGTTCTCAAATTGGCCTACAAGTTATTAAGCAGTCTCTCTCTTTCTCTTAGGGTCAATCAACTTGATAGTAAGTAAAGTACGTGAACACAGTTTCATGGTTTGTTTTTTTTTTATTATTATTTGGTCAAAACACACTTGTTTTTAAGTCATGAGAATTCCAAAGACAGTGGTCTTTTACTGAATTGTACTTTACTACTAAGATGCATAACTTCTAATGAAAATGGAAGACTGCTGGCTTTTCAGGTCTGTAGGTTGAGTCGTTGATCCTGCAATTGAATATTCTTAAATAAAAGGACTTTCCAACCAGATACCACGGTCTGTTTCAGAAATTTAACATCAATTTGGAATCAAAGTCCATACAAAATATCTGCTTGGTTTAAATAGTTGAATGCCTTTATACAGTTTACAGAAACAGGTTAGAGGCTTCATGTCTCTTGCTTCATTTAATTCAACTCACTTTTATTGCAGAAAGACATAAAATGTCTTGCAAGCCTAAGTTTGCCATTAGCAGAATGAATGCGCTGCTTTTTATACATCTTGTGTATGATAGTAGTGGTTGGTAAGTCACTCATAGTAGCAACGAGTGCCTTAGATCAAAGATAACTTCAAGGAACAACAAGACTGCAGGTAGGCATGAAAGCAGCAGAAGAGAAGACTTCACAGTGTATTTGGGCAGTTGGCTAAAAGCAGTCTGCTTCAATCTATGTGTGGAATCATTCTGGTTGCATTTCTGAGCAGAAGAGCAACATGACTAATGAGACTACGCTATGTCGTTTTACAGTCCAGATTTGTGTCATCGTATTAAATAATGAGTACTGGGTATTTAATGGAAATACTGAAATGCACCACAACATTCCAGATTCAATTAGTGATTACCGACAGCTAACGTGGTCATGCACTCAGGATGTAGGTTTGCCACTACTTCAGACTTTGGGGAAAAAAGCATCATCTGTTGGTCATACTTCACAATTATCTTAGAATCATTCTCTTGTGGGATGTGGCTTTTTTTGTGTTTGTGTGTTTGTTTTAGTAACTGCCTATTACTGTTTCAGCTGGTTTGTTTGGAAATAAAAAAATACATTCTACAGCCCTTAATGCTTTGGACTGCTGTGTCTGGGGTGATGTCCAGGCTCTATACCTTCCATAGGTGACTTTAGCAAAAGCTGGCACCTGGGCAACGGAAACTATGTAGTTAGTAAGTGGCCCCAGCTCTGAAGCTTAACCTCAGAATGCTGACATTAATGTTTGCAGGTACCCACCTGAGTTTTGAACAATGTGTGCTGAGTAGTGCTTCCCTTACCGGTTGCCTGATTTTGGCTAGTATTTTTGAGAGTTACAATTTTTTCCAGTTTGCCAGACATAAAGGTGTCATCATAGCTCTAAATAGTCAAGACTATTATTAAAGATTTTGGAAGTAGCTCTTAATAGTCATAATTTTGGTGAGCATGTCATCTAAATTCAGCCCTCTGTTAGGTATGTGCCTTTCCCAGCAGCAGCAGCAGCTAATTTGTGTCTGTACACAGACACCCCTGCCTCTGTGCCCAAGAGGAGGTGGGCATGAAGAACCTTTCCAGTTGTATCATTTCTCTGTTATACACTGAACGTATTTCTGTTCTCAGAAGTGTTCCAGCTTAGCAGAGGTAGCTCCTTAAAAGAAATGCAATGAACTTATTTCAAAGTCATTTGTTTGCAAGAATCATCGGGATGGTGTTTGTGTTTAAATCTTTAAATAAATGGAAATTGAGTCAGCTTTTTTTTTACCTTCTAGAATTCTGTGCTGCATCTTAAAATAAATCAGCGTCCAAGATTTTAACTAGTTTTATTGTTCGTGTCTTTACTATTTTCCTGTTATTTTTGGCATGCCTCCCTCTGCTGATGCTTTATGTTGACATTTATTCTAATCAGAATTCTAATCAGTTTAAATGAAGGTCTTAACCCTGTCTCTATCCTTTTAGATGGCATTGCTTATGAGACAATAGGAATGGCAATTGTATCTAACTGTGCAATGCGTTGAGGCAGTTTGTATTTAATGCCCATTAAGAATGTATTTCTTTTCTGAGGTAAATGAACTGTGTACATTGTGTGAGAAATCCATGCTCCTACATTCAGTTGCTCGATGAAAAAGTACCTCTTTAGGTGGTGCTTGTGCTGTACTGAGAAGTATAAGTTGTTGTGTGGTCTGACATTGTACAAGAGCTAGGAAGACTGTTCTATTGCTTCTGCTTGTATGTATCAAATGATACGATTTCAGAGTGGTGGGTTTCTCTAATACTTAATTAAAGTAAGTGATACTGAGATGTTCTGTTTCATTCTTTCTGGCTCCAGCTTAGCAAGTTACTGAGTTCCTCCGACTATTAAAATGTCATGAGCTGAGGGTATTTGACACTTTGTAGATCTGATTCTTTTGCTGTTATTTGTGTCCGTTATCATTTAGTAAGTTATTTTCATAAGTTTTTTTCTTGAGAAACAAATTCTGTCATAGAAATTCTGTGCCCCAATTCCTTTCTCAACAATCAAAAGGAAGTCTCAGGAGACCATGCTGCTGTTGTGTTAAGCAGTGGATTCTTTAGAATATTGTGTTTCTACCAGAGGTGTCTCTGACGTGGGATAGATGTGATTGTTTTTGAAAAAAATGCTTCCTCCCTACCCCTTGCTGTTCTTAATGGTAGAGAAACTGGTGTGTTTGTGTTTGACCGCCTTGTAGTGTGTGGCTTGCTTCTGTCTTCATAAGTGTGTTCGATTTGAGAGGTATTTTCATTTGCAATTAGATCCTAAGTGTGATGGCAGATGAAGATCAGTTTTAAAATTATGACATGTGGAATCAAATGATGACATAAAATGTCATCTCCCATTTGAAAAGTCACTGCTTCTTGTTCCAGAGAGTGGCTTTCTCAGAGAGCTGTAACAGGGAAATTTATCCTACCACTGGGTATGAATGCCACATCTATAGATAGATAGAACATCTGTAGGTTCTTATCTGAGTGGGCTTTACCAATTTCCAGCAAATTCTGAAAATATGAACCCTGAACAGATAAAATATAAGAATTGTCTTAATTTTTTTAAAGACCAAAATGCATTAACTACTTTGAAAACCCCTGAATATAAGCAATATAAATGAATATATACTATAAATACTAGGAATTGTAAGCCCTTTTTCAGGACTGGCTGCTTTGGTTTTCGCTGCTGCCTCTTTCCATGTTCCATTCAGAGACCATCAGAGAGTCTGCACAGAGATTTTTGTTTTGGGTGACTCCTACTTGAATGGGAATCTCCTCCTAGATCAGTGACTAGGAATATTGCACTTGAACCTGCAAAGGACTTCTACCTGCAAAGCTAACATTAAACCTGCCTATAAATATTTTCAGTGGAATGCAGATACAACCCAACTGTACGTAATTCCTACTTACTTCTTCCTGCATTCAGAGGGTTGTGTTTTGTTTTTGTTTTGTCTTCCCCTTCATACTTAAATCTTTAATCCAATACATTAGTTTTCTTTCAGTGTCTTTGTGAGATTTGCTTCAGGAAGATGTTTTTGTTCCTGCACAACCTGTTTCATTGACCGGAGAATATAATGTGTCACAGGAAGATGGAGAGTGTGCATTTATTGGCAACACACTGTGCATTTGGTCTGAAACAAACTTTCTTTTTAGGTGCTTGATGCTTGGCAAATGTGTTGATTTGCCTGTCATTTGAAGAAAGAATCATAGAATCATAGAATATTAGGGGTTGGAAGGGACCTAGAAAGATCATCTAGTCCAACCCCCCTGCCAGAGC
>WUAM01000423.1:1821408-1859782 GCA_024336885.1 Actenoides hombroni | reverse complement strand
CCCCCCAGGGAGAGCTCGATACATTCCAATTGCTCTCTCACATAGAGAGCAACTCCACCACCTCACCTTGTCAGCCTGTCCTTCCTGAAAAGGACATAGCCATCCATGACAGTGTTCCAGTCATGTGAGCTGTCCCACCCTGTCTCAGTGACAGCAACGAGATCAAGGTCCTGAGATCGCACACAGACCTCTAGTTCATCCTGTTTGTTCCCCATCCTGCATGCATTGGTGTACAGGCATTTTAGCGAGTTGGCTGGCTGAATCACCCTCTTATGCAACTCCTAGGGGGTGTCCCAGTGCCTCCTCACTGGCTTTCCTCAGGGTACCAGGTATAGAGCCCTTATTTGGATTCCATTCCTTAACCCCTGATGTTATGCCCCTCTGTTCATCGCAAGCAGTTGAAAAAGTGAGATTACTGAGGTTTGAGAAGAATAATAAAGCCAAAGATGATTTGTATTTTCTAAGTGAAAATACTCACTTTGATAAAAGCATATCCTTCATATACACAGCCTGCATAAGTTCCATGTAAACTATGGTAAACTATCTGGGTTAAACCAGGAAAACCCAGTGATAATTTCAGCAGTCTTATATATCTGAAAGACTTGGCATTCAATTCCCCAGGCAAAGCTGTAAGCATTTCTGTGAGGATAAAACCTGGCATTGCAAAAGATCCAAATCTGACATCAAGTTAACTAATATAAGGGACCCTCTGTTTCATTTAAATCTGTGTTGCAGTTACGTGCTTGCTAATACAGCATCTGTTTTCTGACTTGCATTGGATCTTTTTCTTTTCAGCTGAAAATGAAAAAAAATAGCTCAACTTGTTTTGAACAGTTGTTAGTGTCAGACTCATTTTTTTGTTTTGAGGGCAGAGTGAGAGGAAAGAAGAATAGGGAGGCTGGAGGAAAAGTTATATTCTTGAGAGTAATACATGATAACTCCTTAATCTTTTCAGTTATATCACTTTGTCTGCAACTGTAGGTTTTGACAGTCTAGTATTGGCTTATTTTATGGTTAGGAGCTGAACAGAAGCCTCTCTGTTCTCTTGTAAATAAACCTGAGAGTTGCTGAAGAAAATAAAAATCTATGTACCAGAAAACATTTGTAACAATTCAACATCTGACAGTGAAGAATATCTGTCTCCAGTGAAACACTTACTGTTGGCTCATTTAGTTTAGTTAATCACTGACCTGCCACACAAAAAAAATAATGACAAATTAGGTAAACTAATCTGAAAACTCAAATTTGTTACACCTACCATTTGCTTTGCAACATGGAACCCATTCTGCTGCATCATTTTACATTTTTCTAGTGATAATTGCATTTTAACTTATTGGGAATTGATGTAGCAAACTTGCTAGTAGTATGATTTGGATTATCCAATAAATCAGGCTACTCTCTGACACTAGAGGAACAGCATAACATGTTGCAGATGATGAAAGCCAATCTACCATTAAGGCTTCAATTGAATATTGTATCATTTTAGAGTAGTATGCACACAGAGTATAGCTTGAAAATGTGGGAAAACTTAATGTTATGAAAGTAAAAGAACAAAACCCAAACACACTCATGTAATTAGTATCCCCAAGGAAAGGATGCAGAGCTGTGTAAGATAAGCACAACTTTGAAACTCGTTGGTTCTGGATGCACCATTTTGATTTATTGTGACGGCTATATTGGAAATCTCATTTGAGAGGTCAGACTGAGTCCCAGGAGCTTATCAGGCTCAGACGCATAAAAGCCACATTACAAAACAGAAAATAACACGTGGGGGAGAGAAGAGGAGGACAGAAAAATACATCTGGAAAGGTCAGAGAGATTCTTACAAGTACTGGTGGCCAGTTTTCTACTGATTTGTGTATTGTCCGTTTTAAGAGCCCTTGATTTATTGTCTTGTGGAAATAATATCAATTTTATAATAATCTAGTCTAAAGATTAATTATTAAAGCCCATTATTAAGGGCAATATATTCTTAACCTTATCTTTAATTTACGAAGGTCATAAATATATCTGAACAAGGTCAAGGCCACTCTCTAGAAAGCAGATGTGAGAGCGGGGAACTTTGGATCCCTTCCAAGTGGTTATTCTGGGCTGTAGACCGAGCAGCTCTACATCTTATAGTAAGAAGTGGTTTTCTGGGATCCATTCAGAGTAGAGTGGCCACTTTATCCAGAGTGGCAGAGATGAGCTCCCCCAGCCTGCCACAGGTGAGCTGCAAGTCTCACATCCCTTGCTTTAACTCAAGAAATTTCCTCTCCTTGCTCTGATATGTGCACAAATTGTTTTGTTTTGTTTTTTTTTAAATTTATTTCTCCCTCTGTCATCTGTGAAATATGGCATACCCAAATGGTGTTTAAAAAACTTGTGTGGCAAAACCTGGTGCCTGTCATTTTCAGAGAATGTTTTGAACAACGCTAAACAATTTGGAAAAACCTTTTAGCATACAAATTAATTTGCAGTATGAAGATATTTTTTTTTTCCATATGTGAAACAAAGGCTTTGTTTGATATAGTAAGATTTTTATCTCCAGGTAGATCGCATTTCTCTAAAGCAGAAATTGTAGTCAGTAATAAAAGGTACAAAGAAGTCGCTGCTCTGTTTCCCAGCTGTGAGTTAGAATGAAAAGCATTTTCATGTGGGTTGTTTTTTTTTAATTTTAACTTGATTCCTATCTATGAATTTGTTCTTGCAGTTTTAAACAGTTTCCTTCCTATTATCAGTACATGCTCCCTAATTAAAAGCTTCTAAAATGTAACATAAATTAAGTATAGAGGAAGGAAGCAAGAGTAAACAAATGATTATAACTGGCTTGCTATCAGTCTAGGGAGTAGCCAGTTTGGATGGATGGATGAATAAAACTTAAACAACAAACAAGGTGTAGAAGCTGAGAAAAATGTGGAGAAAGCTGGAATAATACCTGAGACTAAAAGTCCTGTGCGAGTCAAGAATTGGGAATCTGAACTGGATCATTCACGATGTATCACTTGCCTTTTGTCTTAAGGATATTAGGATGGCCGAATCTAGATACATCAAAATATTCTTTGGAGTTTTTTCTGTTGTTTAAGCAGTATAAAGTGGCAGCCTTCTGTCTGAAAATGGTAAGGTTTCTGTTGGTTGGTGGTTTTTCCGAGTTTGTGGTTTTTGTTCGTTTGTGGTGGTGTTGTTTTTTGTTATCAAGATGAAGACCTCACTGTATAGTAAGTTATTTCTTCTGATCTAACTCCTCTTTTGCTCTCTAGCACTGAAAGGATGCTGAAGGAGGGGTGAAACAGAACAAAGTACATCTCGGCAACAGTAACTCTGAAGCAATTGACAGAAATTATTGCTCTGGTAGATAGTGCTGTGTCAGGCTGGAGTTGCATTTGGGTGCCTTTTAAGTTTCTCCCCTCTTCTGCACAGTTGGGCAGAACATCAGCGCAAGACCCCACGGGCCCTGTAAATTACAGCAGCACTTTGCAAATTTAGGTCTGGTTTGGTTTTTTTTTTTTTTCCTTTGGCAGTGGTAATATCAGCAATATTTTTTAAATTCTTCATTTCAGATAGTGGTGATTCTGCCAAAAATAGTTACGTTGGAATTTCTCATGGCCAGCTATGATGATATTGCATATTCATGATATTGCATGATATCATACCTGATGATATTGCATGTTTATGTTTTTCATAAGAAAAACTTACGTGGTTTAGCTAACAGTCCTTGAAGAATAAATCTGTCTTGTTGGACAGTGGAAAATATAAACTTCTTCTCACTATCCAATGTATATGCCAAAGAGATTAGCCAGTAATGAGAGAAGTACCTGGCAAGGATGCAAAAAAATGTGCTAATTACTTTTGATGGGAAAATTAGGTTTTAATTTATTTAATGTCTTCATCTGATACATTCAAGACATTTACTATTAGTAATGATAGGGAAAAAGCAAGAGCAGCTGCACATTCTGAGGCACCATCTATCAGAAACTGAGCTGAGATCACTAATATTTAGGTCTTCATGTTATTTGAATGAGCAGCATCAGCATTTCTGGTTTTCAGGGCTTTTTCCATTCCAGTATTTCAAAAGTTTGGGTGGGGTGGGAACTTGTCAAATTCTTATACCCAGTTATTAAGTAATACCTCTACTCTCAATTACGCTGTGATATTAATGGTACTAATATTGAGCATTGCTAAAGGAATTTTCATCATTTTATCTTAAAGGACCATGCACAAACAGACTGGAAATGTTAATCCCCATGTACATATAAGAAAAACTAACACAAAAAAATTTGGTACATTTTTAATGGTGAGATGTTTGGGAAGCTAACCTTAGATTCATCAGTTCTCTTATTTCCCACCTGTTCCTCTAGCAGCTGCACATGCAGCTATTTTGCTCTCTCCCCCAGCTGTGATAGGAGACTCGAGATGAGTGGGGAAAAAAACCAGGCAGCACGGGAGTCGGCTGTTGGGTGTGGATGGGTAGTTAGCAGGAAGCTGCATGGGACCAGTTAGAGCAGAGATAACGCAGTGGGAGAAGAGGGAGCAGGACGCTTTGCACTCGGCTTTGCTCTGTGTGATGTGGGTTTAGGAAAGAAGAATGTCACTGAGATGAAACAGGCTCAGAAGAGAGATTGAGTTGGCAGGAGCCTGTAAAACCAGTTGCAAGTGATGCTCACAGACACCGGCCATGTTCCTGCTCTCCCCATTCCCACCATTTTCCCTCCAGCCTGTCTGATCTGCAGCTGTGTGTTCAGCACGCTCCCTTTCATCCATCCTCTCTCAAGCACTTTTTTTAGGCTTATATGAACTTTATTGTTATTTTCCTTCTTTTTCTGTCTTTTGTTTGTTTCCTTCTTTTCTTTTCATTTGGCCTTCTGATTACATTCTTCCTTATGTCATCTTCATTGTTTTAATTTACTTTCCTAATAATTTCCTTGTGAAGCCCCCTTCCATCTGCAGGAGAGACACACACCTAGCTCACTCAATATTTACTGACCGTCATATTCCCTCTGCTTTTATGTTGTATTAGCAAATCACTCTCTGTTTTGTCAGCTCCTGGGAGCTGGGCTTGACTGCTGCATATTGAACGTTTAGCGAAGGGTGCTATCGTTTCAGAAAAGGTTTCTCCAGCAGTATGTATTTGCATATTCATAATTCTCTATCTCACAAGCACTTGGAAAAGTCAATCCTGTGCAGTGCCAAGCCATTCCTCCCAGGGTTCAAAGCTCTGTCAGCTCTCCCTGACTTGAGGGCAGGCAGCAGGTTAGACTTGCCCACATCAGATTGCTTAAATGTGACTATTTCAAGACATTCAAAGTCAACTCAGTATAGGATGTTTGAAAAATCTCAACCATAAAGTTTCAAATATGTAGCTCAGGTTCCCAAAGATCATCATGGTCTCATGGTTTTACAAATGTGTGGGTGGGTATCACCTATAGGTAGGCTTGACTTGAACTTCTTTTGTCTATTCATTACATAAACAGAATATATTTAAAAAAAAAATACTTCTGGGGCATTCTAAGTTATTTGAAGAATTGATAATGGAAAAATACTCAGAATATTTTATAAAGCATATAGCAGCTTATAATAAGCTTATTTCAGCATGTAATTTAATAATAATGCAATGTTAATATAGGATAGAAGTAAAGAACATAGGAGCAGAATTGCCTGACCTTGAGTTTTTAACTGTATTACTTGCATGGACACATTATTCATTTGCTATGGTCAAAATGAAAAAAGAATCTGGAATTGTTTTCATAGCCAAAGGAAAATATGTGAGCAGTAATAAGAAGACTGGCCATGTCAAAATCTGGAATCGCTCTTCAAATTTGCTTTGAAAATTAAGCTTTTAACACCAAGCAACTGGCTCTCTCAAATATCTTGTTTCAAGGAAAATATAGAAAGCAATAAATTGCAGTATCAAATGGCCACTGTAACTAAATCTTGTTCTTCCTTCAGTGGCCTCAGGACAATTGGTCTAAAATCTCCTTTAAAGAAGGAGGCTATAATTACTGCTACAATTGTTTGCTTTCCCTCGGACGTAGAAAATGTGCTTCCTCCTCCTTTGTCCTTTTTAGGTCTATTTTAGCTTCATCTCTCAATGTATAATTGCTTATGTCTAAGTAGATCCTCTGTAACATTTAAGACTGCAAGTGAATAAAATGTAAATGGCAGCTTTTTGATAAATTAGAACATCATCAAAATGTATTAATGCTATCAAATATGAGCTTTATGCTTTGTTCTCAATGTACAGAAACTAAAATTTTGACTTAACAAGTGATCTGCTGACTATACTGTTCATGATATTTAAAAGCACACACTAATTAAAACAAAAAACTATGAAAAATCTGGTGAAATTTGGGTTTACTGGAAGCTAATACTCAACATTTTGCAGGACTGAGGGTCTTGGCAAATCTAAGCAAAGCTGTTTTTGCACAGTTGCTGATATTTATAATCTACAATAGAGAAGAGACTGTTTTATGAATGTTGAGAAAAGATCAACACTAACACCTAACAGATGGGTTGTATCAGGAGAACATTTGCTAACAATACTTGATCTTAAAGACCTGCTGATACTGTGTGGAAAAGATTTGAAAAACATTTCAGAGTAGATTAAATAAAAAGGCTTCTGATGACACAGATTTCACAACCATATACATTGTTTTAAGGGACTAATTAAACAGAGCTCATTCTCTGAATTAGTTGTTCCACGTGTCCATTTCTTTGGTTGCAGGTTTGTCCATGAGAGCTTGGGTTTTGACTTCAGCATTTGGATCTTATACAGAGGTCTCGTGTGTATTGGAGTTTTTTAAAAAGCTTATTCTGAAACTTTTGAAACAAATCATTAGATTTACATATTTAATTAAGTGAGCTTAACCAGGAAGCACACTGTGAAAAGATCGCTTCGTTTGCGCTGAACCTTTCTGGCATTTCAGGATGGCGCGGCTCTGTAAGCGAGGAAACCAGGCTTAACCATTTTGGAACTGGAGATGAAAAGGAATTCAAAGGCAGAAAGGTGGAAGTTCATTGTTTGTAAAATATTTATTTTGTTACAGTGCATGAAAGTAATGGATTAAATGATTCATATTCTCTTTAAAGGAAAAAAGTTCTTAGGTCCCTATGAATTAATTTTAAAATCCATTTGTTGAAATTTACTGTTAGCTCGGGGCATCTCTTAACTACCTTAGCTACTCCTGTGGTTCCTGTCCCAGATAAATAGAGGCCTGTTAGTGCCTTGGATGAATTCATCTCTTTTGCACTGGGAACTGAAGGACAAGGCCAATGGTGGTCTAAGGTGAGGGGACTTAAACTTGATTCTCTCATTACTAAACAATGGGCCTACCTACTTATGCGCTACCGAAGGGGAAGCGGTTAAAATATTTGCAGTGATGTTTATTTTTATAAACAAAGCTAGATACTTCTAAGATGGTTTTATCCTTTGCATATAACCAGCTTCTTATAGCTCGCAAATTTATCCACTTAATTGTTCAAAATGAAATATTCATCACTGGATGTTTGCCAAGCTTATTAATTTTTCATATTTTTCAGGTAAAATGGCTTTCCAGTTCCCCAGAATAAGACTAGAATCATTCTTGTCCTTAAATAGCTCCAGTACTCCTGAGTTGTAGAATACAAGTCAGATATTTGGCTAGAGGATGAGCATTTGCCCCGCTTCTGGTAGTATTTTATTACTTGGCAAAATTTTAAACAGGAGTTGGATCTTCAGACTTCTTAACATTTTAACAAATATATTCAGTGTATCCATGTGGAATATTGTCTGTTTCGGAGATGAAAGAGACTTTTTAGGCAACCGTGTTTCCATGAGGTTCACAAATGCAAATAGTGCTATTGCATTAGTATGAAAATGAACTGAGGAATGTTTTTAAGCACACAGATAATTCCATGTCAAATGTCATGACTCCTACCAGGATATTTTATAAATTGGTTTTCATGGCTGGTCTTCAGAAGCATCAGAGCAAAAAATAAACAAGAAGTGGCTTCATGCTGAACAGCAAGAATTAAGATTTTGGTTAGTTACAGCATTGTCCATTCTTTGTACTGAGTCAGATGTTACTGGGGCAAAGCAGCCACCCATGTTGTGTAATACAACGGACTGAATTAAGGCTATACACATAAAATTCAAACTGGCATTTCCTAACTTTCAAGTGGTTCTCCGTACAAGAGTTATCAAAACCCCATAATTTTGATGTAAAAGAAACATTTTCTATGTAGCTAGTGATACCTCTATCAAAACTGTGTGATGAGGAGATCCATATCTGAAAGAGTGTGGAGTAATTTGCTGTTGTTACACATCTTCAGCTGCTTTGCCCCTGTTCATAACCTCAGTTCTTTTTTTCTGCTTACATTCTCTATCTAAGCGTTTGCCCTTAGAAAGCGCGTTTCTGAACATTCTGTTACGCTCCAAGTAGCTCACGTCAAGTGTTTGCCAAAGTTTGCATAGTGTGCACCACATTTTAGCCGTGCTTGAGGTTGCAGATTCTGTGCATTCCACCTCTGACTTTATATGCAGCCTTTCTGCTTTATCAATACTTCAGCGGTTGCTCAGAAGGAAAATAAATATTTCAGGAGTATTTTGTGCCTCTTAATGCAGTTCAGCAGTTGAAGAGGACCTACGGCTATCAGATAATAGCAAGTTTATCTAGAAACTTCCTTGCTAAGCAGTGCTGATACATAGATGACATTATGAGAGTCTGTGACATAACTGATATTTTCCCCACAGATATTGTAAATTTTGGGTAGTGAAGAAAGAGTGCATTTCCCAACTTGTCTAAATTAGTTCTATGCATCAATGCTTAGCAGGAACTTTTTCATCATCACAAAAATCTGGCTCTGGGTAAGAAATGTACTCTTCATTCCCGAAGGTAAGCTGATGTTTAAATGGCAGACTTGGAGCCAAATGTTGCCTCACTGTTCCAAAAGCACTGTTAAATCAAGCTGAATGCTGCCCCTCCTGTAAGCTGGGAAAAATTAAAATATTATCAACTTTGTATTCAGTAAATCAAAATTTCTGATAACAGAGCCCAGAGCATCATGGAAATGTCCTTTGCTTTCAGAAGAGAAACTGTAACCAGAAAGCCCTGTTCCAGGCTGCTGTTACAGCTTCAGGGAATAGATAATAGTCTGGGATGGAGGAAAAAACTTCCCTTCCAGACAAAGGACAGTTGTGTTTTGCAAACACCTGAAGAAGACCAGAAATGTGGTCAGACTTATCCCTGGCACTTGCTTAGCTAGCTCAGTTCTAAAACTTCCTATGCACACCAACTAATCTCAGACACTGTATTACTTAGTCTTTCAGCTTCGGGGTTTATTTTTAAAACTTTTGATGTTTAAAATGTGTTTATTTCTGCTTCTTGCTTATTCATTCATGACTGCTGAGGATGGTATTTTACTTTGATACTATGCGTTTCCTGGGAAATCCACTCCCCCTTAATGGTTGATGCCCATTTACGTTCTGTTGCCGTTAGAACTGAGCTTCAAAATGAACATGATAGGGTTCCCTTCAGTGGAGTTCTGGAAAAGGCAAGGGTTACTGAGGCTGCGAATGGAAACCTACTCTAGAATGTCTTTCTTTTTCTTTTTTTTTTTCCTCGATGATCTTCACTGTGGACAGGAGCAGAGAACTGCACATTTTTCTCCTCAGCTGGGAGTCCCTTTGGGATAGAGTCCTCCTGCTACAGGCAGGCTCTGGCAGCTCTGCTCTCTCCCCTGTTGTGATTAGGAGAGTTAATGTGAGGAAACTATAATTTCCTGATAAATCTGTTCATCACCTTTCTCGTAAGCAGCTACTACCAGTTTCTGCCATTAGCCTTTTCCTTCTGCAGACAAGTACTTCTTTACAGTGAATTTTGTTTTCTCTCTCTCTTTTCTTCTTCTTTTTTTTTTTTTTTTAATCTTTCCCTTGTGGTTCTTTCTTTGAAGATGAAACTTGTTAGGTCATCTCTTCCATCTCTTGGCGTGTTCAGGATTGTCCGACAAAAGCAGTGATAGCTTTTTGTCCAATTTAGTGCTCCACTTCCCCCTGGAGACTAGACTTCAGATGATAGTCTAATGCATCTCAAGTGGCAGGTACTTTGTGAGATATGACAAATAAATGCCTGGATTTTTTTTTTAATGTACTATGTCAGCTTATGATTCATATTTAAAATAAATATATTACCTTACCTGTATGAGTAATAACAATTTAAAAAGTGAAAAAAAACCCCAAACAACAAAACAACCCTTTTTAATAATCTATTGTTGTGTCTCTTGTTAGAACAGTTGCCAGGGCATGAACAGATTAATGGAGTCAGGACTGGTTTTGTTCAGTTTCCCTTAGAGATTCTGCAGCACTTGAACTGCACAATTTGTTTGTTTGCTGAGGTTTTGAGGTTCGTGGTTCTTTAATTAAATTAAAAAAAATAAATATCTAGCAGTCACGTTTATAAAAATTCCCCACTTACCCTTACATGTTTTCATTTGTAGCCATTTTTATTTTTTTTTCCCCCACATTTTTGGGGTCAAAGTAGCTTTTCTATTAGGAAGTTTGAAATTAAAATTGACAAAGAAAAAAGAATCATATTTACACGCTTCTGAAGTAATTTACAGCATCCTCAGTCAGAAGTTGTTCCAGCACATTTATTATATATGTTATTTATGAACCTTATTTCCACCTGAGCTTTTCTGGACTTGGATTTTAGCCACTGGACCTTTGCTTTGTTGTATCAAAAAAGTCTTGTAACGTCAGATATCTCTGCAGGTGTTGGAGGGACTTGTGGGAAGACGGCACGCTCTCTATTTCTTTATAATTTTTGTGTCCACTGGGGAAAAAGGCTCATCAGATTATTACCCATTTCTCCTCTTGGCTTCAGGCATGGTGTTTTTCAGAGAGCAGTCTCTCCATTGACTCATGCTTAGGTTGCTGGATCCTCTCTCTTGTGTGGGGCTGGGAAACCACGCTCTGAGGTCTTAGTTTGTTGCATCCCAACCAGGAACAACTGATAGACAGCACTGGACATCTGAGCCTGTCCTAGATTCATAGACCTCAGCTGCTAGTTTGGTTGGTTTTAATCAGGCATATGTTCCTATTTTATTTATTCTTTGAAAAGATACTAAAAAAACCGACTTAGTATTTATGTGTATATTTACCTAAAATGTTTAAATGATGATTGGGGGAGGGGGTGGGGCAGTGGAGTTCCTGGACAGGTGTTGGAAGCACTTAATTCAGTGTTTTTATCACCACATTGTAATCCAGCCCCGATGGAATTAGTAAATGGCAGTGGCTTCAGAGTTAAGTGATGGTTGGATAACTCTTGACACATGAGTATCACACAGTACTGCACCTTCTGCACCTTCCAGATACAGACCTCCAGCGAATAGCAGCAGATGATCTCATCAAAGATTTATAAACTCGTGGGAGGCTACAATAGCAAGTGATAAAAATGGACAAAGGATTCCAGAAAGCCATAGCAATAGACTGGAAGCTCCTGACACCTTATGTTGTAAGGGACCGAAAAAACAAGACAAAAACTCTTGCAGAAGCTCCCAGACGAAGGGAAGTATGACAGTTCATGCTGTTTTTGTCAGATAACTCTTAGTAGAGATGAATCAGAACCTAACTAAACCATAATCCCTGCTGCTGCTTCTGTGGCCAAGACAAAAGAGATTGTTGTTATGAAAGACAAAAGTAGTCCTAGGGTCTGATAGATTTATTTTTTTTTTAAGACAACAAGAGAGTACAGCTGTGAACTGATCTGATGTCAACATCTGCAGATACAAATATTCTTTGTATGTGTATTTAACCTCAGCCTTTTATCTCTTGGAATTTTAATAGCATTTACTTAGATTGTTACAGTATTCCTGTATGATTCTCACTCTTACAGGCCTCTGTTGTGGTTTCAAAAAAGGGTGCTCAGTTTCACCCAGAGACCATTTTAGATTTGGAAAATCCGTGATTACTTTGAATTTCTGTCCTAGCAGATTTATCAGTATCTCTCTGTGAAATAATCTCATTCCTGTACTACTGATTTCCTCTAATTTGAGTCTATGCTTTTGTTTTGTTTTCTTTTTTCCCCTGTAAAATTATTCTAGGCATTAAGGACTTCTTAGCTGTACAAGGTTGCTAAGGACAAAATCTTAATAGTAACTTTGAAGTCAAATAATATTTTTTTCTAACTAACTTGAAAAAAATAATCTAACAAATACAGTTTAGAATCAAAATGCTGCATAAATGGATTCATGGCTGCAAAAATACCCCTGCTAAGACATAGTCACGGAAGTTTAGCAGCACCTCTTTGTAATTTTAGATGTAGTTATATAAATTTGGTCTGTTTGTGTCATGTAATGAACTGAAGCAATGCTGCAGGCAGTTAATGAGGTTAGCTCCAACTTATAAATCTAATATTTGCAGAATTCTTTGGCATATGTTATGGCATTTAAGTATTGTTATGCTGTACTGGTATTGCCTTTGTTACTCTTCAGAATAGAATTAAAATGGATGGTGATTGCTGTTTATTTGAAGTGGGGTTTACATACATTTTTGCAGAGATTGTTTTTTACAGTGTCTTTTTTCAATGTGAAAAATGTGATTTCTTATTCAAGTCTTTACACTGAAAGATGGAAAATGTAGTTCTTTTTCCCACACTACTGATCTTCCACACCCAGACCCTTCTCAGTGTTATCTGGGCTTGTTTTTCAGAATCAGGATGTCATGTGAACCTGTAAAGTCTGGTGGTGTGATCCTTCTCCTAAGTCTCCCTTCATCTTTCCCCTCATAGGGTGAGGCTTCTTTTCCAGTTCCCATGGCACAACAGTTCCTTGGACAATGAAGTGTAGGTGCAAAGCGGGGTTGCTTGGGTTGGAAAGATGCTTTGCTCCTGGAAGCTTTCCATTTTCCTGTTAGCCAGAAGCCTCACTTGCTGGCCAACTTTTATCATGAAGTTGCCCTTCAAGTTACAAACACAGCCCATCTTCTGTACCTGCTATGAATTTCTAGACTGATGGCAAAAGATGTCTGCTGGCTCTCAGGTTTTGCCCAGTAATCACAGATTCATAGAATGGTAGAGGTTGCAAGGGACCTCTGGAGACCACTGAGTCCAACTCCCCTGCTAGAGCAGGGTTACCTAGGGCAGGCCACACAGGAACAGATCCAGGTGGGTTTGGAAAGTCTCTAGAGAAGGAGACTCCTCAACCACTCTGGGCAGCCTGTTCCAGGCTCCATCACCCTCACAGTAAAAAGTTTTTCCTCATGTTGAGGTGAAACGTCGGGTGGAACTTCCTGTGTTCCAGTTTGTGACCATTACCTCTCATCCTACCATGGGGCACCACTGAAAAGAGCCTGGCCCCTCCTACTTGACACCCCCCCTTCAGATATTTGTAAACATTTATAAGATCCCCTCTCAGTCTTCTCTTCTCCAGGTTAAACAGCCCCAGGTCTCTCAGACGTTCCTCAGAGAGAGATGTTCCAGTCCCTTCATCATCCTCATAGCCTCTTTTGGACTCTGTCTAGTGTTTCCTTGTCCCTCTTGAACTGGGGAACCCAGAACTGGACACAATACTCCAAACGTTGTCTCACTCATGCAGAGTAGAGGGGGAGAAGAACCTCCCTCAATCTGCTGGACACACTCTTCTTTATGCACCCCAAATGCATTAGAAAAATGCTGGTTTGCAAGAAATAAGTGTTTTCTGGAATAGAAGAAAAGCTTACACAAAGAGTAATGTTTTCAAGGGTGGTAAGATTCTGTAAATGATTCTGTGGTCATGCAAACTGGATTACACTGGGGGAAGGGAGAGGCGAAGTTGTTGCAAGACTGATTTGGTCAGAGGTGGGAAGGGGATCTGCCCAGTGGCACAGCTTTTAAACTCAAAAAGCCACATTGTATTTGGATGCAAACTCTCATATCTCACATCTTAAACAGGGAAAACTTGAAGTGATTAGGTAAGACAGAACAAAAATAAAAAGGGTTTATATACAATCTCCTCCTTTGTCCTGGCAGGCAGCTTCCTGCTTTCAAACTCTGTTTCAGTCAGTTTTCAGTGCCCTCTGTTAGCAGCAGGGTGATGGGAAGAAGCTTTTGGAGAGCAGGCTGCTGGCCCCGTGCCTCCTGTGGCAGCTTCTGTCAGAGCCCAGGCTGTCTGTCTTGCTGGGGGTCCTCCCTTTCTTGTCCGCTGCAGCTGGCCAGGGAGCCTTCTGCTGCAGGGAAGGGTCAGCTCCTTCCAGCTGATAGTTGGGCTCCCCCTCCTCCCATGCTCCTTTGTAGGCTTTTGAGGCAAGACACCGTAACTGGAAACCGGGAAGTAAAACAAAAAAACCCAAACCTGTCTCTCAAAGAAGGTTCATTTCAAATCGAAGAAAAGATTGGGCAAATGCCACTTTTTGGTATAAAACTATTTCCAGATTGCAACAGTTTGTCAGAATAGTTCTGCAGCAGGATTGCTTTTCAGGTTTGGATTAGATACTAACATTTCTGGCAAAATTGGTTTCTTCTCGTACTACGGTTGTGGTTTCCCTTTCTCTGCATGAAACCCACTGTTGTAGCCTACTTCTGAGGGTACGTGTGGGCTGTGGTCTCTGTAGGTCTTGTCTGAGCCTTAGCAATAGCCAAGAGCTGTTGGAGCCCGGAGTCCATCGTAGCCTGGAAAATCCCCTGAAGAACAAGCACTGAACTGGTTGACACAGGCCTAGCTCTGCTGCCCTAGGAATTTTAGGCCTCGCTCAGGTACCTGTACTCTTCACTGCAGCTTAGGTACAGCAGCACGAGTTGGCTAGTAAATTAAGTCCGAATCTCTGTGTTAACTTGGTTGTTTCAGAAAACAAGCAGCCTTGACTGGACCACGTACCCATTTGCAGCTCCCTTTTATCACAAATGTCCTCCTGCAAAGAGCCTTCTGCAAACCCAGCACCGCGTCGCTGCCCGCCTGCCCCAATTTCCAGCGTTCCAACCTACGCGATTTGGAGTGGATTTGATGCTGTGAATGATAATTTTCAGGTCTAGTGTCTGCTCTTCACGTTCTCGTGACATGCCAAGTGAATGTGTACAATTTTGGAGTTTTCTTGGCTGTGTCCTTGGCTTGTGTGTGTTGCGGGGGAGGCAGACACTTTTCGTAAAGTATCTCAAATAATGAGTTTCCTTTGGTTATTTTACTACTTTGTTATATGTTGTACGAGGCTAAGCCTTGCCAAAACAGATTTTTGCTTTGCTGGAGGGATGGAAATTCATTACTTCACTGTTAATTTCTGTGTCTGGCTGCTTCCTTACATCTCTAGTCCATAGGAGTTTTGCCCCAAAGCCTATAAGGGACATTATATCCTCTGCTGCTCCTTATGAATAACGTCCAAATGAAACGTCCTGTGTCTTGTCGGGGACTGTTACTGTATGCGCTCTGTAGAAGCAGCTCCTCCCCCAAGTGCTGTTACTGTGACTGAAGGATTTCTTCAAGTGAGCCAAAGGTGGAAGAGCTGTAAAAGTGAGGGAGAGGAGTTTTGACATTTCTACTTATATAGTAAATTCAGAATTTAACTGTTGCGATGTACTGGCCTCTGCTTGGCTTCAAAGGGCTTTTCTCTTCTATTACATTGTAAGCCAGTACTATATAGCTTCTCATAACATACCCATCACTGATCCCATGTGTTATGATTTGTTATATGCTGTATGTTTTGACTGCTTACAGATTTTTTTTCTCCCTAAATTGCCTACATTTTCAAACGAGGTGTGGCATTGTGAGACAGAATATTCAGGCATTTATCTAGACTGAATCATGAACGAGATCCATGATTTTTTTTTAGAAAACAGAAAAGAGAACATTATCTACAGAAGGAATTGCACTTGTGGGCTCTTGGCAGCAGCACGTGAATCTCTTGCTTTTATACTTACAAAACTAAATAAAAAAAAAAATAAAATTAGGTTTGTTTGGTGTTGCACCTTGTTTATGGAGCTCTTTGGTGACAGTTGTCTACCCGGATGTTTGATCATCAAGAGGAAGTCAGTTTAAGCACAAATTAACGCAGCGTCCAGTTATTAAGTATTTAATTCTCAGCAGTGGGCCATCACAACAAGTTTTCTCTGTGCAATATAGTTAGGTATTGATTAAATAGATGGTTATCTTACACAGTGAAATATGAGAAGTTGGAAAATCATAGCAAGGGAAGACCGTAGGGGAAAAAGAATTTACTGCAAGTAATAAATAGAAATTATATTAAGTAGCTTTTAGTGTCTGATGTTGAAAATGGCTCTTCTGTTTTTGCTGGTGGAGGTGTTATTAGATCTGTCTCCAATTTGTTTATAAAGCACTTGTGTCCTCTCGTCATTGTGAGCAAAGCTGAGGCGTGCAGCTGAGGCTCTGAACGCCCTGGGCACTGACAAGGGTCAGTTCAGAGAGGTGTGTTCAACCTTTTCAGAATGGGGTCTGTATTTGTATCACAGCCACAACTTTTGTGCAGCGTCACATTCAAGAGAAAAGAACCTTGCAAATCAAGAATGAATCGAAAGGAGGACTAAAATTCAGCCAGTTCACTTGAACACCATTTATTTATGACAGCCCCTTCGTGCTGTCATGGAAGCTTGTTATGTTCAAGAGTCACGAGACATACAACGATGTGTCTTTGGGGCATCCGTGCCCCTTCAGTGTCTTTATTGCAAGGCCAGGCAGCAGTATCATTCTAATAGGGTGCAATGCCACTCCATCGTCCCTGAATCATCCAAGGTCCCATGGCTCACTAAATCTTGATGGTGTTTTATATGAGGCTTAGTCAGTGACATTGTTCCCTGGTGGTAGAAGCAGAGCGAGACAGATGGCAAAAGCCATTCTTTTGTCAGAAAAAAATGAGGTGGCGACAAGCAAATGGAAGGAGAAAGTGTCAATATAAATGTGTACGATGAAGGAAGTCAGGAAGGATGGAAAATGATGGTGTACAGGGGTTCGAAAGGCAGGAAAAATCAGTGTCCTCTTTCTTGGTTAATGTACCCCCTTGATTTCAGAATATCTCTATTGCAAATAGTTTTTTTGAAGACAGGCGATCTAGTGGCAATATTCTCACTGCCTGTGTTTCTTTCTGTCCTTGCAAGCTATAATTTTCTGCATGTAAAGGTACCATGCTCTGCTGTGTAAAAGTTGCTCCAGCATCAGCCTTCAGTTTTCTAGTGAGCCTGGTGCATTTTCCTCAGAAATGGGCAAAGCAATCCGAACCAGCATTAATAAATGAGATGCGGTGTATGTGGCCATATAAACTCACATAGATCCCATTGGTGCCACTTTTTCTGTCATCACGGAAAACTAAGTCACAGGTCAGCAGCTTAGCAAGTACCTTTGTCGCGTCCCTACCCTGACACTGCAGACCTCTTGGACAGATGGTGCTTCATTGCTCTGCAACGTGCCATGGATGTGAAGAATCCCACAGCTCCCAGTACCCTGCCTCAGCCTGCTGCCTCATCCACCCCATTCAGTCTTTGACACTGCTTTCCACTCCATCACTCCCTGGTGTAATTTCGTTTGAGATTCACTTTTTCATAAAATAATGCAGGAACAGAGCAGGTGTATACACATATATAGGAAAAAAATTCCTCAGTGATTCCCTAATACCTCCATAACAAGTCTCGTCACAGTCTTTTTAATTTGTTTGCATGCAAGTAATTTTCAAATTCTGGAAAATTCTGTTCAAAGGCTGAGTTCAGTGTGTTCTGACAGTCAGCTGCAAAATTCTATTGTAGCATCTTTTTCTTGATACACTTTTGTCTATCAAGAAAAATGTGATGTTTTTGTTTCTCTCTGACTCTTTCCCTGCCACCTGGGGACATACTTGAACAGCTTGGCAGACTGGTTAGGGCTTATCCTACATCAGTAACATAAGCCTCAAAGTTTCTGAGGAAGGAGACAGCAATTTGCAGTGTAAAAATGGCACCTTTTTTTACCTCTGTATGGACACAGAGTTTGGCTATTTAGTTCAAGTAATTTTCAAATGTTCCCATCAAAGAAGAAGCCTGCCTCACTGGAGTCAGAAAAGCAAAACACCCAAAAAGTATACAAGCATCTGGAAATGGTGCACTGCACTGGCAAGTTTAGGGCTATGATGGTTTATGTCTACAGTGTCCATATACATGATTAGAAAATGACTCAAGTCTTCTGAAGTCCAGTTTTATTAGGTCTGATAGGCCTTCGTCAACCTTTTTACTTCTCTCCTGATTTCTTTAAGCCTGGATTTTTATGGAAGTTATTTCTATTCTGTTCTTCCACCCTGCCCTTCCACTGACTGCTTTAAAACAAGTCAAGCTTTTCTAGCACATCTGGCTTTCCGCAGCTAAGCTACACTCCCTGAAATAGTAATTGCTTTGCCAGATCAGTTTTCTTGGAAAGACTTCCAAAAGGTGATCTAATAAACCTGATATGTTAAAATACTTAAGCATTCAACAAGTGTTTGGCAAGACAGAAGGATGTTCTTGGAGTTAATATCCAAAGCATATAGAACACGTAGCATCTTAGGGTGCTCACACTGCTTTAACTCATTTTATAGTTTGCTGCCTGTAGAGGTGGTTTGGCTTTTTTTTTTTTTTCCAGTCTTGTTTTTTTTCCCTTGGTCTACGATCTTAATTCCTGAGGTACAAGCATGTACATTGGGCAGGTCAACGTTCAGAAGTGGCTTTCTCCAGCTGCATGCTCTGTGCTTGTTTGACCAGTGAGAATTTGTAATAATACTTTTACTTTAACTGGATGCTTGGCTGATTGACTCTGTCATCACCTGATAGCTTTCTGCAGACCCAGGAGATTTGGGGAGGCCAGTCAGAAGATGGAATGGCTGTTCTGCAAACCTAAGCTTAGTTCTTCCTCCTCCCACCCTGAAATGAGCTGGTTGTTTCCAAGTGTATCCAAGACTGATAGATAGATAGAAAGGAGGTAAAAATCTTAACAAGATATTAAGTGGTTTCATTGAGAGGTATTTTTCTAGGGACAGATGGAGGCCTAAGGAAGACCTGGGGTCTTGGAAAGGTCTGTTTTCGTGTCTTTTTCTTCCTGGATTTTGCGTTTATGTGCGTGGTGTGTGTGTGTAGATATATATATAATCTCTCTCTTGAAAAAAGGAAATGCAGTTTTTCTATCCCTGCTGTATTTTTCTGGGGAGTTGGCCCATTGTCTTAGTCCCATATTTCCTGGTCTTTGCCTAGATCTCTTTTTTGTTCAATTGAAAAGTATTTTTCCCGTTCTAGGACTCGTCCCCAAATTGTAGAAGAGTGAGGGTCAGTGATGGTAACCCCTACAAGCAGGGGATGCAGTTGTTTTTCTCGCAAGTCTGCTTGTACCTATTGCTTTGTTCTATCAAGAGTTCTTTTATCCTGCTTCTTTCCTGCCTCCGTTGTTTGATAAGGATTTAAAATTCTTTTTCAAATTGCTCTAGCTCCAGGTAGCTCTAATTAGTGGCTGCGGCACTGCTGTTCTCTCTCTGTGCCAACATGGAACGATAACAGACCATCCCTGCCCTGAAGAGCTCACCATATAAGGGGAGCACAAGAGACAATAAGCAGATGTCGGAAGCAAGCCTGGAAAGCCCAGCACAATGGCAAAATGATCATGAATTTGGGGTTAGCCAATAGTCAAAGCAGTAGCAGCTACCAAGGCGCTGTCAATGAATTCTTTATGCCAGCAGCTGGAAGCAGCTAGCTTATTTGAGCAGGCTGCTGTAGGTCTTTATTTGTATGCAATCTATATGTAGGGAAGGGAGCAGGATCAAACACCTAATATCAATAGTAGTAAGATCACATGAATCTTGTATATAATAGTTACTGTGAGAAAGGAGGGAAAAATGTGTTCTCCAGTTCTTCCAAGCCCAGCAGAGGAGAGAGGACTTGTATAAGAAGCAATGTGCTGCATGAGGATGGGGAATAGGAAGAATCTGTGCTGTGGTGTCCTGGTTCCAGCTGGAACAAAGTTAATTTTCTTCCTTGTAGCTGGTACAGTGCCATATGTTGGATTTGGGATGAGCATAATGTTGATAACACGCTGATGTTTCAATTGTTGTTAAGCCGTGTTTATACTAAGTCAAGGACTTTTCAGCTTCCCATCCTGCCTTGCCAGTGGAGGCTGGGAGTGCAGTGAGGAACAGGGAGGGGACACAACAAGGTCAGCTGGCCCAGGTGAGCCAAAGGGGAATTCCATACAATAGGACATTGTGCCCAGTATATAAACTGGGGGCAGCTGGCTGGGGGACGCTGCAGCTCAGGAATCACCTGGGTATTGGTCAATGAGTAGTGAGCAATTGTACTGAGCATCACTTGTTTTGTATATTCTATCATTATCTATTATTATTATTATTTTCCCTTCCTTTTCTGTCCTATTAAATTGCCTTTATCTGAACTCACGGGTTCTACTTTTTCCCCCCTGATTCTCTTCCCCATCCCACCAAGCGGAGGGGCGTGAGCAAGTGGCTGCATGGTGCTTAATTGCCAGCTGGATGGCACATGGTTAGTGGACTTATCTGTATTTATCTACCAGGAAGAAAATTAACTTTATTAACTTCATGTGGGCTTTAGTTATATGTTATACATCGCATCCACTTGTTTTTTAAGCTCATCACAGAAATTGCACCATTTCTGTTTGCATAAATCAATCCAGGCGTTTTACTACAAGCAGATTTTGGAAGCAGTATGAAATACGGTTGCCTAATAAAACACGTGATGCCTTGAATTTCTTAGATTTAGATATGGTCCTTAAGTGTGGAAGGACCAAGAATGAGCCAAATAGTTTTAGCTGACATACAATGTCCTCTTTACAAATGTTTGAATTCATCCATAATCTATAACCGGTTTTTCCAGTGTGTTCCAGGATTATGCAGTGTATTTAATTTTCAGGGATAGATTTTTTAGGATATGAGACCGTCCTGTTTGCTTTTCTCCTTCCTGGTATTCAAAAGGCTTCAAGTTTAAAACACTGTTGATTTTGATGGCTTAAAGGTGTTCTTTTCCATTCTACAGTATTCACCAGTGTTAACAGTCCGCTTGTGCAACACGCATCCCATTGAAAATATCATAACAAGATGAAGTGGGTAATAGAGGTTCACAAGCTAGCTCGCTTTCTTCCCAGAAAAATACACGAGATGATGAAATAGTAGCCCAGACAAATAATTAATTGTTGACTTTAAAAATAGAAGAGACAAGCTACATAAAAATAATTAAGTCCTGCCTTCAGAGAATACTATTCATCCACACATAAAAGAGTGACCTGTATTTCTCATGAAGAAAAGACGGTGGCAATTAATGTTTTTGTACAAAGCTTGAGGTGTAAGAGGAATGTTACGGAACACAAACCCAAAGTGGTTTAATTTAACAATAAATTGCCGTGATCAATTAGCACTTTCTATCGATGTTAAAAATCTACTCTAATAAGTGAAGATTTAAAAAAAAAATATTTCTTTTCTTGCCCTCCACTCCCGAAGAAATTAAATAACATTGACAATTCAGACACTTGTTAGAGAAAACAACCTGGATGATTAATCTGTTTAGTTCTCTGACTGACATTTACACAGCTAATTGTGTAGTGATGATGCTTCTTTAATAGATCCGAATGTTAATGGAAGATTTGGTTAAAGCTGAAACTTGTTTGTTTAGGAATATCACTGGAGAAATAAGAACGCTTCATCAACTTCAGATTTTCATCACAGGTTTTATGATATATCGTGGAACTTAAGTGCTTTTATGACTTGTAAAAAAAATTGCTTCAATATTTGACATTCCGTGCTTCAAGGAATCCTGATTGGCAGTTGATTAGCCTTTTGCTCAAGTCATTATCTTCTTTAGTGAAATTAGTTGGCTAGAAAATTGCATTGTAATTCATCAAGGGGAAAGTAATGTTTCGAAAGCTCTTGAGAGTATGATCCTTTTTATTTAGTATACAATATAAATAATTTTTCTAGCATGCTTTTCTAAAATGTACTGTTTGTCACATTATAGCAATTCGTATGAAATTATTGTATTCATTTTCCTTTCAGTTTTTTGTTGAAACTAGGTGATACCTGCATTTAAATTAGCTCGTGAGTAATATTGAAGAATGTACGTACAAGAAAGTTTGGCTTTGACTCAGAAAAGCACTGAAATGTGCATTTAAACACTAACCAAATCCGTGGAAAACTCAGCTGTTATTTTTAATGCAGTGCCAATAGCCAAGATCTTTCTCATTCGAAAGGAAAACTTGCTGCAAAAATCATGTTAATAAATAATGCGCAAATGTTATGGTAAGGTGAGGAAAACGCATTTGCAGAAAGAACATCAGATTTACAAAGTCTGTATCATACTGGAAAAAAAAAAAGGACAACAGTTTTGATAAATGTTCTTCATTACCTAAGTGGAAAGTACGGTGCCTCAAACACATTGCTAATTAGGTGTGGATGTGGGGAGCATGGGGGAGGTCATCTACTAAAAGCAGTGTGTAAAATTTTCCCTGCTTTGGCTTCAGGGAGCCAACTTGTCTCCTTCTGGATGCTTCCCTGCTCTCCCAGGTGAATGTGAGAGCTCACCGTGCAGATCCCTCTGGCAGGAAATGAGACGGAGAAACAGCAGTGAGATGATAGGAACTGTGCTCCTTTCCAGACAGCTGGAATGTCATATGCATTGACTGTGACTGGAGATTGTCCTGCCCGGAGTGAGGGACTGGGCTGCAGATGTTTCTTCTCACCAATATTGCTGATAGCTGTATAGCGTGTTTCAGTTTGCTTCCCTTCTTGCTCTTGGGTTGTGGAATAAAACCAGTTTTCTGCAGTGTTGTGGCATGCAGTGGAGTTAATTCTCTTTTCCTTTTAGTAATTCTCCTTCAGTCTCCCTCCAGACATGTCTTAAGGTCAAGTTAGGAACAGAGAGGCACTTTTTTGACACAGTGAGTGTCACCAACTTAATTAACTTCAGTTTGCGATCTAATTAACAAGGTGGCTTTTTGTTGTTGTTTTTTGTTTGTTTTTGGTGGTGTTTTCCTGCTTTCATAGCATTCATGTTTTTAGATGTTTTGAAGCAGCATCTTGATATTAGAATTTCTAGATGAATTAAATATATATTGAAAACAAATACATGTGTACCATATAAAATTAGCTACTGTGCAGTCATGATCCAGAGGAAGTTAATTCCTAGCCTGTTGGTAATCTTTTCCTACACGGAAAGAAAGCAGTTTATCATTGCATTTAGCATTCCTCCCGTGAGATGAATGTCTGGAAGAAAACACACACGTCAGGTGAAATGAAGACATTCTTTGTATGTGATTTAATGACAGCTAACTCACTGGACATCCTCTAAGACCTTAATTAAAATGATGTTTTTGTATGTAGCTTTGTTCCAGTATTGACAGACTTGTCTGCCCAAGATCATTTAATGAATCACCTCACCACTGAAAATAATGGCAATCTCTCATACCTTACGTATCTCCTACCTTCTCTGTGTTTCTTCTCTGTGCTTGAATAGGCTTATTCTTACTTCATGCCTTTCCATCTTCCCTGCACCATTATCTATTGCTACTGTACGCTACTGCTTCCCAGTACCTGATAGATGAGTAGCAAAAATCATTTGGGCAGAAACAAGTCAATCTAAATTGCATTTAGTGTAAATGGTCTGAAAAAAAGTTTCACAGAGTAGCCTCCCTGGTTTGTAAGTCAGAATTCTATGCATTTTGTACTGCACCTTTTCCATCTTTCCTACTTTAGTTGTTATTGTTGTAATAATAAAACACTCTTTTTTTATTTTTTCTTAATGAAAAATACTTAAAATCTCAGATTGTTAATAAAACATACCTGTTTTACACTCTGTGCAAAATATTTGTCAGAAGGAGTCATTAAAATTAATTAATGCTTCTGGTAAAGCAGTAATTGTTCCCTGAAGGTATCCAGTGCTGGACTGGAAGATGTTTTTTAAGAGCTTCCAACAAAGTAAACAAAAAAATTTCTTTAAAAGCAATACCGCTTTGAGATGCGCCCTGTATCATTGCAGCTTACCTTTCAGCTTATCGATCCCTTGCTACCTTAACAAAAGCAACTCCTCAGTCTCCCCAGGAAACATTGCCAGCTACGAGCTGTCCCGCTTGGTCGCCATGCTCTGACCACACTGTGAAGTATCACTCCTCATGCATCAAATGCAGGATGAAGAAATCGGTCATGTCTATTCCTCCCACCCCCCAGATGTTCTATTGCGATACGCTTACCAGGAGTAATGTCACAGCCTTTAATTATTTACTAAAATCATAGTAGCAGCCAGTGTAATGATGATGATACTTTGCCTATCTGTAGTTCTTCTACTAATCTGAGGAATGTGAAGGAAACTTAAGCAAGTGTTATCTTTCCATCACTACCTCTAAGTGGCCCTACTGGAATAATCAGGCTGCTATTAAATGATGTTTCCCTCTCCCTCTCCAAAATAATTGACATATTTACTGTATGGTCTTATTTCCTTATTTTCCCTGTTTCTCTTACTTAGTGTCTTATTCCTTTAGAGCTAGTTTTGGAGGAGGGAACTTGAGTTTTAAAGAACGTTTATTCTCTAAATGTGAAAGTGGGGAAAAACCCCCACAAAACACCTTTTTATAGGAAGGTTATTTTATAAATAGTGTAAGAATTTGCAAGACTTTGGTGTCCAAAGTCAGTCTCTCTAAGGCCTTGTCTCAATGTGTGTTGCAGAGGAGCTGGAGAATATGGGGCTTTCTTGAACGTTTGTAGAGTTGCCAGAATTGCCTTTTAGACGTAGGGGGGGAATATAATAGTAAAAAATTGTTTGGCGGTAGTGAAAGGCTGGTGTACGGTTCTAAAGCTTCTTGGCAATGCTGCGTAACTCTTCTGTCTAGGAAAAATACAAAAATTGCAGACAGCTTTTATCTAACCTGACAGGGTGCGGTAAAATACAGTACTCGCAGCTCAGGAGGTGCTAGCTTTCCAAATACTGCCAAAATGTCTTGGTGTGCCACAATACAGGGCTGCTTTATTAAACCCTCTAAACCAGAGAGTGGGATGGGATTTACAAGTTTCCTGTCTCATTATCCACAAGTTCCTCTGTTCCCTTTCTTAGGGAAAACCATATATATTCTAACTCTCCTCACTTTGCAGTCTGGGACCTCGTATCACTCGTTTGCATCAAAGGTGGGATAGAGCAAAACCGACGGAAAAGGTTTTCTCTTTGGCTTTGCTGATTTTTATTTTTTATTTTTTGATGGGCGTTTTGTAAATTTTGATGCTGATGAGTCAAGAAGTCATCTGAAGGGCAAAAGGTATCTTTGGCTTTGAGGAGATACTCTTTTCTCCAACCAGAAAAACAATGCTGACTTTTTTTTTCAGCGTATTTCTAATTCCTTTCCCTGGCAGATGTCAGAATAACACTATAATACCATGTTTGAAAAGGCAGAAGGATGTGGAACATCTTCCAGATTGTAGCTTCAATTATTTGTCGCCATTACCTGGCCTGGAAGAATTTTCAAAATCTGTCCCTCCAATTTTTTCAGTCTTTCTGAATCTTCTGAGTTGAAGTTAAGAGTATTGAAAAAGATAAATTTTCTGTTTAGTTCAAATTCTTTAATGTGGTCATTGTACTTGACAGAGGATACTTATTTTATTGTGTAGCAAAAAAAAACTGTACAAGGGAAAGTTTATGCATAAAATTTGTAGCATTTCTTCAGCTTGGTAAAATTGACTAGAAGCATAACAGAAGCTCTGAGGTATAAGGAAAAGAAATCAAATTTCATGTTTTCTAATCTTACACACATTAAATTCCTTTTACAGTGATTTTTAAGCTGTGCTGTGTTAGGTTGTCTCTGTTCCTTGCCTCTTCTGGGGAATCTCTGCATGTGTTCCTGAGTGTAATAACATCTATACTTTCTTTCTTTTTTTTTTTTTTTGCTTTCCTTTTCAGTATTATAAAAGAATTACATTTATGCTCTTGGGAACCCTTAATGGTTTTGATTCACTAAAGCACTCTTTGTATGAACAGATAACATTTATCATTTGCTTAATAACTGTCAATTTATGTGCTAATGTTGAATAATCGAAAGCAGGATAGAGAAAACACGCTCGGTTATTTAACAGTGCCGTTTGACTGCAGTCTTTGGAGAAAGATTGTAACTATATATGTGAGAGGGGCATTACAACACAGGTAGTTAGGAAGATTTTGTTTGATGGATGAAGGAGATGTTTGACAAAAGCTTAATTGTTGTTTTCCGATACCCGTGCCAAGGCAAAGTCCCTGTTGCAGTCAGGGTGGTGCTTTTGTGCGGTCACCCGAGCGTCTCGGCGTTCAGGAGAGAACGCTTGAAAATCCTCGCTCTCGAAGAGGCGTTTCCAATGGCCACGTTTACCCTCTGCAGTGTACCATGTGCATTCCATCCAGTTTGGGGGCTTTCTAAAAATTAGGCAGTGATTGCTACATTGCAAATGTGTTTCTGCTTTGCTTTGGAATGGGTTTTGTTTTGATGTGTAGTGAAGCGGCCCGTAGAGCAGTGTAACTAAATGGAGCGGGAGAATCGGGGAAAACAGTGAGTACAACCATCACACCTTCTGCAGCAGGAGTGGGAGCAAAGCCATGAATACCTAATTGACTGGAGTGATGACTCTGCCCCATACAGACCTTATTGTTGAGTGTGTTTTAGCAGAGCTTCAATTTTAACTCCTTCACAAAGCTCAAGATCAGAGTATGTTTAGAAAGTGCCGTTAAAGAGTGTGCTAGACTGATGGCAACATGGACAACGTTTTCATCTGAGTCAAGGAGTCTTGTGTATGGCAAGAAGCTGCTCTCCTTACTGTCTTTTGCATCGTGGGAACAGTTTATTTTGTCCTTGGGATTAATTTAGCAATGTATTGATGGAAATGAGAGTAGTGACACTGGCTATTGGGTGTTTGGGCTCATCCTAGCATTTAGACTCTAAAAAAAGCTTTACGTACAAAACTCTACAATTCCCTGTTACAGTTCCTCTGCCTTGTTTTGCTGCTGTTTTCAAAGGGATCAATCACTGGATATTAATAATTTTACTGTTAAAGTGCTTCAGTTTAAGTTTAAGCATATCCTGAGGCCAGTAAGTAGAAAAAGATTTTAAGAGGAAGAAAAGTGTTGTGGTTTTTTTGTTTGTTTTGTTAGTTTTTTGGGTTTGTTGTGGGTTTTTTGGAGCTCTTCTGCAATAATTTTTAATTCTTCGCAGGATTCTAGAGGCATATGTGGCCAAGGTGACTATCTGGAGTCCTGTAGCCAAGGAGGCTTGTTGGACTCCTCAATCACAAAGGCCTGTTAGGATATACAGATGGTGCCAGATTTTGGACTAAATCCATCGTGGAATTACAGAGGAACATTGTCTGTTCTGGAAATGCTGCTAAAATGTAGCTCTGTGTTTTCAGGGAAGAAGTACACCTCCTGATCCCTTGGAATTAAAACTTAATTAGGCCAGGTTTCTCTGAGAACCCCTAATAATTATGTTCTCCTTTAAAACCTGCACTTTTATGAATAACAGAAGTGAAAGATTGAACATGGCTATCTAAACTTTTTTTTTTCTTTTCACTTTTTATTCTTTACTTTCCTGGCATATCTGTTGGAGTATCAAGAGAACATTATTAGTTTCACAATGATTACAGCATCTACAAAAAGGGCAGATGCTGTCTCACGGAGGTATTTTGTTGCTTTCAAGTAGTTAGGCTTACAACACTAGCTCATCTCATATTTGATAGGGGATCTGCTGAACAGGAGGAAATGTCCAGACTGAGTGACTTCTTGGTCAGTATTCCACCAATAAATGCTGGAGGTGGAAGTCCAAACCCTGCTGTTCACTGAGTCATCTCGTCAGTCACGTCCGTGATCTTTGCTCTGTTTCATAAAAGGGGTGCCCACAGGTGCACACACTTGGCTTACTCATTCACAGATGGGCAGATTGTTGTAGTGAGACCTGGGGCTCCTTCAGGTCTCAGACAGTTTTGTCAGGGATTTCTTGTCAAACTGGAAAGGAAATATGTGACAGCATCCATGTGCTTTGTTTATGCCACATCCTCTATGATCAGGCTGCAGATTTAGAAACACCCTTATTCTGGTTTCTTTGCACTGTCCGTTGCCCATTATTAATTCCCAAGGTGCTATTTAATCTGATGGTTGTTTGCAGATGTGTTGCACAGAGGGTTGCAAGTTTCTAAATAAGTACATTTCTGCACAAGTCTGAAATCTGATGTCCAGAGAGAATCTAAAGCCGATCTAAAGGTGCGGAAACACAGGAAGACTTAACTATTCTATATATTTTTTTTGACGTTGTGCGTCTGGACAGTAATTCAGAGCAATATAGCACATGTGGCTTTTACCCTGCCAGCAAACCAAAGCTCCAGGTTGGAGGGGTGGAAGAACCGAGTGTAGAGTAAGTGAATGGGGACTGTGATGTGAGGCTTTCTGGGGATATAGGGAGGGTAGTGAAAATACCACGTGTCATTTTACCCTCAGTTTCCCTCCGTGTGTTTTCCTATTTGGTTCCATCTCCTTTGTGAAGTACGTAAAATCTTAAAAGAAAAAAGCTGTGTAAAGCCTCAGGGGGTTGTTTTGGTGCGATGAAAACTTGCCTTCACATTGTGTCTGCTCTGTAAAACATTGCTCTATGAGATTTCTATTCAAAATATTCTTGAAGGATCTGTATCTCTGCTGACATGCTCATAAGGCAGTAATGGAGAAGGAACAATATATTGATACTTGAAGAAAAAAAAATCCTCCCAATTTTAAGCAACAAAATCAAGTAGGAATTGTGATTCAGTAGAGAAACCTGCCTTTCAGAAGGTTGTAACTGTCACTCTCACCCTTTCAGGACAGTCGGGCTAGCAATCGACTATATCTCATTGGATTTCATACCCTAATATTTAAAACACGCTTTTGTTGGGTTTCTGTAAATATTTTCAATAGGCAAATAGATTTGTTCAGGCAAAACAACGCTTGGACTGCAGGCATTGCATGCCAGTGTGAACTTATTAAAATCATATTGTGCAATAGGTCAATAGATCAGGAAGTTGGCCTTCTAATTAAAAGTAGTTGTTGCAAAACATCTTGTTCATATTGAAAAGAGGTGCAGAATTAAAATAACAGTCATATAGGTGGGAGGAAATCAGATCCCCAGTTCTCTGCTGAGAGCTGTGTTAAAAGTCAGCCCTTTCTTTGCTGAATCCCACCACGTTACCTATTGAGAGATCTGAGACTTTAGGTTGTCCTGGTGAAGCATCTTTACATTCAGCCCTCTGCCCACAGCTCCTGTCCATGTTGTGCATACCACAGTGCTCAGATAACAGGTAATAGCCTGGCCTCTGCAAATGGAGGGCTGACGGGACTATCAGATCTGGTTTGTAGTTGCTGTCAGCTTAGGCCTTTCATCCTCCTTAATACTTCATCTCCACCTACTTTTTGTGGTTCTTGCTATCACCACAAATAGGGGCCTGGCCGAACTGAATAGGTGTCATCTTGGGACTGTTTTTGAGCGAGCCTTTTGTGCCAATTATTGTTTAGCTTTCATTCTTCCATCTTAATAACTGGAAAACATTTCTTTTCAATAACATGTAGGTGTTGGGTGTTGTTTTCCCCTGGAGCATAAACATAATTAGTAAAAAATAATAATAAAAATATTTTAGATGGTAGAACAGCTTCTCAGGTTTTTTTTCTGTAGGGTTTTATCAATCACTTCAAAAGGGTAGAAGGCAGATATATTTTGACCATGCTTTTGTTTTGTAAAGGCAAGTTGAACGGGGTGTGGGGCTGCATTACCTCCAGTGTCCAATCCAGCCAAAGTTCTTCTCTGAGTCTATAAAAATATATATGTTGAAAATAAAATACATTAAAAAAATTAAAATACATTAAAGCTACTTAATCTAAGATGTCCATTTGTTTGACACCATTGCTTCATAGGACTGTGGTGAGCTTGTATTTACAGTGTGATGCTGGTAATATTGAAATGTGAACCATTTATGGTGTGAGATTGTCAGTTAACAGGTCTTCTGCAGACTCTTCTAAAAATGTTTAACCAGCATACTGATGTGTTTTGCTTATTCAGTTTGAACTGAGATGTGTATTCCACAAGTACTTAGCTGTGTAAAACTTTATGTATAATATTGTGAAGGTGGGAGGGATTACTTTTCTCCATCAGAAGTAACTTCTTGCTCAGAAGTTACTTCCCATCAGAAGTCAGGAGAGCCATGGCATTAGATTAATTACGTAAGTTGTGGTGATGCTTTGAAAGAGGTTCTCTATCATTCCTTCACTCTTGTTGCTTTCTGACACTTCATCCTGAACACCATCCACTGTAAGCAGCGCATATTAGTCATTCCAAGACAAGGCTTGTTTCTGCTCATACCCCAGGGTGACTGCTGAATGTTTGTGTTCTGCCATTGCTCAGCTGTTTGTTAGTGCCTGTTTACAACTAAAACCTTACGGGATGAATATCCTAGCATGCTGACTTCTGTATGTGGTTGGTGCAGAGTTTGATGTGAAATGTTACTTTGATCTTTCAAACCTTGATTCATTCAGGTTGTTAGGGCTTAGTAACAAAACTGCCGCCCTCTAGAAGTTGTTTTACTTGGATGTGAGAACGGGGCTTTTCCCCTTTATTTGCAGGTACACTAGCTCAAGCATTGCTAAGAATCCTGAAAGATTCAAATTTCATCTAAAAGCAAGACGTAAAGGATGTTGTTTATAGCTGGGGCCTAGAATGTGTTTTTGAAGGAAATCCCCTGACTTGGTATTTAGCATGAACCGGTACCTTGGAGGCTGTGAAATAGTTTTGTTTGGTTTCTGGTTTTGTTTGTTTGTTTTGTGTTGTTTCTGTTTGTTTTGATTTTGTTTCATTTTATGTTGGGTTTTTTTTTGTAGTTTGATTTTTGTTTGGGTTGTTGTGTTTGTTTGGGGCTATCTAAATGATTTTTTTTTAATAGACTAAAGGATGTCCCTAATGTGTTCTGCTGGAAAACTAGCATTCAGTGCTAGGACCAGACAAGGACTAATCCAAAATAAAACTCAACAAAAAAACCCCCAAAAATCCTCACCACCACAAAAAAACCACCAATCCTGAAATTTGTATAGTATTTCTACAACAGGTTCTCAACACCAGTTGTCTTGTTTCACAGGTCCTCTGTATTTGCTAATGAATATGTACCCAAAATGGTAAATTTTTACAGAAATGTGTCAATGGGGCTCAGTATACCCATTGTACAGATGACAGGTCACAACACCTCTCCAGTCTTCCTTGCCAAATTCACCGTGGTCTCTTTTCATAATCTGTCATACAGCTTCCTATTTGCAAGCCTTTGTCTGCTAGGAAAGCAAGGAGGCAAAGCTACTTTTAAAAGAATGCTTCCTGACAGTGGGCTAATATTAAAAATTACGTTGGAATTTGTTCTGTGTTTGATGCCATTGACAAAAGCTATTAAGATTATTTTTTTTTTTCTTAAATATGGGTGAAGATTCTATGCTGTAAATGTTTCCAGAAAGGAGAGTAATCTGGAAGTGGCATTTGTGCCCAGGGTCCATCACTGATGCAGCCTTTGGAGCTTCAGTATCCTCAGGCAGCAATACATGTCCTCCAACTTTATTCTTTGGCATATTAGAATGATTACTTCTTTCTAATGGTATCAGGCTGCATTTTACCTATGAACTATATATGTTTTTAAAAAACAGTAAATTTAATGAGTCTGGCTTAAAGGTTCCAAAGTAACTTTTCAGAAACAGATCATCTCTTCATTATTTTTATTTCTCTGCAAGCTTTTTAAACTGGAACTTTCCATCTTTTTTTTGTGTAGTGCTAGTAATATACCTCAGCCTCCCTCCTTTTAACGAGTAGTGGCAAGGAAAACCTGGAGGCTTGATTATAATAGGAAATATCATAGGATATATACTGTTCAGTCTTTCTACTTACAATCATATGTGTTTTCTTTAAAATCTGTGTTTTACATATTGGACATAGGCACATTTGATTACGTTTACTACAGCTACTATGGACTTTTAAACTCGTGTCTCAGTGTTCTTGTATTATTCCATTAATATTCCTCAAACTGCAGAGAACTTGAGATGCTTTGCGTAAATTGTTGGTTCAGAATTACCTCTGAAAAATTCAGTTAATACATTATGTGTCCATGGAACATTGCTATGGAATTGATGATGTTTACTCATTAATTACTGTAGACTGCAGCTCAGTGTTGGCACTGTAGCTTGTTTGTTACATGTGATGATCCCTTTATAAATGTCAATAAAATCAAGACAAAAACCTCTAGTACAACTGGAAGTAACAACTCAGTATTTTCCTCATTAGTTTTGGCAGCCAAGTAGTCTTACAAAGCAGTATACACTAAAACACCAGCCAACAAAGTCCCACACTGTGGCTATAATTACATATTTTTGCTTGCTAATCAGTAGAATATTTCTGTGTACACTATTATACTTTAATGGCTCTGTTGCAACACCAAATTTACTACAGTGTTCTCTTGAAGAAAATGGCACGTAATGATTTTGTATTTACTACAAGAAGATATTAAACTAAATAATACATAATGATGCTGCACAGATTAACCAGCTCTTTAGTTCTTCTGTTCCTTATCTCTCTTTTAATAACGTTTTAGGACAAACATAAAGTTATTTGGGAGGGAATTACCAGAACTACCGAACTGGTAAATATAGCATTCTGAGTGGGATGTCTTGTTTCTTACTCAAAAACTATTAGATTGTAATTTTAAGCTGTGCTTAGTACTTTAATTTCCCTTCCCACAATTTGTGGAGCATAAGGAGGGTTACAGCCAGCTCAGATAAGTGATGCATTCATTAATGTCAGGCTTACCTTTCTCATAGGTTAAAAACCATTGTGTGGGACTTGATTAAAGAAGCTATTGGGGTATGGCCCTGTGGAGGGCTGGGTAGTGAACAGCTTAGAGAAGTTGCCCATGCAACTTTTGGATTCAGAGTGTTCCATGAACTCTAAAAGTCACTTGCTATTATCAGGCTTTGTGTCCTTCTCTCTTTTTTTTTTTTTTATTATTTTTGTCCAAAGTGATTACACTGCAAAAAAAACAACCTGAGAGCTGTGAGCGATGCAGAAGGCAATTGTTTATCTAGTGCTCTGTCCGTTATCTTGGTTTTATTTCTGATGTTAAATAACTACATAGATGCTCAAGAGTTTGGATTCATTCTCTTTTTAGCCATGGTTATGCAGTTACTTCATTCCATTTGATCATTATGAATATATCTGACAATCTTAGGTTCGTCTAACGCTGTTACATTCACCTTGGAAACAGAACTTCACTGTCAGGGGCAATCTGTCCACGAGTGGAAATGGAAGGTAGGGTCTGACGATGGCAGATTGCCCCCTTTACTCCATATACAGTTAATTATGTGTGAAGGTTGTGCAGATGCCTCTAATATTTTTGTAGATTTGTCAGATTCAGCAATTCAATCTGACCTGTTAGTTAGAGTCAATAGTTCTTCTGCTTTTGATTTGTCACATGAGTCTGTATCAGGGCACGGTACTGTTTTTATAGGGAAAACTGTACTTAGAGTATGTGATATTTTTCCGTGTTGCTGCAAAACATTTGATATTTCAACATTGCTGAATGTTGTGTCCTAGAACTTCTAAGTCATTTTTTGACAAGATCTTTTTAGTTATCTTTGTCTTAGATGTGTCGCACGTATGATTTCAACAAAAGGAAAGGATATTTGAAATTTTTTGTGGGTAATTAGTTGTCAGGCTTGTGTTAAAACACTGTCTGAAAGAACCTTGTTCATACATAATTTTCCGTTTCATCTACTGTTTACCTTTTTCTTCCCTTGTATTTATTCCATTTGAATACATTGTAATGTGTTCTGTTGGGTTTACCTATCGCAAGGCAAATGTTGTATAATTAATGCTGTTAATTAATCTGGCTTGAAACAGCACTCCAAACTGAGAGGGTGTTTCTGTGATTGCAGACTGAGAAGTATCTCACCAAGCTTTCTCCCTTCAGTGGTTCACGATAAAAGTAAATTAGCACAAGTGCAAATGGTCGAGGAAATAAGAAAGCCAGCTGCTACTCAGTAAATAATTTGTAGCATTTCTATAGCCTGTTAAGCTTTACAGCAAGCAAGAGAATATCACCTTGTTGATACTTAGTCTTACTCCTTTGTACAGGCAGGCTGCTGCTCTAAGGCAGAGTTCCTACAATCCCTCGGGGTTTTTCAAGTCCCTTTTGAAGTATGGAACTGGACGTACTTTGCTTCTGTAACTAACTTTCCTTTGCTACTTTCATCTTCTCCTGCTTGTAGGTAATGCATCACTTAAACCTGCATGAAGATTCCATGCTGTCACATACTTGAGCTCAACTCATGGGTTAGAGGGGAAGGGAAGCAATGAATCTTGAAAACAAACAAATTGCTCATAAAAAGTGTTTAGAATGTGATATTTGAAATCGTAAGCAACCAAAACTTTCCTGGCAGACCTGCCCATCTTTCTTTGGCACCATTTTTAAGGGAAATGGAGCTATTCCCCTTGTATCACATTGTCATGGTATAGGGTCAGGGCAGTCCCTTAGACCTATGAGAGATGCTCTCTGTTAACCTCCCTCCCTCCCCAAAGGGGAAGAGAAAGGGAATAAGGGAGAGAGACTTAGTGATTAGAAAAGGAAAATAGAATAGCTTTGATGAAAATGAAATTAATAATTATAAAAATGGAATATATACAAATATATACAAAACCAGTATTGAACCCAATCCCCTGATGGTAATTACATCACCGTCACCACTGATGCTGTGAAGCAGGCACTGGAAGAGTCCCAGACTGGGCCCCGCAGCAGACAGGAGCTGTGTTCAGGAGCTGGATTCTGGTACCAGATTCAGGAACACACAGACAGGGATCAAAGGTAGAACAGACCAAGTCCTCCTCAGATGCTCCGAGGAACAACCTGGAAGAGGACCTGAGCCAAGCTGAGCAAAGCTGGCAAATCATGCCAAGAGGGCTAAGAGAGGGAGACCCTTGTGATCCCTCAGCTCTTTACCAAATATGGTAAAGATGACATACCTTATCTGTCAGTTTAGGGTCACCTGTCCTGTCGGCTCCTCCCTGCAGGTGTGGCTTTTTACTTTCTACACCCCCAATATGGTACACAAGATCCAGCAGCAACCTTGGTCTGCACACCAATCCTTGGTAGTAACTCTAAACACTGAGCATCGTCACTGCTAGAGGCAGACACTGCCTGTGAAAACAGGCTGCTAACTTCAGACAGTGCAGTTAGAAGAACTGAGCTGAAAAGTAAAATCACTGAACAAAATTAGTTCTATTCTTACTCAAACCAGGACACCTACCCCTCTCCCTGTACAGCATTCTTCTGAAGATAACACTCAATTCATCCTCACAGTTTTTACTTCAAGATCATGATAGCCATATAGTCTTAATCTGTAAGTTATATGCCAAAGTCTTTATATGTCTGGGTATCTTACTATCATTTCTATGTACCTAATAGAGCTGACAGTCTAAAATCCCCACACTCATGTCCTATTCCACTAGACACCTGCCATAGTCTGGTCCCTGGAGCCAGGCTTGAGCTGCCTAACCACTTTGGCAGCTCAAACTCGTAACATGGCAGCTATGTTTCAGACAGCGCAATACAGAGTGAAAAAAAAAAAAATATATTTTTCAGTGGATCTGCAGATAAAAGAAAAATATTTTGGGGTTACCATGAAAAGTGGGAAGGGAAAGATATGTGTGTAAACAGTGTGTTTGCATGTTGTAACATTTTAAATCCTTAGAAACTGATTATTTAACAGACTTTTAAAGTGAAAAGAGTGCTTCTGGATCATTTCCTTCTAATATTTTATTAAATTTGTGAGAAAAAAAATGACAGCAGTCTGTGAAGCAAATACCCATTATATGAATTTTCTGCTTCCCAGTAACTCTAAGTGTTCTAGTATTCTTTCTGTGCAAAACCTGGAGGTATCTAGACCTTTAAATTCAGGCCTTAATATACTCAGCAAACTGAAATACATATTTTTGACTAGGTGAGGGGAAGGCATTTTTCCTGTTATCTGGTTGAATCAAATACTGCACATAATGGTGACAAAGTTTCTTGTAAAAATATCTTAAGAATATCCCTTAGCACTCTCCTATACACTGCAGTTGTCACGTTGGCCTGTTTCAAACATCTTAACCTAAAAAGCTAACTGAACAGTAAACATCTATGAAGACAATTTGTAGGCTTGTTTGTTGTTTTTTTTTTTAAAGAGGCAATAAAATACTAGAAGTGTGGTTTACACAGATACATGTGACATCATTTTTTGAGTGTTTGTTTGGTTTTTTTTCCTTTTTGCTATATACAGCATTGAACCCACTCACTTGAAATCTACCATGACACTGTCAGGCAAACTTCACATCTTTCAAAGGCCAAGTCAGTCAGTATAATACAGCTGTAGATCAATTGTCTCCTAATTATGATGCAATCTAGAGTGTAAAAAATATAGCCAAAGTATAGTGAAAACCTTTATTTTAAAGTCCTTTTTTTTTTTTTCCCCTAGGTTTAAATTTGGCCTTCTGGGCTGGATTTCATGTCATAGGGAAGTAGGAAAAGCCATTTGAAACATTTAAGCTTAGTCTTAATACAAATTCACATGTCTCCAAGGTATTCAGATTATACTGTGCCAGTACTTAATATTTTAAAGGTCCCTAATGAATCAAAGACTCCGGAAACTGCTTTTGCAGAACTATGTAAGCTGGATACAAGGACTTAGCTTTGTTAATTCAAATGTTAGAGTTCTTTCATATTTTAATGGGCAAATCTCAATGAAGGAATTTCCAAAATAATGGAATCAGAAGGATTTTTTTTAATATGACACGTCATTGGTATTGGTAGAGGTCATAGATAATCAGTGAGCAAGTACACCACTGACACTATTTTGGGGAATTGCAGTAATGATATAACTCAAAAAAACTGTGCTGGAAACAAGCAGAGCCCCAAGCAAAATCCTTACTGAAAGCAGTGTGATACTAAATATGGGTTCAGGATAAAAAGATTTAGATTAAGACTTCTGGGAAGCCATGGAAGATCAGCAAAAGGACAGATCTTGCACTGCTTCATGAAACAAATGTGAAGGCCCTTCCCCTGAAAAGACCTCAGGTAATTTAATTTGTCCATGTTGGAGAAGTCCGTGAAAAGAAAATTAGCATGCCTTAGCCAAGAAGCTTTTTTAAAAGAACCTTCAGAAAGACTCATGAAAATACAAATGAGACTGGAACCATCATTAGCTTCCCATAGCACTGGAAGTTGGGCACAGGAGTCACAAGCTCTAGCTGGCATCTCAAAACTGCAGCACATGTTCCAGGCTACTCTGAGTAAGGATGACTGTTGATACATATTACTTGCCAGAAGCATTTTCTTTCTTGTCTTTTTCGTACATGAATCATTTGAACACATACTCAAATACTGTTCATTACTGAGGATGAAGAAACCCAAATCATCCACCTAGCAATCAGTAAAATTTATATCTTTTTTTCCTAATTATTTTCTCTCTCTCTTTTTTTTTTTTTTTAACCACAAAAAGGCTTGTTCCAAATGCTCAGCTTAATGTTATCGAAATTCCTTACCTTTACACATGTGCTTCAATTCTCAACTGGACAAGCTATTTGGTCTTATGAAATTACATTTTATTGTCTAAGACAATTAATATCTTCCACCCCCACCCTCCGCCTCTCTTTCTCTCCCTTTCTCTGTGTGCAATGGACAATTCACCAGTGGTTATTTCACTACATCAGTGAGCCTTCTGACCCAGACAACTAGACAAAAAAAATTACTTTTCTGGTAACAATCTTCCCTACCTTAGAGAACTGAAAGGCCCATATTACAGAACAATAGATTAGTCTTAATTGTCTCTTTGGTCAACACAGGGAAACAAATCTGTCTTTTCTGAAGATTTATAGAAAAGTCAGCTTTTAATGGACACTCCTACTCCATACAGAGTCAATAATTTCCACTTCCTCACAACTTTGCACTAGTTTCAGTCATGCAGATGACATGCTAAGTACCACCCCTTAATGTTAAAGTCTTCAATTAAATGGAATTAAAATAGCCAAAACTAAGCCGATGTTTCCACAATTTAACAAATGCATCTAAAACATAGTTTCCCAAAATTGGAAGAGTAAATTGGTTCTTCAGTAATATTCCACCTGCCGTGTTTCCACCCACAGCAACTGAAATGTCTGGATTATAATTAAAGATTTCTGGAAAAGTAAAAAATAACAAAAAATACAGAATACCATCCAGCAGAAGGGCTGTCATAATGCCAGTTTTCTCAAAAGCTAAGCTACCAAAACCACCTTAGCGATGACTCCTGTCTTGGCAATAAATAATACAAAAGACAACTCTGTGCATCTGTATATATAATATTTCTATAGTATATATTATATTTGTATTTATTTTTTTTACATCATTGCATTACACTTATATGTTTTTATTTTATATTATACATTT
>WUAM01000423.1:1803084-1821308 GCA_024336885.1 Actenoides hombroni | reverse complement strand
AATATATTTTTTTCTTTTTTTTTTTTTTTCAGTATACCTTTAAAACTCTTAGAAACAACATGCTACCAGGCTGTTGGGTTGTGAGGACACACCATGGTTCTAAGGCTTCCTTTGACACAGTCATTTTATAATTATTAATTGGTATCCTGTTCTCTCTAAATCCTTGACCTGTGCCTGCCTGTGCTGGCTGATCACAGTGAATAAATTTATGTAACCAGTGTGTCATGACTGCTTAATAACTGTACTCCAAATATGCAAATACCTGTTGTGGCTTACTGCATTTCATCTGCCACAACTAGCCCATGCACTTGGTATTTTTGAAACATTTGCAAATAATGGCACATGCCATTGCAGTCTCCTGGCTTTTCATGTGGAGCCCTGAAATGCTGGAACCTACAGAGAAGGAAAAGATCTATTACAAAAAAAAAAACCAAACCAGCAATAAACAAAAATAGTTATTAAGCAACAGAAAGTGCTTGTCTGTGTGTGTTGTAAATGGGGAAAAAACCCAAACAAAAACTTCCTTAACAACTTTGCAGTAGTCTTTTCATTCTCTTTTTCTAGATTAGCAGCATGTTTTTACTTAGAATAATCTGCAGTATTTATTTCCTAGGTTTCTTTACTGTTTCTTAGAATTTAACTTCATGTTTCCAAACGGTAGAGGACCAAAAAAAAAGACTTGGTAGTTCTGTGCACTAGGCAGAGATTGGTATGATGATAATAGCCCAATGCCATCAGTAGCTTACTAGCCATCATGGCAAAAGAGAGTTCCAGGGAGATTTTAAAAACAATAGTGTGGTTCTTTACTGTGAGTTTCTCCTGCACTTGTCTGAAAAAAAGATACAAGTGAGGGGCTGAAGGAAGCTGGCATCTTGGTCCGGGTGAAGGTGGGCATCAGCTTTTCTGTATGGAATTAGAAATAAGTGTTAAGCAGAGGCTAATTTGTAAAGGGCTGTGAAAGTGGGGGAAAAAAAAGTCCTGATGTTGTCTTCCTAAACATTTGCATCATTTTAAGACAACTCCTCGGTGGTAGCTTCAAGCTTAGCTAATAGAATTCTATTTGTGGCCCCAAACTGGGTACTGCATACAGTGTAACTAACCCTCCCAATTTCCTTCCCTTTCAGAGGGACACAGCTATAAATCTTTTCACACAGTCTTATTCTTAATCTGTTTCACACGCATTTTTGATTATTTTTTTTTTAGTGGGCATAAGAAAAGGCTATGATGCTTGAAGTTGAACTTCAGAGTTGTTTTCTTGATGAAGAATGAGAATCCTGTAATAAGAGCCTACTAACATGAATGAAAATCCAGGAGAAAGTAGGCATCCCAGCAATGAAATGTAGAGAAGCCTTTCTGTCCTTCCAATCTGTGTGGTATCCAGCTGGAAATGAAGTGCAGTGACTACCCAGGAGACCGAGGACAGTATTTTCCAGTCACCAAACCCCTTTCTTCAGGGTGATACCACGTTAAAAAATAAAATTGCAGCTTCTTAATATTTTGTTTGGGAAGCCGGGGGAGCAAGTTATGATGAACATGAGCTGGGTTTGGTCTAATAGCACAGAATAGCCTGAAATTTCACCAGGCTTCAGCTTATCACTTCACTTCTCAATATACAACAAAAGGCCCTTTTTCTGCTTTCTGCCGTGATGTACGTAAAGGCTGAGCTGTCTCATTTCCATCCGTGGAAGAGTGTGTGGTATGTCAGGTGTCTCAACACTAACACAATTAAAAGGAAGTGAATGGTTCCTTCACACATGCCTTAATGTCAGCATTTTGGACTGGGAAAAACTGGAAGAACACAATTGGAGCCTTTCCTAGTTCTTTTTTTCCTGCCAAAAGTGTGACATTCAGACAGGTTGATCAGACCCGTGTTTCTCGAAGGCCTTCTGCTGCTTGAGTGGGCTGACAAAAGTGTGAATCCTATTGACATTATAACTCTGTGTACAAAATGGGAGCACTCAGAGGCTAAGAACGATGATGTCCTAAGGGTGAGGTAAAACGAACACTTTCTTTATTGCTTAGTCATTTATGGAAGGAATTTACCAGCCATCATTGCTAGCATGACATAACTTTTTGCTCGGCTTTCCATAAATTTTTAATACGAGTTTCTGATATCCCAAGATATTTGAATAAAATCAATCTGCCAAAATTTGTGAGTTTACTGTTGTTTTGTGTTTTGGTCAAAGTTGTGTGCAGTGAATGTAGAGCACTTAAAATTTAACAGGTCCATGGGTAAGCAAGCTTTATTTTGAATTGCTGACTTCTTTATTTCCATAGGTCTTTTTGCCAGCTTATAGCATGGACATCGATTATATTGGATCTTTCAGCTGCTTTTGTTATGCCTGAGTGTGAACTGCATCCAGATTAAGGACAGCCTTCTCTTAAAACAACCAGGAGATTTTAACATTTAATTCCGAGCACTTTTCACCATAGAAGGCAATAGCTGGTTGGTTTTAATGCTAAATTTGGAAGATTTCAGCTAAATGGTATTCTGAAATAAAAGTTTCTCATGTATGGCTTTCCAGTACAGCTTACACGCCATTGTTATGAGTATTCTGTTCATTTCAAGTTGTGCTAGAATAATGCTTTTATTACATCTTACTATTACTTTTCATTAAACTCTGCAGCATGGGTTAGTGGTTGGGACTGGGAGGACACAGAATTTTAATTCCAGCTGCAATCAGGCTCCTTGTGCAGCCTCAGAATGTTGATTCTTAAATAAAGATAGGCACTATAGTATAATTGACATGTTAGGTAATCAGTAGCTTAAGCATCAAGACTTTTAGCTCTCAGCTTTTTCTTGATTTAACTCAGATGTAGGCAATAAGAGTTTCTGAAAATAAGACTATTTAAGGAACTATAAATTTGGATTGATTGTGATGAAATGTGAACCTAATTCGGTGAAATAGCTGTCTCAAAATAAATGGTACTGTCTGTTTTTAAAATGGAGAATTTTAAGGCTAAAGCAGATCATGCTTTTAAACACTCTGAGATCTTGGCCAGAAAGTACTGTATAAATGCTAAGTATTTAAAATTAATTATGTCGGAGGCCTATAAACCAGTGCATTGATTAAAAATCTTCAGTTCATTAAACTTCCCAATGGCAGAGGCTATCTCTGTAATAAAAGCTGCCGTTTGGAGCAGTGGCGGCCGACTGGCATCTGTGTTGTAATCATTGGAAGATCCTCACCTTTGCTCATTAGACCAGCAGCTGTTGTCTCTTGCTGGGCAGGATTTATTTCCCCTTGACACTGCTCTCAGAGGTGCAGTTGCATCTTTGGCAGCACTTGACTACAATGGACTTCCTAGAGGTACTTTAGCACTTTCCAAGTCTTGCTGAATGAGGTTGCTTTTGGTCGTGAGTTGTTTCTTTGTTGGTTTTTGTTTGTTTGTATTTTATTTGGTTTGGTTTGGTTTTTAATTTATTTTTTTTTTTCCCCTCTGGTTTCCAGACACATCCTTGCAATGGGTGTTTGTGAAAGGTCCCCAGGGACTGAGGATGTGTATAGCAGAGGTGTGCTACAGCCTGGGCAAAACAGCTTCCCCTTGTGCGTCCCTGGCAATGTATCTGATATAAGAAATTAATTTTTTTTTTGGTTTTTATTCATTCCTGATGCTTGCCATGTGGAAGAACAGTATAGCTTCACAGACAAATAACGCACAGTTAACTTTCTTAAATAAGTGAAACTCCCGAATTTCCTAGTGAAAATGAGAAATTAAAATCTGGAGAAGTACCAGGGAACAGAAATTACTATGGAAAAAAAGAATATATAGATTGTTGAAAGATATAACATGATAAATCTGCATATCTTGTTTACATTGTAACTTCAGTTTATCCAGACTCACCAGGTCACCAAAGAAGTCTGGGCCTTATTATTCCTGGGAGCATTAGTATCATTTTGCTGTGGTGTTTGATTACCTTACCCTTTTTTATCACCATCTGCACTGAGAGGCTAGTTTTGCTGAGATTATTTTTTTTTTTTTTAAGCAGCATCCCATGATACCCTTAATTCTGTGTTTCCTGCGCTTTTGCTTAATTTGCTATTTTAAGAGGTTTTCTATAAGAAATACGTTTATTCTGTACTGTACCTCAGTAAATTATCTAGTTTCTACTATACAACTTTAACCCTTTAACTCTGGAGAACAAATATAGTTGCTTTACAGTAAATAAGAAAGAGTTTAACCTTTTAAGCATCCTTTTGTGTGCAGTGAGAAAGGTTTGTCAAAGATTTCTGTATTTTTGTTGAACACATTGGTTATTGTACACGGTAATTCTGACTGGGCGTTTTCTTTTGATACTTGATTTTGTCCATGCATTTGAAGCAATCATTTTCAGGTGCAAACAATACCATTGACTACAGTAGCTTTAAAAAGAGTTTTTCTTCATGAACAGATTCTGATGAATTGTTGGGAGAACAAAATGCTGTGCCTCCTAAACTTTATAGAAGCATGAAGTGATACTGCCAATATTATTTTTAATGAAAAAAAGTTGGAGTAGTACTTTTAATAGCTTTACACAAGCATGAATAGCTAAATCTCAAGCTCCTTGAGGTGTTCTTCAGCCCTCAAAATGCAGTTCTTGTACGTGAGTCTTCAGAATTAAGAAACCCCTTCCATGTGCTTGTCTAGCTAAGCCATGGTGAAATTGAAGTAGAAATACAGAGACCTCATTTGAATGGGGTCTGCCTGTGACAATGCAGCAAACAACGGGATCGCATTTCAAAAGACAGGTTGACCTGCTTAAATCTTTGCAGCCAGCTGAAAGCAGAAGTCTTGTGTATTTATTTTTTTTTAAGCACTTATTTTATGTCAAGGTGGATTGTGGGGAGCATTAGGCAGCCTGACAGCCTGCTTGTTGAGAGGGCAATGCGGAAATGATGAGGGACTGTCCCGTGGGTATTTGCCACCTCACTGGTGGCCCCAGGCACATCTCATTTAGTATTAAAACGTTAAAAAAACTCTGAGAGGTAGCGAGGTTTATAAGCATGAAGCTCGTATCAAGAAGCCCAATATCCATAAGGATGTTTAGCAGCCTTGTCTTTAGTACCTTCAAGTGTTAGCAGTATTAGAAATGCCAGTTAATCAGCATGCAGACTGGCAATGGGATTTCTTGTCAGTTATGACTGATAGTTTTTGGGGGGGCTGTTTCCACATCTTTCCTGTCGCTGTAAAATGGCAGGTCACTTGTGTTATAAATGACTCAAAGTATATATGTGACTTCCATAAACCTGGACAGGAAGGGCACCCTGTAGAAAAAAGGTACACTGTGAAGCAGAGTGAGAGCTTCAAAGTAAAATCATTATTTTTCCTTGGCTGTAGAAGACAGTGGTATTGCAGAATTCCTTCTCGCCACCACACGATGCGAGTCAGACTCAACCATAAGAGGCTGGGTTTTTCATCCAGTTGCACAAGGACGTTCCAGGGCAGGAAACAGTGGGATACAGTTTAATGTTTTCCAAATCTGTTTTGAAAAATGCAGATGAGCATCTATATATCAAACTGATGATACAGATGAAGTGTCTGAAACCAATATATCAAAGATTCCTCACTTTGCTATAAAAGTAATTTGGCCGCATGCCATTATTATCATGTAAATCTCTTTCTCCTTACTACACAATAACAATATATCTTTGGCCATCACTTTTCCCTCCTGAGGTTGTTGCTGTTGTAATTTCCATAAAGTTTCTGTGTTAACAATGCTCACTTCTCTGTACACTTCCGTTACTAGTCAATGTGCAGAGAACAGTGTATCTCACCTAAATGTTTTGTGCATGCCCATTCCATGTTTGTTGAATTAGTACAGCTAAGCCATGTTTTAGCAGAGGCTGAAGTATCACATTTAGATTTGCTAATCTGCTCTACCTTTGCCAATTTCTTTATATTATGCAGAGTGCTCATATTTGGCAAGGTATTTCACTGCTTGGGTTTTTTTGCTTTAAGAATTACCAAGTTGTGTTGTAGATTGCATGTATTAATGGAAACAGAATATTTCTAGCATGATTTATGGAGTTACATTAAATGGAAAATGCATACGTAGATCAGAGGTCATCTGTGCTCACGTATCTAATGGAGTACGGTGGAAAAAAGAGGTTACTCAGAAAATTGTGGGTGGCTTGGGGTTTGGATTTTTGGTTGCTTTTTATTCTTTGGTGGTTGTCCCCTGCTCCCTCCTCCTTCCACGTCGTCAGTCATGAAGTCCATCAAACGCTAATGTCTACATTTCCATCTATGCCTGTCCAGGGTATTCAATCATTTTCTGTTACACCATCTTTAAAGGGAAGAATGCATTTCTCCTTGTTTAGTTTTGGCAGATGTCTTCCATTTTCCTTGTCATATGTCAGAATTGGTTGTGATAGTTCCTCCATTAAGAATTTTAATTTTTTTTTCAATTACGTTTTCATCTTTCTGGAGGCTGCTTCCCATGATAAAGACTGGACACGGCCCTTTGTGGAACCAGCTCCAGAAACTGGTGATAGACCATCTGCATGGTAGCTGTATGTGCGTTAAGAGCAGCCTGCTTCTTTCCTGCGATGGTTTTCTAGATGGGGAGCTGGAACCGCCCGTGCATTGGCAGTCACAGCTCATCTGGCACGTGGTGCGTTCACATCTTGGGTATGGTAATACGTTGCATATTTACAAGTGACAGATCTGCACTTCCACTTCTCTGCCAGAGGCAGGGATTTCTTTTTGCCCGTTCTGTTGGTTTGGCTGTGCTCTGAGCTGGACTTGGGTTAAAATAAATGGAGTTTGGGTGGAAAAGAGGTTAATTTATCCAGATGAGTTGGTTGAGAGGGCAGCTGAACAAATCATTGTACAGACACTGCTCAAGGAGGGGTGCCTACTCGTTAGAGACGAGAGAGAGCTCGCGGTGGAAATGATTAATCCACTGTCAAGAGAATGATTGCATGGACTTGAGCCCTTGTCCAGTACTCCTGGGCTGAAAGACTTCTTCCTCTGTAAGGAATCGATCAGGAAGTGCTAGTCCTAAGCGCCAGTGCTTTGTGTTAATGTCTCAGGAAGTATTAATGTTGGTAAAGATTGCGGTGTTGGTGTTTATAAAAATAAGCTTGAGGTTTCAGTGCATGTTGGTTTACTTATCCTGCTTGGTTTGGAGAAGCATTTAGTAATTAAGCTAAAATAATTAAATCGGATATTATGAGCACAGGGTAGATTTCAAGCATTCTTTTTTCCCCTCAAGACTAAAAAATACTTCTATCGCATTAGTGTCTTGGAGTCGGTTGAGCAGAGCTTTTGGGTAAGTTAAAAACAAAAGTTCAACTAAGGTGGATTAAGAAGAGTTGGTGTCTTGGCATAGAGAGCGCACAACATGCTTACAGATGGTGAATTGACACCCATGTTATTTTCAATAAGAAAACTTCAGAAAAAATAATCAAAAATGCAGCATCAACTGATCTCTGTAATCATCTATCTGTCTTACATATAAAGTATTTCAAAATGAAAATGAAATGCTGGCTGCCCAAGCCAAATCTTTCCATGCCAGCCTGCAGAAAGCTACACAGTTTATGCTATGAACAGGTTATGTGCATCTCTGGAAAGCCCATCTACACTTGGCTTTTCAGACCTTTCCTGTTTTAACTATTTCAAATGTGCTGTTTGGTCCTGCTGTAACTTTTAACTGGTTACATCTGAAGTAAGATCTGAAATAAATATTGAATGAGAATGCACACAGAATCTTCCGTTTTGTCTCCAAAAGGATTTATTTAGCCTTCGTACTTGAGCTCATTTTACCTTTTTTGAATTGATGTTGTAGTTGATATGATTATTTCTTGTAGTTCAACTTCATCATTGCTGCTGACTTAGGGCCTTGCTGTAGTTAATATGTTCATGCACGTTGTATTTTCTTTTTTTTTCTTTTATTCCTTTTCTTAAACTTTTTGCAGTAAATGATTTTTCTGATCGCATATTGAGAGGTCAGAAATGCTGTGCCAGCAGCCCTCTTTTACTCTTTGCTGCTCCTACTGTTCTTTTGTGGGCTCCTGAGGATAGTAAGATCTATGCACTCTACTAATTTTCCTGCATACTTAGCTGCAATTGCAACCTTTAGTAATTATTGTTTAATTAACACGGCATGAATAATGCAAAATTAAAAACTGTAAAAAAAAGAGAAAAGGTCAAACCAAGGTGTTTTTTATATTTTCAATCCATAAGCATTTTTTCTTGGAATTTTTGTATAAGGCACTAATAGGATGGTGACATTAAACAGCCTGCAGAGTTGTAGAAGTATCAGAGGTATGCAGTGAAAGGCAGTTTGTCATGTAGCTGGGGATCAAATTATTTTTGTAATTTGTAGTGAAAATTTCTTAGAGTCTTCAATAAAACTTTCATAATATAGAAATTTTAATGCTGCTTTACCTTCCCTAGGTGTTTTCTTTTCAAACAGCAGAAATCAACTACATTTTTTTTTCTTTTTTATAAACACATTGAGTAATTCTGGCTAACTTCTGATAACTCCATGTTTCTGCCTGTGCTTTTGTAGTGGATGGCTGTATACACCGAGCTGCTGGGCCCTGCTTAGTTGCTGAATGTCGTAACCTGAGCGGCTGTGAGACTGGACAAGCGAAAATCACGTGTGGCTATGACCTACCTGCAAAATGTAAGTCCCTTTCTCATCAATTTGTGGTCTTTGTTGTTGTTGTTGTTGTTGTTGTTTTGGTTTAGGCTCATGGAGCTGGTATGCATGCTTTTATTTCCCTGTAGTCTAATTCAACAAGGTATTCATTTTACAAAATTAGCAGTGGGACTTAATTAAGCATGTTCTGTAATAATGTCTTCCCCTCCAAGCAATTCAAGCTTTTCTAAACGATTATTTCACCTACGTTATCCGTTGAAAACCTACACGGTCTCTAAAATATAAAGCATCTTTCATGTTTATTTTTTGCGAGTTAAAACGTATCCTTTCATATGCATAATAAAGGATTGGAAATGCTTTATGAAGTATGAACAAAATACACATTATCATATTTATGTTCCACGAAGACAGTTTTGGGAAATGTTGCGTATTTCATATTCCCCATGCAGAATCCTCGATGGTGGATTCTTTTGAGAGATGAGAAGATCAAAGTGATGTATTGTGTTTTCAGCTGCTACGTAGAGGCTGATTGGCAATTACTGTGAAGGCATCTGTCACACTTTAGCTTTCGACGGAGCACAGCTCGGTGCTGGAATGTTTTTGCACGCTGCAAGTGGAATTGTCAGAATTCCCATCCTAGTTAAAGTAGGGAGATGGCTATTTGACCTTGTTGCATCGATGCTGAGCTTGTCTTGGAAAAAAACTAAGGTGTTGACAGCACATAGGTCACCCAGTCTATTATATAAGAGTAAACTGTAGAAAATCTTTGCAAGTCAAGATTGTACAGAATAGTAGATTAAGATACGGTGACACAAATACCGAGACAGCATTACAGTCAGCATATAACTAGAAGTAAAGCTCTCTAGCACAGTCTGCACTAGGAATATGGCTCATTCCAAGAGATGTAGATCTCTCTTAATTTGTTCTGTTTATTTGAATCTAAACCCAAATGCTTACTGCAATAGCAGGTGTCTTACATAAAGGCCCTTTAGTCCTTAGGTATGAAAATCGTGTTCCCAGTCATATGTTCACCTTCTATGACAATGAGAGCTACCAAGTATGTCCTTGACAATGATAATTGCTATATTTGGAAAAACTTTTCTATATTTAAACATAGTTTTACCACATGTTAATGATTTAGTTATGAAAGGTTAATTTAACTAGAGGCCAGGGAAGTTGTCGAGGAAGATCCCATGCAGTAGTTACGTTGGGTTTGTATATGGCCAGAATCTTCACCAGATTCCTATAAAGTGGATAGGATTGTTAGATAACATGTTGTCATTTACTCTGCTGGGGAGTTTTTGATTAATTCTTCCCCTTTAAAAAACAATGTCTTGGGAGGGATAGAAAAGCCGCTCATCTGTAGATGCATAATTCCTCCCATATATTTTAATGAGAGAAATTAAATCAAGGTACCAAGGCAATGAGCACTGAACTGTGTTAGAAAGAGAAAGGGTCATATCTGAGGCCTGGCATCCCTTTAAACTTTATAGCAGTTTAATGGGTCTCGCCGAGTTAGGTTTGTAGGAAGGGATCCTCTTTGAAGACCATAGGAGAAGTTTTTGGTTGTTCTTTACATAGGAATAATAGACAAAGCAGTGAGAAAACCCATTATTACTTGCAGTTGGAAATAGAGCCTGTAACCAGACATGAGAAAAGTCAATACGCCGCTTAATCAATATTTTTAGAAATTGGAATTGCATCAAAGACAGGTCTATTTGTATATGATCATGCATCAGTATGAGGGGACAAAGGATACATGAACTGACAAACAGGCACAGGGAGGGAAACATCAGTTTGCGTGCGGAGGCTGACAATTAGATACTCTTGTTTTCTGACTTTTTTTCCTTAAAATGTATTTGTGTTCACCGACGGTAGTTTTCTTTTACTTTCCCCCTTTCAAAGAGCTATAGAGCCACTGAGTATCTTCTGTCACTCTGTGTCACTTCATCATAATATGGCAATTTAAGTGTGGAAACTATTTTACACATGATTTTTGTGATGAGGGCAGCAACACGACGGGAGGTCCGGCTTTTCCCATCCGTCTGCGCTGCAGTTTTGTGCGTCTACAATTTGTTGAAGGTTTTGGGTGAATGGAGAAGTGCCAACTTTTTCAACCAGTTTGCTTTTCACCTATCTGCTTGGATACGGGAGACCAACTACAGTAATCCACTAACAGTTTGAGTACCTTAAGGATTATTTTGTTGTCTCTGCTCTTCTCGTGCTTGTAGCTGGATGAATAATGATAGTAAACGTGCAATGCATTTCCTCATGTGATGAATTGTTATTTCGTTGTTATTTAACAGTATTTCCTACCCCTGGGATTTTCCCATCTTTAGTTCTTGGTCCTGAAATGCTTTGCTTGGAAGCAGTTTGCTGAAGTCAGCAAAGCTGCTGTGGGACTGAACAGCGTGTGTGTGTGCTGAGGGATGCAAGGACTTGGGTTTAAGCAGAGGACTGCGTGTTAAATAAGGTTTAGTATTCCGAGATTATGTGGCATAGTGCTTAGTTTTACAGACAGTTTGGAGGAAGCTGGAATTAAATTTGGCATTTGAGGGGAAAGTACGCTTGGTTAGGAAGCTGGTAGTTGGTAAATAAAAAACACTCTGGCAATCTCTTTTATGATCTCTTTTATTTTTATTGAACGCTTTGCTGTATTTACTTAGGTTAAATAAGAGCAGGTCTGATAAATAATGTCTTCACAAAGGAAAAATTGAAAAATGTTTGACTGAGAAAATGCCAAGATTTAGGGTATAGGCTAGCTTGCTGTGATTTGGTTTTGTCGCATCTGAGTCAGAGATCAGTGTGTGAAATACGCAAGCAACACTAAATGTTCAGGGGGAGAATACACAAAATAGATAATTTTTTTTCCTCATCCTTTCATCTTAATAGTGTGAGCAGACCAAGATTAACATGTCTATAGCCTAGAGATGTTGCTTTATGAACTTTTCAAGATGTGTATGTTTGAACACCAAATAATAGTCTGTATGAAAATAGAAGTGAAATCAAATTGGCTTTTCCAATTACCAGTTAATGTAACATTCAGTACACTTTTACATAAGTCAGTGTAATCACCATCTGCCTTCTGTGCTGCACAAGCCTACACAGAGCCCCCCCAAATGCCAACTGAGATATTTGCTGAATGCATAATTCAGCTGATGTCATCTATTGTTGTTTTTCAGCAAACACCTATGCGGATACCCAAGTTTTCATAGTGCTTTGGAGGGCTGAAAAAGGCAGTGCTTTTTACACTGAGATATATTCCTTTCATGCTCTCCTAGAATGACCATCATTTACCTAACTTCTGCACTTCACACTGTTGTTCCTTTTAAGGAAAAGTTCATTCTAAATATTGTACAACTGGTCTTCAAACATTGAGCAGTACTCTGATACCGTCATTCTTTAAATAACAGATGAACAGGATCTGTTTAAAGCTCTACAAATGCTTGTTTTCTTTCTCATTTGGTTAATAGTCTCAGTTGGCTTTACTGGCAGAAAATGGTCTGAATGTAAATTGTGTTTATGGCTGGAACCAGGGGTCCATAACAGTCTTGTGCCTTCTTATCTGCTTGCAGAGGTTCACTATAAAAAAAAGGCCCTGTCAGAACACATTAGAAAATACAGTCCCATTCTGCAAGGTATTTAATGGGCTCAAACTAATTGAGGACATAGTGACAACATCCAACACAGGTAATTGGTACCCCGACCTTGACAGGAAAAGCCCCCCCAAACTAACTTTTTTCTTTTGTTGACATGTCTAGTAATATTTTTTTTTTCTTTTCTTCTGAAAAATGGTAGGTAATAAAACCGCTAAACCTCAGAAAATAAAATCTTACAGCCTCTAATATGGCATAGAGCCAACCATTGGAAAATTAAATCTGAAAGGTGGACTTTCAGTGAAGGTGCCTTACTGGAAATGCTGGGCAGTTTCTAATACATTGTTTTATGTTGTTAATGAAGCTACAATATTTAGAATTTATTTTTTTTTTTCTGTTTGCTTGATATTTTCATTCTTTTAAGCAATGTCCTTCAGGAAATACCATATATAGCAGAGTCTTCTGGTCCAGAGTCACAGTGTAGATCAATCTGGAGTACTAATGTGAGTGTGCTCTCAAAGACAATTCCTGCTGTGAAATAAGTAGTTAGGCGGAGTGCTAGTATTAAACGCAGTAGGAGGAATCAGCCTGGAAAATTTGCTTAATCAGATTAAAAAGTGGAGATTAAAACGTATGCTTCTATTATATAGACATAATTTTCCTGTATTTAAAAGATGAATATTTGGAGGGTATTATTTTAAAGTAAGGCTGTAAGGGTAGCGATTTTTAATCTCTCCATATTTTCTAGGAGATTGCTTACAGAGATGTAATTAAAAGATTGATTATACAGAAACGGAACTCCAAAACTCTACTCCAGTACTTCAAAACTGATCAGTTGGAAAAACAGGGCATAATATTCCAGTGTGTTAGCTCAGTTTCCAAGATTCCACGAAGAACTTTGTGTCCTTACTTTTAAAACCGTGGTTTATAAAACAATATGTAAATTTTGTTTCAAATTATTCTAAATTTCTCATATGTGAGAGTCACATACTTTATTCTGCGTGGTTTTGGTGTCCAGAAGAACACTACCTTTGCATGATTGCTCAATTTGCTACCTCCCTATTTCTTCTGGAAGGATGCAAGTCTGGTAATTGGAAAATAAGACTGGGAACTGAAAAGGAAGGCGTTAGAAGTGAGCAATATGTAGATAAGAGAGGACTGCTTAGAGAAGACCAACTTAGCTACCAGCTCTCCATGAGTCGAGGTCCTTGATCTTCTCCCACAATTGTTTTTAAGTACTGAAAACAAGTGTGCCACCAGATGCATAACTAGGCTGAAGTTTGATGAAATTTCAGGTGAAAAAGGCTGCTGATAAGCATAGGGTGACAGGGCCATTAATATATTTGAAGCTTCATAAATGTTACGATAGTTTTCCAGGAGGGATGTCTTTATACTCTGTCTTAGCTGAGTAGCATCACGGTATTGTCAGCATTGTGCCCAAACTGCATGACACCTACTGGGAAAAAAGATACAGCCAGAAAAAGCTCCAGACAGGTATTTCCTGAAAAAGTGCTAAGCTGCAACAGCTGTTTCCTATTCCCTTTTCTGTATTTCTTCTATTTTTGTCATTGCTTAAATCTTTAAAACTAGATTTGAAATGTAGCAATATCAATCAGGGGTCCAAGACCCCTTGGTTTTGAGTGATATTTTTGTTGTTTAGATTTCTTTGGGAAAAGATTTTTTTCTTTTTTTAGTGGTTGACAAAACCCCTTATTACATATTCATGTGTTTTTCTTCTGAGTTATGTCTCAGTTTCAAAGGGGTTTTTTTATAAGCTAAATTTATGTGGTTTATGACCATTTCGAAAATAAGTGCAACAGTGTCTGTATTGTGTTTTAATTTGGTCTAATTGTCTCCAGTCATCTTAATGACCCACTGCATTCACCGTTAACAATAGCATACATTGCGTGTGCTGTAACAGTTTTGGAAGGGAAATATTAATGATTACTTCTTTGGTCCTAAAACCTGCTTAGCTTTTAGAGAGGGTTTTATGGTATATTGTAAAGCTTTTTGCTTTGTCTCTCCCTTATGTACACCTCCACACACACATGCACATTAAGGGAGAAGTTAGGGCTCGTGGGGAATGCATTCATCAACTTCACCTAAGCCATTTCAAACATCTCCTTTCTCTTCCAAGTCTGCTCAGGGTCTGCTATCAGCTCGCACAGGAAAGGGACAAGTGCTGTAGCTACCAGTTGAACTGTGTGGTTATGAATCAGCAAGAATCTTCCGTTGCAAGAGTGTATGGTCTTTGTCCTTGGATTCAAGCCTAGCTCATATACATTTTTTAATGGATAGGTTCTTTAAAATTTAATTTGTGATTGGACCAGAGTGAGCATTTGTCAGCGCTCTGTGTAGCGTCGTGCTGTGGGTAACTTAGGGCATGTACTGCTGGAAAGCCTTGTTTCGCAGCAAATTCTTCAATTAACAGATGCACGCGCTGTGGCTAAAGGAAATGTTTTACTATTGATCCTTACTGCTAAATCTAAATCCTCGGCTGGGCATCACTTGTTAGAGTCTGGTCATTGAACACCGAGCTCCAGGACAGTATTGGCCACAGACAAATTAAGAGGAGGAATGATCAGTCCACCATTGGTTTATAACGTGAGTAATGATGTGAGTTATACAATGTAATGCAGGTGGAAGAAACTTGATGCCATGTGTTTCCCACCCTGTCCTTATTTCTGTAATTCTGGACATCTACAGTTTCTTCAAAGGTCTAATTCTTGGTGTTCCTGGGAGCAGTTACAGAACTGAGTTTGCAGTGTGGTGTGGTGGTGACAGGAACTCACTCTGCTTGGAGGCACCGTTCCCTGAGCTCAGTGTCCAGTGTGCTGGTGGTCACCCTCTGGATATCCCCTCGATGAAACAGAGTTACAAGGTGCAGGCACTTCCCTAATGCGTGGTTTATGTGTAAAGTGCTATTTAAAATGTTTCCTAATTTGGTGAAAAATAATTTGTACTGGAATGTGCCTTTCCACAGTGGTGGTGTATAGTCATTCCTCAGACATGTTGGCACTGGATCAGGGCATCATGCCCCTTAAGGATAATACATTTTATTTCCCCCATAGTTGCTCTTGTTTATTCATCATCATCATAATAATAATAATAAAAAAAAGTCTACTGTGTAGCAGAAAAATAAATACAATTCTGATCACTGCAGTCAGCTGACAAGGAGCAGGGGTTATAATGGGTTATAATGGAGTTGTTTATGCTCCTTTAACTGCAGCAGTTGCTGCAGCTTCCACTCTTACATGTTCCCTCAGTAGCCAAAGCCTTCACTCAGTACTTGAAAAATTAATCTTTGATGCATGAGATTTTGTCTGCCTGAATTTTGCCTGTCTCATTTTAAATGGTGATAGAAATTGCTTACTGTAGTAAAACACAACATTAACCTCATAGTGTCTTGGCACTTCGTGATTTATGCTGGTTTAGTCTCTGAAAAATAAGCAGCCTGTCTCCCAAACCTGGATTTAGCTTATAAAATATGTTGGCACTGGCTTGGGGCTCGAATTGGAACACTAACTGCTGATCCTTCATCTCCCTAGGGTAGCAAAAGGTTTAAAATTGTAGTCTCTTGGAGGTCATTAACTTCATATCAATGCTTCAGATTAATAATAATTGTATTATTGTAGCTGGATTTTTTAAAAACAGTACAGCCTAATTTTCTTTCTTGCAAACAAAGTGTAAGATTCCTTTTAGTGCTGAATCTGCATGTTGCTAAGCCAAAAATATGACAGATTATTTGCAAATGGCAGTAATCAGATCATAACAACTAAGGACATAGCTATTTTCATTCTACTAATTTGCAATAAAGGAAAAGGAATAAAATGTACAGGAAAGGTGCTGTGATTTTCACTCGCCCACAAACCTTGCTGTGTTTACTTGAGGCTTAAAGCTGCTTTTTTTTTCTTTTTTTTTCAAAGAGTCTTTCAAAAAATGGGACTGTTTCAAGAGGAGTTCTTTACCTGTAATGTAATTCCTTCAGACAGTCTAAAGTGGATAGAATGTGAAAGTTATGTAAAATGGTTTTATAAACACCTTTGTTTCACTGAGCGGAGGAATCTTGAGGCTGTTTCACATAAACTCAGCGCACAGACCAAAACAATGGTTTTTGGGGGAAAACTGAGGTCAGGCACTCAAAATATTTCTCTTCAGGAAGATGACATCAGGTGTGAGACTGCAGGGCGTAAATAATGTTTTAATTGCTGTAGGAAAGAATCTTAATACTGATTAACCAGAGAGTAAAAAAAGAAAGTAAAATTGGTATTATTTCACAAGATGCTGTTTTACTCTGGGTGAAAAGAAAAGATACCGTCAGCCAGGATCAGCGGGCCTGGGAGTGTGGGGATAAAAATCACATGGACTTTTGTTGGTTTTGTTCTGCAACGCTAGGAGTTCATGAGAAATAAGTTCCTCATTTTTTTTTTTTTTTAGATTTCTGACAGCATCCCCATTTTCTTAACATTCTCTTTGCACTCAGATTTTAATTATTTTTAGGTTTTGTTTGAAATATTTCATACAAGTGTAAGAGGATACACTAGGTTATTTTTTTGTTTCTTCTTAGATTCCTCGGATTCTTTTTTTTTTTTTTTTTTTTTGGTAGTTGTGAGGTTTTGATTATATTTATGAATATTCTGGAGTTATCAGTGATTTTGTACCTTTTTATTAAAAAAAAAAAAGGAGAAAACAAATTATGTGGGGATACATTTATGTTACTATCTGCCTGTAGCTGTACATCGAGGTGTGTATTTCTATTTAGCTTGTCCCTGTTAGTCAATCTTGCAGGTAGTTTACACCATTGTGTGACTTGCAGAAGTTCTACCACTTAATCTCTTCTGGATTGATGGCAGTGTCGTTATGTTAATTAGCTGATAAGAAAAAAGACATTCTGGGTGTCACTGCTTTTTGTCCAGAATACTCAGGAAAAAGTGCTGTTAGTTTTTAGGGGTGGCAGCATGAGGCTCTTAGCTTGCTGGATTAGGGCTGAAGTTTCACTGTTGGGAATGCAGAGAAACTTTAACACGCATCATCTACAGGACCCAGCAGTCACTCTGAACTGGGCTTAACACCTTTCTGAATGTCTTTGAATGTTAGCAAAAACCCCAAACTGTAACAAAAAACACCCAGCGGTACTCCAAGTGACTGGTAATAGTTCTAGGACTAGGTTTAGGAGGAAAGTGTGTTCGTGCAACATGCAGTACTTCCAGTGTAAACTTATTAATAGCTGTTTCTGACCACATGCTGGTTTGTAGGTGAATCTATATAATATAATTTAGGCAGTAAGAAGCCAGAAGAAAGTGTTAATTAAACAACTGTCACCAATTTTGAATTACATTTTCTTAAATGCTCTTTCTTAGCTATTTGTCATGCTAAAATGTCTCTTCTGGCTCCTGAGCCAAGTGAGTTACACTGGATTCCCTTTAACCCCAAACTAAGTGCTCTGAATTCTTACATTTTCTAGTGACATATCAAGAGATGGACGGATAAATGTCTGAGCATTTGAATGTGGCCAAAGAGAGTGTGTTGATACATTGCTGCACACTTTTAAGGATGCTTCCTATTTAGTTCTCAATAAAAATAGTTGGTAGCTTTCCAAGGCTTTTCCAGACTTATAAATAAATACATAAAAGAGAAAGCCTTTGCAACACTAAAAATAACCCCTTTGATATCTAATTATATGTATGTCTGTCTGGATCACATTTATTTTTTTGCAACTTGTTTACTACACTTTCAGTATAATCTTTTACAGTGCTTGCATGAGGATTAAAACATGTGGGTCGGTTTTGAGCAAGTAGGAGAACACTAAAGAATGTTGTTTAATATCTCATAGCCTGCATGGGCTATAAACAGCAGGTCATCAAGACTGTAAACTGTTTCAAGTACCTATGAGCACAAAGGAGGAAACAGTTTCTCATTGAAGCTTTTTTGTTTTAACAGCCGCATTACTCATTTCCAATTCTCCAGTAGAACTGGGGAACTCTGCACGTGTTGTATGTGAAGCGGGGGGGGGGGGGGGGGGGGGGGCCTGGTGGGTC
>WUAM01000423.1:1765360-1802984 GCA_024336885.1 Actenoides hombroni | reverse complement strand
TGCAGGTGCAGCCTTTCACTTTCTGCACCCCCCAGTGTGGTACACAAGATCCAGCAGTGGCCTTGGTCTGCACACCAGTCCTTGGCAGTAACTCTAAACATGGGGTGTTCTCGATGCTAGAAGCAGACGCTGCCTGTAAAAATATGCTGCTAACTTCAGACAGTGCAGTTAGGTAGAGGAACTGAGCTGAAAAGTAAAATCACTGAACAGAATTAGTTCTGTTCTCACTCAAACCAGGACAGTTTGACATGAAAGTTAGTTTTAGCCAAGATTGATATTTCCCTTCAGATTACAGAAAAATACAAAAAAAATACCAACAACAAACCAAACCCCCCAAAGAACAACAAGAAAATCTTGTTTGGCTTAAAATTTTTAGAGTGGTTATGTCCTTGCCTTCTTGTCTAGCTCATGCTTCTGAGTTCATTTAGCTCTTGTATGGCACAGCCACCACTTTGGCTTTTCTTCAGTTTGCTGCTTTGACAAGGGAAGGGACCTATCCAAATCCCTAGACTGGGATGTGAAAAAAAAAAGATCTAAATTACGTTTGATAACTGGAATGTTACTGTGTTAGCACAGGTATAATTAGGGTAGAAGTAAAGAAAACTTATATACAGGTTTCCTTCCATGGGGAATTCAAAGGCATTGGAGAAGGGGCAAAATATCTGTCTTGGAGATGTGTAAATCGTACAGATACTTGGGTGTCCTGTTGCAGCTACAGATCCACAAGTCCTCTTTCTTTATGGAATTTTAATTATGGAATTGAGGTATCTGACTTTTTCTCCTTTTAAAAAAAATGAACATGCAACTGTCTAGGTTTCCCAGACACTTTTTGTTAAATCAGTGTAATTTCTAACACTTCAATATCTCTAAAAACACAGTAAGATTTAATCTCTTTTTTTCCCCCCATCTTTTTGTTGTTGATTTTAGACAATACTTTATTTAGCTTTTCTACCAGATGGTTTTATCAAAAAGAGCAGTTAGTTCACGGGTCAGAGAATCTTTTGTGATACATAGAGGGTGTGGCTGAAAATGAGAGAGGACTTTTTTGGTCTTTTGGGGTTTTTTCAGAACAATATTTTAGGGGCCCAATGACTATGAATAAGAAATCAGGGCAGCACAAATGAGTAAATACCTTGTATGGCAGACACAGCATGTTCTGAAAGGAAATCCTCTAAGATGGGACAGGTCCTCACCTCACGTATCAAAGAGCTTCAGGGACTTTTTTTGTGTCGTATCTTGCTGTGGCCTGCTAAGAAATTGTAGCTTCAGAGCTCCTTTCGCTGCTGTTGCTCTCCTCCCAGACAGCTCAGAGCTGTGCTCATGCCTGCAGGGATGCAGACTTTAAGTACTTGTTTAAAAACCAAATCAAACCAAACAAACATGTGTGACCCACATAAGACAGGCGTTGGCGTGGCAGCACTGAGAATGTTCCTGAATCTAACTTAACGGTTGACTGTCTTTTAATAGGAGAGGAACATCATTTTTTTTCAGGTTTTGGAATATTTTGTGCTTAAATATTAGTTGAATTAATTCTAACTGTGTATATGACTTCTGTATTGGAGTAACTTACCCACCAAGAACAAACCAAGGGGATCAGTGCGTTTAAAATGATCAACTGAATCGGCTTCAGTGTGTAATCATTTTTTGTCACCGCTGTTTAGCGTTGAGTTTGAAGCAGAAGTATACAAGCAAATGGCTCTGTAACCCATTACCTTCTTTAGTTCCTTATGAGAAACCTATTTTATTAATTAAATGACGACTCATTAGATGAAAGTGTGGTAAGTCATTGTCTTGTGTTTTTCCAGCAGCCTGGCACTGTGAGAAGCCTGAGATTTTGGTGTATCACTGCAAAGTGAATGAATTATTTTCTGATCTGCCTAGTCTTTTAGAGGGTGAATTCAGTGGCTTTAAAATAGTGAAAACTTTGGACAGGGCCAATTGCACCGAGTCCTGCTCTGAAACAAATGCTTCCAAGGCGGTCACCTCTTGGTAGTGCCTTTTTTGGTCACATGTGTGGTACATGTTTGTTCCCACCCTTTCCCACTTTCCTGTAGTACCCAGCCAGCCAAGCATATCTCCCAGTAGAGGAATTGGATGTGCTGCTTTGATACTGGGCCTTGCGTTTAACTGTTGGCTTCAGGCTGTCCTTAATACAAACCAGTGGCAATGCTAATTTGGATTATAGTGTGTTTTAGTGGAGAAATTGTAGCTGTTGATGTTTGGAAAACAAAGTATTTACCTGCTGGGGTTTTAAAGAAATACAAGCACCACTACTGGCTTACAGTAGCTGGATGTTCAACAGCAGGAGCTGTGCTTTGGCTCCAGGCCCAGCATCCATTAGATCTTGCACCTTTAGCCTCCAAATTGATAAAATGGCAGGCGTACAATTAACAGATTTAACTACGGTGTCTCTTATGTAAATGCTGTGTCTGGCAAGTATATTGTCCCTTCCCTCCCCCTGTGTTTTTCTAATTCTTCAAATTTCCCCTCCCTCTTTCCACCACTTCCTTGGGCAGTTGCTTTTAGTGGTGATCTTTCCATATTGTTACTGTGTTTTTTGTAGAGTGGCAGAGCATCCTTCATCAGTTTGCTGTTTTCTCAACTGTCTCTCACCCTTTCCTTCTCCATTCATTGTCCAGCTTGTTTCTGTTTCGTGTGAACTCTTTTTTGATTTGTTTTAGTGTTTATTATTTCTTCCTTCTACCTAATGAAAGGTACACTTCCTCTTATTACAAAATTGGGTTTAAATCTTGGGTTTCATTAAAGTCAGACTAATTTGAATTAAGGTTTAGGGTTCATTCCTCCTAAATGCAAGAGAAACATCTGAGCTTGGGCTGTAGTGAGAAGGAAATGCTATTATCCCAGAAGGAAACCAGTTCTCTTTCATCAGGTATCTGTTTAGTTAGGCTCAAGCATTCATTTCCAGTTGATCTGAAAATACTGTTTTCTCATCTAAACCGATATCTTAATTCAGGCAATAGTTAATTCACAATACAAGTTCAAAAACTAAAGATATTTTATTTTTCATCTTGGTTATGCACCTTTTTGTAATATATACACTAAAAGGATTAATTTGACATTAAATTTGACATTTCTCTTTACTGCATGAGTTGTGACATGCAATACTCTCTTCTATACATACAGGGAATGCCCCTTCCTTTTTAACAATCACAACTGCTGAAACATTGCTCATATATCATTGATCAAACCATAGACATTTTAAAATGCATTCCTTCTGCTTCCTTCCTACCAGATGTTGAGAAATGGTTGATTGCAATTTGCAAGAACTTGGTTGCAAGAACCAGTCGAAGCTTGCCTCCTGATCAAATAAAGTCTTAAGACAGAATGCTATATAGCAGACCAGACTCCATGATTAAACACGGGGTTTTAACTTGCAAGTACTTGACCGAATAAATGCCGTAATCCACAGGAATAGATGCCATCTGATGATTCGTTGGGTGTGAAAATTCTTCTTTAGTAAGGAATTTGTAACTTCCTTTCACGACGTAGGTTTCATCTGCGATCAGTCTATCATCAGTCTAACAATAGGCATAGTAGCTATAAAATTATCAGAGCGTTGTTTGGTTTTTTGTTTTGTTGTGGTTTTTTGTGGTTTGGGGTTTTTTTGTGGTTTTTTTTTTTTAAGAAACTGTGTTTGTTTCAGATGTTTGCATTTTGGGTCTTCGTGGAGAATTATGCAATCAGCTGCTGAGCTGAATGAATATTTCTTTATCCTGCCTACTGTAACATCACTCATGACTAGTTATCCTATTAAAAGTGTCTTGAGACCTTGGTAAAAATCATGCTTTTCTCTCACTTTAAGTGCTCATTGTTTTTGAAAGCCAGAGAGACTTCTTTGTTTCTTAGCTTTTAGTCTGAAACAGCATGCATTTCATCGGATTTTGAAATGCGAGGGGTCTGTGTAACCAAGGATTGTGAGATTCTTTTGTACGTTCATGTTTGAAGGTATTCATTTGAGGGTAATTCCAAGTAAAAAGAAAAGTCTCTTGTGGCACAGTGGATGTCTGCAGGTGTTCTAATCTCCTTCTGTATCGCTGTCTGGGAGATTTTTACCTTCATGTTTAGGGAGTTCATTTGGGCTAATCAGGATTGGCAACTCTGTGCAAATGAGATCGTAAATGAAGCTTGAAAGTGGAATTTATTTTAAAGAAAATATTTGGATTAAAGACACTACGATATATTTATCACTGAATTTTGCCCTTCCAGCTGAACACTCCTAACATTTTCATATTTTGTCTAATTATACTGAAAATTAAAAACATGTAAAAGAAATTGAGGTGGATCGTTAATACATCTGGCTGGTTGGGGTTTTTTCCCTGAATATCAGTCACACTTAATGCATTCAGGACATAATTGTAACTTATGGAGAATTCAGTCTTAACAAGCTAAGAAAGAGAGGAATAAATAAGTTTCCCATCTTAATTTTGAAGTATTTTCTTGAGAACAGTTTTCCCAAGGGAAGAAGGTTAAATTATTCATCCCGTTTGGCTAGCCCTTTAAGAGCAGCAAGAGATGTTATTAAACATCATTTCCCCCTGAAGTCCTTGCTCAACTCAGTGCAGTTGGCTTTCAGACTGCCAGTACTTTGCCCTTCATGACGTGCTAGCTTATCTTTATGTTTCTGAAGACCTATGGAATTTATTAAATCCTTTAAGGAATAGATGGAATATACTTTATATGTACAGATTTTTATCTGTTTACGCTTCTTTTATTGACATTCCATCAGCCTGCAAGGGCAATGGAATAGGCCTGGGCTTTCTGTATTACTGCACCATGCTGGCAGGGCTGTTGTGTTCTCACAAGCACTCCCAGTTCTCTTCCTTCAAGTTTCTACTTGACTAACAACACATTTGCATTGCTCTTTTGCCCAGTTCCTAACAATTCCCTGAGGAGCTGTTTTCACTTTCTGTAGAGCATTTACATTTTATCTTTGTAAGAGAGGAGTTTTGGCATCTACTCTTTTTTTCTACCCTAATGGGATTGATTTTGGAGTTACCTACACAACCATTCCTACATTCCTGCATAAGTATAAACCTTCAAAATACATGGAACAATGACCTTTACATATCAGAAGATTAACTACGCTGGAGAACAATAAAACTTAGTGAAGCAGGAATCTTCAAATGATGTGGAATGATTTTTTGAAGCTTATGTCAGTTTTGTTAGAGCTTTAATTTTACATTCCTGTACTTTTCAGATTACTTGACAATAATGAGCAAATAGTAGGGTGTACTATTTCTAGACAGAGAAAGAAATGGAACAATTTAGAAAAAAATAAACCAAATGCATCTTGCTTGAGAGGAATGGTGCTTGTTGCTTAAGATTTCTAAGACCACACATTTTCACTTTTCCCTCTGTTAAAAAATGTCATTTCAGCAACCTGAACCACAGTGGTGGAAAATTTTTGCTTCAGATGTCTTTTCAGGAGCTTAATGTATTTTGCATATTTTCTTGTGCTATTTCAAAGTGATTGGTTAGGTCGTGGCAGTGACACAATCCTTAGTTATGCAAGCAGAGTTTGGTTTTCTTTCTTTGGCTCATGCCCTCCATCTTAAAGTGGTTACTGTAGAGTTAAATATGCTGTCTGTGTCAGTCTATTTTGATATTGTGAATAGCACTGTGATTCTGTATGTTCATCTAGCATATGGTTGTATTCTTCAAATAAAGGAAATCTTAAGAGAAGGAATTTTTCAAGTACATAAACGAGCACGGAACTTTCTGGAGGGTAACAATTTCTGCCAGTCAAATAATTTTCCAAATTGTGGGGTTTTTTTGTTTTGTGTTTACCCCCTCCTCATTTTTTTCTGTGCTCACACAGACCTGGTTGATGCGTGTAATTCCAAAATAATGGAAAGAATAACATTGCGGGTTGAAATGCCCTCCTTTGGGACAAAACAAACCCAGAGTTGGAATGCTGGAATTAAGGCTGGAATAGCTGGGAAGAAAGACAGCTTATGAAGAGATGTATAGTTTTGAGGGTAGTAATTCTTTACGGCTTGAGCTGTCATGTTTAAGACTGCTTCCTACAGTAGAATATGGGAAGTTACCAATTCAGGTTGTCAACACAGAGTAAACAGTCAAAATAAATTGAAATTGCCCGACGTGAAGTCATTGTCCTGAGGAATTTGAAAGAAAGTAGCGTTATTGAGATATGTTATTTTCTCAGCAGGGAAAGCAAACTTGCCTTCCCAAGACTTACCTGTCATTTCCTAAATGCCGTATTCAAAACCATGCATATATTTTCATTTGTTTGTGATAGGCATAGGAGTGGGAAGTCCCCATTCATCCCTACTACTCTCAACACAATATCTAACATGGTTGACAGGTCTTGTAATTTGTTTGCTGCTTCTATTCTTTCATTTCTCTTTCTTCAATTCACAAAAGAGCTGTATTCCAACTCCTGTCACTTTTTGTGTGTTAAATTCACTTCAAGTGAACCTACATTTAAATCTCAAATCTTCTGCTCTGAATTAGAAGGTGGCTGCACTTACATGAATAGATTTTAAGGATGAAAATAATAAGCTTGAGTAGCTTAAAGTTTTATTGCATAAATCTGTTACTACGTACAAATTCTAAGCACTCCGGTGCTGATTTAAGATCTTTCTAGACACTTTTCCAGAGAGAGTGCAGGATGAGTGTGTAGGTACTAGGCACATGGGAAAATCTGGCCACTAAATATTTCTTCAGATTAGATAAAAAAGGGCACTGTGGAGCCTGAAGAGTCTTGCTTAAAAGGTGCCTAGGGTTGAAAATTCAGTCCAGCAATCCACGATTGCTACAAACATCCAAACACATAAAAAAAGATTGCAGCTACTTAATGTGGTGCCTTGCTTGGTGGAAGATATCGCTGTCAGAGCTCCAAGTGTGTGCTTTCATTGCCTGGGAGTGGCACCCTAGCCGTACAACTTTCATTATGCTGCGGGGGAAGAGGAGGCAGAGGAGAAGAATTTAGAACTTGGACCAAATATAGCATTTAAGCTAAAAAGTTGCCTCTTAGCTCCATGCCATCTTCAGTGTTAAAATTCAGCGAGATGTAAAAGGCAGAGGAATAACTGGGTGATGAGGTGCTGCATTAAAATTTCAAGGAGGAGTTTCTGTTTTGTGGCTCTGAGTCAAGAGTTTTCTTGCTAAGTGATTGTTTCATAAAACGAGTGGAGAAGTGGTTGGAAATGTGGGTATATTGAAGCTTACTACAGAAAACTGTCATTAAACGATCAGGATTATTTGCCCTGTGTAACGCTTCTCTGCCTGTGGTGGTTTTCTGACCACCAAATCCTGCAAGGCTCTGGGTACCTCTAGAGCACTGCTAAAAATCTCAACTTGCTTTACAGGTTCTTGGTGCCTTTCAGGAGTGGATGGAGGAAGAATGCGCCAAACTTGTTGGAACAGAGCAGTCTATGAGTGCATGGAAAAAAATTCTTCCTCCCATAACATGACTGGAGATAGGGTGTGTCCCATGAAGTTTGGGATGGGAAAGATTGTTTCCCGGAGGCAATCATTGTCCTCCTGCTGCTGCCTCTCCTCAGCGCAAGCTCCGAGGTGTGCGTAGGAGGAGGCCCATTCATTATAGCTCAGGTCTGTTTCAGAGCCTGCTGTCCTGAGTGGCTGTAGAGATTCGCCGTGGAGTTGGGCTCCTTTATTGTGTTTGTGTTTGTGTTTTGCCCCACGGTACACATCCTTTGCGTTGGACATCACTCTGTACTGCTTGGTCTTTCAGGGAGGGGAGTGAGTCTAGTCTTCTAGTCATGGTTGTGCCCCATTTCAGTTGGAAGAATGAAATAATCCAGTGTTTTAAATAGTAGAAAGAATTTAGGTCCGTTTATGCATTCATTTTGGATTTCCTTATTTGTGATTCTTCAGGGTGCAAGGTTAAAAAAAACAAATTGGAAGGTACATATTTCCCCAGAAGGTCATTAGCAATGAAACAGCGAACTTGATCTTTTAATTTATATTGTTAGTACATCAGACTTCCAGACATTTGTCTTAATGCTTGTTTCCATGCTTAATAGCTGAGCTAAAGGTTAAAAAAATTGGTCTGCTTCAGCATTCTTTCATCCTTTGGGGAAAGTTAGAGTCCAGCTTTAAGGTTGTTGTACCGCTATGTGATGGGCTCCTAACCTAGGGCTTTCTGAAGCACGGAGGATCAGGGTGTACTGGAGACAACAAAGCATACCACATTATAACATTTCCCTTTCTTTTTCTTTTATGCTTTCACAGAGCAGAGGATTTTTTTCTCCCCAGTGTTTATTAAGGGAATCAGTGATTAAATTCCAGAAAATAAAATTATTTTCTTGAAAGGCATAAGTGCTTAAACCTAATACTGAAGCAGCAGGTGAAAAATAATAGTGAAGCTGGTTTTAATGCGGGAAGTGGGGAATGTGTAATTGAAACAGTATGATGATGAAAAGGCATAATGTGAAGCTGTCAGAAGTCATTATAATGCACTAATTAACACACTTTGCACTCTTAGCTTATGCTGTCGCGTGCTAATATTTCTTCCTCTTTTGCCTTTTGTATTCCTTAACCTTTTCTGTGGGTATTTGAGGGCAAGCAGTGGTATTTCCCATATTTTGCTGTTTTAAATGCTCTGTTAGAGGAACCTGTCACCTACATAATATGTATTTTCCTCTTGATAGCAATTTAATGTGTATGTTTGGGCTTTAGTTTTGTTTTCCTAATGTTTAGGAGAAAACACAGATTGTATTTCAGCCTAGGTAGATAAGGTCAGATTGCTAAGGGAAAACTTTATTCTGTGTGTGCACCTGATGCCTTCCTTTTCTTGCAGCTTATCTACCTTATGTCATGAGTCTTTTTGGAGAAAGCCTCCTTCTGAACATAATGAAAGTAAACAGCCCTGTAGATCTTCATAGCTCACAGGACTTCTGAAAACGCTTCAGTGTGAAATCACCCTGCTTAAAATGCCATCATGGGTGTTATGCACTACCTGAGGACAGAAAAGCTCAAATGATGTGTAGGGCAGGAATTGGTTCCATGTATGGGTTTCATCCATCACACAAAATTCAGATAATAATGCTTTAGACTGTTTACCATGCTCTTTACATACTTATGATTGAATTTTGCCAGTGTCGCTCTTCCGTTCTCCCTGACATGTCTACAGACCTTGCAGTTTAAGGCTTGCTACATATTACCAGTGCCTACCTTTCCAGGGTCCAAAATATATAAAGCAGGGCATAAGGTCCACACTTAGTGAGGCTCAGGTGGTGAGCCCTCCATTCCTAGACGTCCCAACTGATTTCAAGCAGTAACAGGGCTTTGCCCTGCTCAGATATATTTAGCCATCTGCGTAAACCTTGCTCAGTTAATATTTTCTGAATGGAAGAACTGAAAATTAAAGATGAAAATGGAGAAACTACCACATGTTGAAGTAAACCTTGGAAGAGTACAAACACAGTGAAGTCAGACTCCTGTTGATCTCCTTGGTGATGGATTTGAGATGGGAACAGTTTTTTCATTCCCCAAGTATTGAGAACAATTCTCCTTTTTCTTTCTGTGGGACCAAACATGGCAAACTTTGTTACAGTAGGAGAAAAGCTTTCAACAGAAGATTCTGTTTATGGAAACCATTGTGCAATGCGTGACTGCCACAACATTTCTTACTCCAGTGTGCATGCCCACTTACACATCCCTGCTGAAAATGCCATTTACAGTTAACGCCTCGGGCACATCACCAGCATAGTGAACGTGTAGAATTTCTAACATATAATATTATGTGGTAACTGTTGGCAAACTGTTCACGCCGTGATGGAAGTTAACTTAATTACCTTTTGATGTTAAGAAACAGCAGTTCTGAGAGGTACAAGCTGTCCCCTGTGCTTCAGAGGCAAGTTACTGTCACGTGCAGGCCAGTTCCTCCTGTAATTCACTGTGCTGGCTGATATGAAAACATGAGTTTATTGGAGGATGCTGCTTGGGGCAGGGTGTTGATACCAGGCAGGGAACAAGGTGTGGGTTGTGAAGGGGTAGCCTGGGGGGGTGGTGGTGGTGTCACTTCCACTTAGGGGTACGTCTGGAAGAGTTGTTTTCTATGGGCTGTGATTGCTGTAATCTGTTCCTGAACTTCAGCACCAGTTGTGAAATCACATTTCCTCCTCCTTACATCTTTGCATAATCTTGTGAGAAATCACTAGATATACATCAGTCCAAGTGCTACTTCAGGACTTAACAATTTCCCAAGGTCTTGGGGATAAGGTGGGACCTTCTGGCTGAGATCCTGTTCTTCACTGAGTTTAGCAAATACGTTTTCCATAGGTGAAATTTTGCAAAAGCAGAGAGGAGAGAGTGTTGGCCATTTGTGAACAGCCATTCTGGAACACAGGCCTTTTGCTGCAGGAAAGAAACACGTGAACAACACTTCAGAAAAGTCTTTTTGGTATTGGTGTTTAAGGTTTTGTCTTCACGATAGCTCTTTACCTAGATTCATTCTCTCAGTTTACAGAGTTTCTTGTGTGGTAAGAGAGAATTGCAAAAAACTTACTTAGATCCTCATTTCCACTTTTAATGTGACCAGAACAATTTCTGTATGGAGACATTCCTGCAGTTTTAATTTGGAAGCTCTTCAGTGCTCTGAATAACACATACAATCTGAGTTACACCTGTAAATTATAACTTGTGTTGGAATGTTTCTCTTTGAAAGTGAACATCTGTTTGATTTGCTCAAGTTTCTTTTTTTTTTTTTTTAATACAAGATTGATTTCTGTGTATGTCATTATAGATCAGTTGATTTGGTCTTCTGTTGTCAAAGCTTGCCACTCAGTTATTATCGGCAGCTCTGGAACACTTTTAGGATCCACTCAGTAAATTGAAGGGTTTTTTTCCAGAGCAGTTGATATGTTGCATCGTAACAGTTATTTCCTACTTTAATGAGTATTTGAGTCAGAAAGTAATGGGATTTACCTGGGCGAACGTGATTCCTTTTCCTCTTGCTTAGTAAATATACTATACCTACCAAACTTAGGATATGTTCAACTATGAAACTGATAAAAAGGACACTGAATCTCTGCAGTGAGCCTTGTAGGTATGTAGTGCACTGCCTGATGATAAGCTAACTTTTCAAATGCACTTTAAGTACAAGAATTGTTGGGGTTTTTTTTATGGTCAGACTGCACTATCCACTTGTGAAAGACAATTTATTCCTTCCTTTTTTTTTATTGGTAGAAAAGAAACTACTTAAGACTAACACTAGAAGAAGATTTTCAGTTATATAACAAATCTATTAGGCAGTCAAAAAGCGCTTTTGAAATAGTACTTCCTATTACTTTGACTAGCACTGTCAGATATTTATAGTAAAAGCAATTATGTTTGGTGGGGGTGGTGGTGATGGGGACAGACAGGATGGCAAGTAGTTATAAAATGCCATTTCTTGCAAATGGTAGATGTCAAACAAAATGTAAAATCTAAAGGTGTCATGTAAGCTCTGTTCTCCGAACCTTTGTTTGGGAGACATGAGTTTTACTGACAGCCTATGACAGGAAGCTTATATTTTTTTGGGGTGGGCTGAAATGTGTCTGAAACCACTGGCAGTCAATCTCAGCCTTTCATATCTTTGGTTTTCACGTTTTGATGCAGCTAGAATTAAATGAAAGAAGCACTAAAGGAGCACAAACAAAGTAATTGGAACCTAATCATGCTTAATTATTAGGCAAGTGTTTAATTTTAGGCATATCAATAGGTCTGCTGAAGGGAAAAGGACGTGCTCTTTTCATCGCCTAATATGACTTTTAAAAATGTATGCTCTTCAAGTAGTTGGATGTTTTTGGTATTTTTGCACAAGAGTCTTTATAGTCTTCCAGTTAAATAGCCTTTAACTCTTTGTTATGTTTCCCCGAAGATGGATAATCTGACAACAGCATTAGCAAAATTGTAAGCCGGGGGGGGGCGGAAATTGTAGCCAGGTTTCATTGCTTTATTGGAGGTTTATCTCCAGGTATACAGCTGCTTGCTTTCTCATTTTTATTTACATGTAAACTTCCAGTCCTCTGTCTTTTGCTTCTGTCTTTTAGAGTCATCTGGCCTTCATTAAATAAGAGTGGTTAAAATATCTTTGATTATAAGGTGTCCTCCACATTTTTCTTCTAAAACTTTCTAGTGATTATATTTTCCTGTTTATTTTTTCTTGCTATGTGAAAGATCTGTGCCGGGGATGGGGAGTGGGGAGGAGGTTGGGGGTAGCATGACTAGCATAGACCCCGATCCTGCAAAGCTGCCTGGAGAAAGACAGTAGTAACGATTATTGCTGCTGCTGTCAAGTACTTGAAGTAAACAGCATTAAAAATGAAGCACTCACAGGTTCCAGAGTCAGAGCTGCCAACGGATGGACACCTCTGTCAACTCCTATTTTTTAGAGATAAGAAAAATATTTGCTTTTGGGTTTCTGCTGAATTGGCTTTGTCAGCTCATCTAACCCTTCGCTTGCATGGGAGGCCTGTGAAGAGCAGCTCGCAGAGGGAAGTGGGTTTTCCAGATGGGAGCTGGCTGCTTTTTCAGCTGGCACGCTCCGAGTGGAACAAGGCGGTTCAAGAGCTAACGTCCTCAGTTCCCGCAGTTTAAGCTCAACAGCCGAGGTCCTCGTGACAACATCTGTGACAGCATCCCTTCTGCATGCCTTCCATAGAGTCATCCATCACTCCGCACAGGAAGGGTTCTCGCTGTGCCTGTGGAGATGCCGAGAATGTGCAGCACACTGATAACACCAGTATAGTTTATTACTTTTTCTTGCCGTCTCTAGAAGGTGTTTTTCCTACTCTGTGCCCTCTTTGTGACTGTCCAGTTAGTCTTTTAGATAATCTGTTGGTCTCTTTGTGCACATTAAGTGGTGGAGCTTTAAACAAACATATTAGGCTGTGTTACTTTATGAACACAAGGTGGGTGTTTTGCCATATTCTGGGGGTTTATCCTTAAAAATGTTATCCCATCTTTCACCTGCCCTGTGTATTGGTCCACGTGCGAATGCCACATGAAGATCGTGGCACTAATCCAAGGACCACGCGGAAGGATGTGCTTTGGGATATGGTTTAGTTGAGGTCTTATCAGTGTTAGGTTAATGATTGGACTAGATGATCTTAAAGATCTTTTCCAGTCTAGGAAATTGTGTGATTCTGTGACACTTGGCTGACACCCAGCTCAGCCACACCTCTCTGGTTTTGCTTTATTGGTTTATCTGCATGATATCAGTGGCGTGAGATGTACCAATTTGTTTCTGCATTTCATGCATCGGTCTCTTCCATAGTTTTTTTTCCCCCTCCCACTGCAAAAGGGAGTGTACATTCCTCACTGTTTGCATTCATGAGCCCTTGATGCCGTGGCTAAATGTAGCAGGTGGGGGTAATGTCCCCTTGATTTCTGTTAGCAATTACACACAGCATTATTCATTTCTCATTTGAAGAGAAATTGATATATTAATATACACCTGTTTTTCTTTCAGTCTAGATGCTCAATTTTGCCCAAGCACAGTCACTTTTGTGGCACTAGAAGCAAAGAGAGAAGTTTGTGTTTCCATGTCATACACTAGCACAGGTAGAACAGTTACAGGAATACTGCTTAAGAGGGCCCACATCAGAGTTAGATTACAGAATTACATCAGTAAAAATCTGTACCTTCATAGTGTCATGGGAAAAAATACTTCATAAAGAACTGTATTTTTCATCATAATGGGTATGAGTTTTAAATGTCTTTCTATGTATCTGGCATTAACAGGGTGGTATTTTACATGGACGCTTTCCGTTTACAGAACGTATTGTTAGAACAGAAGTGTGCTGCATTTGAGTTTAGACTTAGGTCTATTTTTTACCTCTAGAGATGTATAGCATAAGTTTTCACTTCTGAAAGTTAGTCTGTGCTGACATTCTCATTTTTAACTCATTAGGAGCCCCTGGAGCAGAAAGGCTGAGGTATGCTTTGTGGTCCTGAATTTATTTCACTGGGGTAACAGTAGAGCCTTGAAAGCTCCAGAGGACTGAATTTCAAAGAACATGGCAAGCCAAAAGGTTGCCGAAAATCATGTGTCCCTGCACCTAACCCCATCACCCCAGTCATTTTCAATTGTTCGTAGTCATATGCTTCTCAGTCTTGTTCAATAACAGGTTTGCAGACCTTTGACATCTCCATTTAAAAATGAACTGACAGCTTCCCAACAACAGCTGGCGGAAGGGCACTTTTAGCTGTTCATTATGAAATGGGTTTAAAAAAAATCACATGGTTTCATAGTTTGACTCGAAGTTCAAACTAATATTTACTGAATTTTTTGTTTCTGCTTGACATTGATTTAGCTTATATATAAAATATGTGCTTTTTACTTTACTAAACATTTCCTTATGTGGGAAGTGTGAAACCAACAGTCTTGCCAGTCTTGTGTTTCGGCATTACGAGTAAATTTATAATGGGTTTGATTGCTTTGAAAATGTTAGCTACGGTCATTTTCTTGGATGCTGCATCTCTGATTTTTTCTGAACAATTCAAAGAGACCATGCAGTTGATTGCAATTGGAATTGTTTTTGCAGTTTAAGCACAGCCAACTGAGATCTAACTTGGGGCTTCCCATTGAAATACTGTAGCAACTATTGGTAATCTTTCTAGGTACACTTCTTTATAAATAGGTCACTGTTTCATTAATATTCCTGGTGAATCATAACGACTGATTATAGAAGGAAAGGCAGGGATTTTCTGGAATCAGCTGGCAAAGGTTGTACTGGTTTTTTAAATGAGGAAATAATTTCATAACGTAAACACTCATCCACAGGCTTACACATTCCTACATGCAAATTTTAAAGCTAATTTCCATCTCTGTATTCCAGTATTTCCCTAGACTGATGGCTTGCATTTTCTTGATAGTTTGAAGTACTAGGTTGGGAGTTTATGAAAAATCTGACGGCTTAAATCTTCAGTGATGGCAGTAACTATCTTCTAAGCAAAAAAACCCATTTATTTGGCTGCCGTGATCTTCAACCACTGCTATTGTACTATTGAAAGCTCCCCAAATATGTCAGTTTGCTTTCAGACTTTGATCCCTGACTCTTCTCTTGAGTTCCCCCAGGACAACATTCTACTTCCCCTGACGATCATGTGTGTAAATTGTTTTCAAATGAGTGAATTAATCAACATGGCAGAACCTTAATAGAAAATACAACGGATGATGCATGTCAGTTTGTTCAAGTTAGAAATACATTTTCATTTCCATGTTCCCCAGAGAAATTAGCATCTCTAACATTTCAACCCTTCAAAATTACAAAGATATTTTAACCTGAAAAGTGTCAAAATTACCATTGTCAAATACCAACTTTTAGTTTCCTTTCTGTTAAATCCCCCTAAAAACATATAAGAAATGCTAATCAAAAAACAAGGAAGCTCCTACCAGAAGATAAAATGACTAATTTCGTTTCAAACTCTGGCCTGAAATACTGATCTTTAAAATGCTAGTTTGGACATATTTCCCCAAAGAGTTTTCAGGTGTTGCAGAGAATCATTTCTGTGGTGATACTTTGAGGAGAGTAATTGTGGCAAGAGTGGAAGTCAAGAAAATAGAATCTGCCTTTCTGATGGAGGAGAACTTGATCTCTAGAAGTTCTCAGCTGACCCTGGGCTCTGCATAGTGTGCTGTACTGCCTGTCCCTGGTTGTTGTTCATGCCAGAGGTGCACAGTCCTTGGTGCTTTGGTGGATTCTTTCAGTTGGAAGGTACCCAGGGCATTTTTGGGTCTGGCTTCCAGTAAGACTGGTGAAAGCAAATGACATAGTTAATAAGACCTTTCTTTACCTCCCTGACTTTGAAGAGAGGAAAAAAAATTATTATTTGTGTCATCATGCATCAGTCTCTGATGCTAGGAAATGCACTTTGAGTCCTGTGCTCAAAATATTAGTCTTTGCGTTATATGCACAACAATTATATTTAGTATTTATCGTGTGTGAGGTACATATGCATTGTCAATTGATCAAACATCCATGGTAGGTATTATGCTGTCCCTACTCTTTTCCAGCAAGATCTTCCAGTGAAAATAAGAAGGGTCCAGGTGGTAGCAGTCTGAAGGGGTAGCCTGGTGACTATCAGAGACAAACATTTTAGGTCAAGTATTGGGCTTTTTTAGTCTTGTAGAGTTGTACATCAGGGTCGTTGCTATTACGATTGTTACTGTTGGCTTCAAGTAATTCCTTCCCCCACCTCTTTCAGTATATTAAGTGAATAAAGTGGTTCATGTGACTTCAACAGCTGTACTAGGAAGGTTGGATTTTTTTTAATCTATTCTTATTTTTAAATTGAAGAGCTTATTAAAAAAAGAAGTACTTCAGTAAGTTAAATTACTTAATGCTGCACATCCTTGGAACCATAATCACTTCCAGATGGAGCAATTCATACTTCTGAGAGAGCACTGATTTCAAAGTGAATCGGGGTTTTGGGTATATGCATCTTAGAGCACCCTTGTACGTTGCAGAGCCAAAGCCCTTAAAAAATTAAGCAATGTAGTTCTGAAAATAAGTACTTTATTTTTAAACTTTATTTAAGTAGTTTCCATTAGAAATAGATTTTATTTCCTGCTGCTGTTCACGTGGCACTTGTGCACATTCTTTTGAAATGGCAGTAAACACAGAGGCAGGAGAGCAGGAAATGTAATTTGGTGAGATAACTTAAACTTCCCTCTGGAAAGGTAACCTCTGTGTAGGTGAAAGTGAGATGTCTTTACAGGCACCATTCAAGGCCTTTCATGATAGTTGCTATCTTTGCTAAAAATCTTGCACATCACATTTTTAAATTGTATTTTCAAATTCTCTTTTTTTTTTTCAGTTAATTACTTTCACTAACGCATTTCTGTTTTGTCTTGTGGTCTTGAGGAGATGGATGTATCACTCACCATTGCAGTGCTCAGACATCCTCTCTCTAAAATTGGTACAAAATCATGGTGTCGTGACCTGCTTCTTGGCCTCTCGGGACACTTTCTTGCAAGAGCGTCAATTTTTATTGATCTAAACGTTCTACAGCTGTATCTTTTCCCTTAACTGTTGTACATCAGCTAGTATTTACTGAAAAAAGGGTTAAGTATGTAGTGGTGTTTCATCGTAAAGTTAGGCTAACTTCTTGTCGCTCACAGCCCTGCCACTTCAAGAGAGGGGTGAGAGAGTCTCTGTCTATGTAGCCGCAAAGAAAACTTAGTCAATGTGAAGCAAATACAACTTTATAGTCAATTCTATTGGAAATTTTAGATATTTCTAAGTGGGCATGTCATATTTATTTCAGTGAGTGTGATTTCAAAATGTAGATGCTTAATCCTACTGCTGCTTTTTTCATTATTTAGTAGAGGAAACAAAAGAATAATGTAAAGTATCTAACACAAAAAGCAGTCTAGCAAATTTGAACACCCTGGCCTAGTGGGAGGTGTCCCTGCCCACAGCAGGGGGAGTTGGAACTAGATGAGCTTTAAGGTCCTTTCCAACCCACAACTACTATATGGCTCCATGAAATACTAAATCACATGTTCATTTTGCTGTATGGATACTTGTAAAAAATCTTAATGTGGAATTCTGCGTAATTTGCTTGATGACTTTTGATGGTAGGGTCTGCGGAGGGTAGGCTGGGAAAGATGGGAAATAATGGGAAATGATAGGCATCGTTTCTCTCTTTGTGCTCAGAAGGAAAAATGGAAAGCAGCAAGGAATCCCAGTTGTACTGGGAGAAACCAGGACCAAGTGAATCATGCCATATTCGCTGCCCTGTTGATACTGAAATGGCACCGAATATATTCTGTGTCCTCTTACCTTATGACTTTTTCTATTTGTGTGGTGATCTGTTGGACAGCCAAAGGCAGGTTCTAAAATTAGCTCCAGTCCCAAACCACCCCTTTTTTCCTACAGATGATGTGAATGGCTGGTACTGAAACTTGTCCTGGACACCAGATCAGCTCAGCATTCTGAGTAACCGTGTCAGTGCTGCTAAAAGCAAAGGAGAAAAGCTGCAGCACAGTGTCAGTGCCTTTCAGCCCAAGTGCTGTGCTTTCCAGTGCTTTTTCTAACATGCAACATGGTTGCTTTGCCCTGGTTTTGTTTAATAATGAGTCTTGTTTAGAAAAGGCAAAGGGTGCATTTTATCGTGTTTTCTGCTTGTCAGAGTTCTTTTTATTTACTTTGAAGTTACTCACTTGACTCCTGCAGCAAGCCTGCATTCTCTGTGTTGTCCCTACCCACAGCCTCAGTCGTTTGTGTAAAAACCTTATTGTCAAATATTTAGAGATCTTAATTATCTGTATATTTCTTTTCCATATTATCCCCTCACATATTGTCATATGAAAACTAATTCTACATAAAAGTGGGCCAAAATATTGTTTACACATTTCTCAGTAAATTTTAGGAATTACAGGGGGTTTATGATGGTAGGCTGAGAATGTTTCCTACTATGACAATGATTTTTTAAGTTGTAGATATGACATATTTTAATGATAATGTATTAGTAGTTTCTGAAAGCTGGTACTTCTGTTGTTCCTATGTGTCTCTGACAAACACCATGTACAGTTAGTGGCACATGCACTTGAAGCATTTTCTTTCGTTTTGAATTTGTTAAATGTAACTCGAGTCAAGTAGGAAAGATTTGTGATAATTCTCTCGCTACAGTAATCAGGTGATTATAGCTTTAATATTGTGATAACTTTAATATTGTGAAGAGTAAAGCAGAAGAGCAACATTATGAAATACTGCCGTTAAACCAATAACCATCACATCATGAAAGGAAGTGAACCTGTAGCGTTAACATTTGACAATCTCAGGTTGGTGGAAATACCCCTCATTTTTGGGTTGTTGTTGAAAGCTGTTTTCTTTCACAGGTTTATAGCAAAGCAGAAGTATGCGCTGTGATATATTATTTACCAAACGTGTTTATAAAAGCTGCCACTTTAAAGTGGTGCAAAGGAAACTCGGTGTTTTTCCAGAACAGGTCATACTCTTAGGACACAAGGTTTTATAGTTGAGTGTGTTGGTTCAGTGTAAAATTTACAGACTTGAAAATTTGACAGTGCTCATTTTATGAAAGCTAGATTAGAAATGAAAGACTATGTATCCCTGTGATACGCAAAGTCTAGGCCTGCCTTGCCAACTGGTCAGCTGCCAGTTATAAATTACGCCGTAGGTATTTTCATGTAGAATATGGATAACATACTGCAATTTCTGTGTTTAATTTATTAAAGTACAGTGCAAAGCAATATACAGTCAGCGTCTGTGTCCTTTTACTGCACAGTAGGCATATGCTTTTGTTCTAAATGTAATCAAAATTATGGTATCTCAGATACCACTTAGTGAAATCTGTTGGCAAAGGCTGCGGTTTTTATTGTGATGACTGTATTTTTGCACATCTTGAAACTAAACAGCACTGCTGTGTTGCTGGTTTTGGCGACAGCGCTCCTTCTCTGTGCACGGCTGCTTCGTGAAACCACTGACGTGCTAAGGGCAATGGTACTCCCACCTTTCCAGTCCATGCTAATGGCAGAGGGAAAGAAAGCAAAATCATTACTCTAATGCTCTTCTGTGTCTGCCTAGCACCTGCTCCAGGGGTGGCCCTGGATAAGCTCACAAGCAGTCCCATGACTCAGATTAAAATGCCTTGGTGTATATTGGCAGCAGTTTTCTCGTGTCGAGAGGAACATCCCACAGGCATATACTCTCTTGGAAGACCATTACAGCATAGGATATGCAGCTTAGTAGAGTTTGTTGTTTTGTTTTTTTTTAAAATCACATGCAAATCTTCCATTTGGATTCAGTACAGGGAGAGGGAGTAGAAGTTTATTGCATGATGCCAGCTCTTTCTTCCTTCATAAATTAGCTTAAAAGTTGATGCAAAGTTATCTTTGAAGATTCGAACGCCAATTAAAGCAATAGCAATGTAATCAGTCATTACAGCGTGCTGTATTTTAATGACCTGAAGAGCTTAAATCTTTTTCATCTTTTGACCACACCCCCACATATTTCATTTCCATCTGAGATGTCAGACATTCAAATGCTTTTCAAAAATTAGGCGTCTGTTTTGAGGGCCAGGACAATTTGTTTCATTTTAGCAGTTCCATAAGAAAATGTGAGTCTTAGGAGAAATATTTATTCAATAAATATTTACAAAATATTTATACCAGTATTTATTGGTAACTGTCACTGTCTGATCTCAACTGCCTATAAAAAAGGGCTTGTTTCACTTTTCACCTTCCTTTAAAATTTGCTTAATATTCCATGCAAGGGGGTATAAGCCCTGTCCAGAGACAAAATTTAACCCTCTGGTCCTGACATACAATTAAAAAAAAACCCCAAAGCTGTGTTTTGCAGTCAGGGCAAATTTTGGTTTCTGAGCCCAAATCTGTGGACTTCTCTGTATAGTGAATTAAACCCCCAAATGTTTTCATAGCTATAACCTTGAGCAGTTGTTTTGGGATAGATACCAATAAATATAATGGGTCCACTGGGAAGAGACAGAGCATTTTCAGATTTATGAAGGGGAAAAAATCAATAGTCTCCCTGAGGCTGTATAAGTCATGAGTAGTACCAGTAGTTTTATGCAAAGTTGACAATATCATGAAATATAAACCCTTGGTTTGGAATTTTACCAGAAATTAAAGTGGCATTAAAAAGAAAAGTAAATGTTTTGGTGTACGTATTAAGAAGGTGGTTTGTATTTCTTATCACTTTGCACTGCAGATTCCTTTAAACTGAGCAGTAAAAGACAATTTGGAAAACATTTAACCAAACTCTTTTTGTTCTCAATCCACATGCCTCCTGTGAATTATGTCTTTTTTCCCTGCCCCAATTAAATGTTTCTGTCTCTGAGGAATACTCATTCTGTAAATGACAGGTCACTCAGACTGTTCTTTAGCATTCTGGATTGTAATGGAATTAGAAATAGATGCTGGTTTTGAAAAGGTTGTACATACTACTCACAATAGCATTTAATTGCAAATATTCACATCTAAATACTTTTGTGAAGTCATCTTGTTGCTCCCAAGTCTCCCTGGCTGTCCTGCTGTGCACTTGCCAGTTTGGGTTTCAATTTGTTGGAATTTTTCGTCTCAAAAAAGGAAAAAGAAAAATAAACTGCACTCAGTTATTTATATATATATATAAAAATAAAAAAATTGTGGGGGGAGTATAGCTTCTTTTCGAGGCAGAAGGAAAAGCAGTTCTTCACACAAAACAGATCAACTGACAGAAGTTCAGTACATGAGTAGCATGAATCACACTAACATGAACTGATCTGTACATACTGAAAATCACACTTATGTCTTTAAAGTATTACTTCCATAAGGCTGACCTGTATGTGTGAATGAAACAAAGGGAAAATAATTCTGTACTAAAACCATTCTGGTTTGGTACTGTCCTTATGAGTGCAAGTCCACTTCCAAAACACCTCATCTTGTTGCTATCCCATCAATATTTTTAGAATGACAATTTTTCACTTTCCCATATACATTGTAATGTGTCCAAAGAGTAGCATTGTCCATAGGTGTTTCATTACTAGCCGCTTGTGCTGATATGTTGGTGAGGAATTTGGGATGAGTCCCTGATGGCACACAGTCCCTTTGTGAATGTGGTGTGTTTGAAGACCATGCAGATTGCATTGTGGAAGTTTTGTATTTATTTCCCTTCAGTATATTACAAATTCAGATACCACGGTAAAGATCACAGAGTAAAACCATAGGGGATGTTAAACTGAGAAGTACTAGAATATTTCTGTACTAGAATATTTCTGCTGGCCCCTTGCCCCCCCCCCCCCCCCCACAAAAAAAAAAAAAGAAGAAAGAGTCGGTGTTAGGGGCTCGCAACAGTGGAGGAATGAGAGCGTGTGAAGGATTTTTTTTCACTCTTTATCTACCGTGAAAAACATTTGAAGGAGATACTTGCTTTATGTATGGGCTGGAAGAGAATCCTGCTTACTCCTTGTTAGTTATGCTAATAGAGGCATAAATTACAAGCCCTATGCAATCTATAGTGGCATCTGCACAATAGGTTTCTGGTCGAAGCTTTAGGCTGGGTTGCCCAACCGGCATGCAGCTGGCCCTGCCTGCGCAGGCCGATTCATGTGGCCGGCCTCCTCTCGCTGCCTCCTTTCCCCAGCAGCCTTCGGCGTGGGCAAAGATGGCTTGATATTCATGTTTCCCTCTGCGGCCCCAGCCAGCTGTGTTGTGCACAGAGGATCTCCACGTCTCTTCCCATGCAAGCAGTGTGTTACAGGGAAGGGGAACCTGTGCTCTGGGTACAGTCCTCTCGGCAAGCCAGGCTTTGCGAGGCTGGGTACTTCCACGGTCAGCGGTGAACCTCGCCCGTTCTTTACGCCTTGGCTTTGCAGAGCGCAGGGGACGGGAGTTTTGCACTGTCTATCGCAGGGTCTGGCTGTGTCTACAGTCCAAAATATTGAATTGTACAAGGCTCTATTTGAAATACGGTACCTACATGTGGTTTAGGGGAGAAAAAAAAAAAAAAAAAGGCAGAAAGAAAAGCAGAAAAAAAAAGCAAAAGTTTCATCTGTTTGGGCTGTGCACACAGTTTGGCTATGCACAAGTAGAAATAAATTTAAACACGCGGCTCCAAAGTAAATAGATATGACTGTGAATATACACGGGGAACAGATCACTTGAGCTTTACACAGTCATTTTTCAAGTTAAACATGCTTTAATGTAAGCCATAAATTTCATCATATGAATATTTTTATGAGCTGCATTTCATCCATTTATTACTCTGGAGTTCCAGATAGTGACAACCGGTAAATACAGTGCCAGTTTGCCTTCATGTTGAGTCACTGAGAGCCTTCTCTCTCCTACACATTGTTTAAGCAAGGGTAACAAATTACTGGTATCATTTCAGACTTAGTTCAGTGAGATTTTTTTGCTTGACAGTGCAGCTGCCAAGGTTTCTTGCGTAGGTCCAGCCTGTGGATTTCTGACTTAAGGTTCAAGATGGAGGTTCTAGTTTTGAGGATTCAAATGCGGTAGGTGATGGCAGCTTCATGACAGTATCTTCCCCTATTTTGGGGCAGATTTTACTTTTACTGAGGATCTTCACTCTCAATTTGTAAATTCAAATAAAAATCTCTAAATCTGTAAGACAGCGGTGCTTATGAAGCAATGAAGTACACGAAAAGTAATAGACATTAGAATAATTTGCAATAGATTTTAGAGAGATTACTGTGCATATGTCATATGCACCTGTGTTATTAAAAAAAAATAATTCTGATTGACTAAGAACCCTTTGAGAAACAGAGTTGTGAAAGAGAGCTCTGCTATAGTCTGCCTCAGGGAAAAAAAAAAAAAAAAAAATCTTGATTCCCTAAAAATATTCAGGTGAGGACAGGGAGTCTACAGGGGAGACTAGCCTGGTAATATCTAGATTCGTGCTCTCTGTCTTTTGCGTGCTTATCTGAGGGATCTGAATGTAGGTGTCTGCAGATGTGAGTGAAGAAGGTACACTGCTCCTGCCTGCCCGCCCACTGGGGGACAGCCTGGTAGAGAATTTAGGCATATTCATTAAGTGTCTGATGGTAGGGTGGGATAAATGCCACCCATAAACATGGGAAAAGAAAATTTATTATTTGGAAGTCTTTTTGAAGGATGACAGTACATGTTGGACATTATGTATTTAACCAAGTCTATTTTCTGTAACCATTAATGTCAAAGAAAATGCCTTTTCTGATACAGAACCCACCTTGGAAAGACACCTCATGTGCATCAAAGCACAAGTAGAGTGGAAAAAGTACCTTATTATCCACTATATTGATGCTTTATACGTACAAATAAACATACTATATATTTAGAAGGTAGTTCAGTATTCTTCCTATGCATACCTGAGAAATAAAGATCTTTTTTGAAAGTTTTATTGCAGAGAAATATACCATAGCACCACATAGCTCCCTAAATTTGCTTTTCCTATTTCAGTCTTATTAGCATGTTCATCACTAACTTAAAATTAATCAAGAAAGACAGGTCCTTGCAGCCATGAAATAAAGTGCTGGGAGCAGTCATTGCCTCTGTGAGTGCTGTGCCATAGCAACCCTATCTGCGGCGTGTATCAAAGTGCTGCGATACGAATTTTGGTAGATGAAGGAACCAGCTGAAGTATTAGCAGGCCTTAATCTGCAAAGGCTGTAGAGCTTTGAATGTGGAGTGACCTTGTTTGCTAGGCATAGCACTGTGCCTGATAGCTATGTAGTAGCTTTCTAATTATTTTATTCTCCAAGAGTAATGACATCTGTCACCCGTGTAGTGATGACAGAATTGCCGTGTCTCTAGAGAAGGGATTGTAGTGTATCGTGTAACCTTTTGCTCTGTCTTCACCCAGAAAAAGCTTATATTTGCTTTAAAACATCATGGCAACAAGAAGCTGATTCTGTGAATTTGAGAATAACATCCTTCCTCTGCTGCAAATATTCAAACCTTCTCTTTTTTTTGGTTGTTACTCATTTCTTTATGCAGGGAAACCCACTGTTGCCTTTGGTCATTGCAACTTCTTATGTCTTCTGCTAGAGCTACACTTAGAGATTTTGTCATACCAATTCAAATAAAAATTATATGCTGAATTGGAAATGCTTTATGGTCCTTACAGTAGATAAAATATGTTAATTTGTGTAAATGCTTTTCTGAGTGCAGATGCTTGCACTGAAAGCATGCTTATCTTAAAAGCTGCGTGTCTTTCATTCTGGCCTTCTTTTATATGCACAGTTTATTTTTTTAATACGTGTCTTAATATTTGAGAAGAGCTTTTAAAGGAGACATTTGAAGCTAACTGGAAAAAAACCTAACCTCCTAGCTTTTTCATAAATATTCATGGTTTCATAGAAAATCTTGTAACTGAATTGCTATTTTCTTTGGAGGTTTTGTGTGTTCTCCTTTCCCCCTTTCTTTTTTCCCTTTTATGCTTCATTTCATTGGTATAGATTAGCAAATTAAGAATGCTAGGTTGGCTGAGACATTTTATGCTTGACATCAACTCTGGTATGTGAAGTGTTAGTCGGCTCACTTTTATTACAGAAGTTGTACGTATCTTAATAACATGTGATAACACACAACTGAATTAAGCAGAGTTTATATGATGGACTATGTGCTTTCAAGGTTTAGAGTATAAGCTGAAGTGTTTACTTGTGTGTCAGCTATTTTGCTTAGAAATACATGCAAGTTGCATTTGAGGTCAACAATCACAACATTGCATTAATTACATTCTGAAACAAAATTGAGATTTTTCTTTCTTTTTAATTCTTCTGTTTAAATGATTCTTATTGAAAAAGTTTTACTTCAGAACTCAGCTGCTGAAGTTGTATTCTGAATCTAATGGTTATTTAATTTAAAGTAGATGACAGCTCGGTTCCTGTGCACAGATACCAAAATAGACTAATTCTGATTCAAGGGAGGTTGCTTCTGTTTTATCAGATTCAATAATTTTGCTGATTGAAGAGATGTCATCTTGCTCTTCCTGTTTTTAGTAGAACCTCTTTTACTAGAAAGAATTTGGTAGAAATAATGCCAGGTAGAGCAGAAATCAATGTCTGGTACCAACAGCTGGACAATACTATTGCAAATAACTGACTGTTAGGAAAACATAATGCAATATGTGCAGCAAAATACACTGATACATTTTTCTTACAACAAAATGCAGGCATATATAATATTATAACCATTAAATATTCATTTTTCAGGTTTTCAAGTCTACACCTGCGGTAAATCGGTACACTATATAATGCATAAAAGATGGACTGTGTGGTGTGATAAGAGTAATGAATTTCACATTTTCTGCTATGAAACCCACAGAGCCTGGTACCAACTGGTCATAAATAAATGCCCAGTCAACAGCAGTGTCAGCCCCTGAAAGGAGAACATCAGGGTAAATAAATCAAATGTTCTTTAGGACATTTTTCTCAGTAGGAAAGAAATACACAAGTGCTTTCCGGATGTTACTCACTGCTGATTATTCACCGCACACTGCTATCCCATCTCATTCACTGAATTTCAATGTGTTAGACATTTAAAATTCAGTCAAATGCTGGGGAGAGAGGGTAAAAATGGCAAAGGACTAGGATATTCAAATCTCACTGGAGAAGTGAGTATATAAAGCTGAAAGCTGGCAGCACGCTATAATAGCAAAGACCTGTAGTCCTTTTTCCCTGGTCAATAGCTTAGTCAAAAAGACAGCTTTGCATATATTACAAAGATACCTCTTAATAATGTATTTCACTTTTAGAGACTTACCCTTCTTCCCCTGTCTTTTTTAGCATTTTCTGCCGTGTGCAGTTTGCATTTGCATTACATGTTTTTGTTCCAGTAACAGGTATGTGTGCTGTCATTTGTACAACTTAGACCCAGCAATGACTTTCTTTGAGGCAGAGGAGGAATGACTTTTAAACTCCCAGACTCACATCTTAGTGCTCACTGTAGAATGCACGGGGTCGGAAAATTGTTACACAGAAAGCTGTTTTGTAGTTTTTTGGCATACACGAAGTTTCTAACACCATCTCTAGGAAAGCTAATTGCAGCAGAAACAGAGGTTTCAAATTCAGATAGTTTCTTTCCTTCCTAAAGTTTGAGTATGGCATGGGGAATGGGAAATGCAGTGATTTGTCCCTGGTCACATCAAGGACTGCAATGGAATGAGAGGTCTTGAAGAACTGAGTGTAGGGAAAGATGAATATACAAATATAGTAGGTGTGTAATTACAAAAAAAAAAAAAAAAAAAAGAAAGAAAAAAAAAAAAAAAAAAAAAAAAAAGAAAAAAAAAGTGTTTATATGTTACAGATGCTGACCTGAAATAAAAACTGATACAAGTCATCCTTAGAAGCAAATAATTTGTAAAAAGTATTAAGCACAAGTTTTATATCCTCTGAGCTCACGCAGCCCATATCCCACTGTCAAAGCATAGAATGATGAAATCAGGAATGAATCTGAGAGTAAGATTTCTTCCTGCCTTACAGACGAGCCACAGTGGAGCACCGTTAGCACAAGTAGCATTAGGGCTGTTGCGGTCAAATCTGAAGTTTGGAAATGCATGTCTGTGTTTTGTTAACTGTGTCTCTCATTGGGGTTCTCGTTTAATGCCTAGGCATGTCAGATTTCTGCCCAGTCCCTTTTTTGTGAGCATGGTTGAAGCTAGCAGGGAGGCAAAGAGATGAAGAGCTTCCGAGATGAGTTGTAGACTTAAAAGTCGCACCAACGATGGCCCTGTCATCAACTCCTCCTCTCTTTCAACAAACAGACCAAATTATATAATCAATGTATATAAAGAAATTGCCTCCTTCTGCTTCTTTCAAGTGCTTTTCAGTAGGAAAGGTCCACCGACACTTAGGTGAAACACTTGTATAAAATTGCTCTGGCTGTTTGCGCTCTGCTGCAATGCTATCGAAAGAGATGCTGTTGAAACAGCTTCAGAAATGCTGGTTTGTTCTCCTGGCTGTTTACCTGGTAGTTTCTGACTTGCTGGAATGCAATGGCTGTGCTGTGGCAGAGCAGAGGCTCCTCTTTCTTGTTAGTTTGGTTGCGTGCAGTATGTATCTATGAAACAAAGGTAATAAAGATGATGTGACCTAGCTCACTGTGAAAGCCAGATCTATGACCTTTTATAATGTTGCAAACTGCAAGCCTCTGGAAGCTACCAGTGTAATTATACTGCGAACTTAACCTCCATCTTCCTTTTGCTTGGATTCACAGTTTCCCTTTCATGGGAAGCATATGTTACCTCACCTTTACTCACGTTTAGAGCAGGAAAGAAGCATTTCCCCAAAGTCAGCAGATCTCTGCCATGGAATAGATGTAGGTTATGACCTCCCGTAGCCTGTTGTAATCAGTACACATGCTGCTGCTGTAGCACAACGTTTGCTGGATACCAGACTAAAACAATAATAATAATAATAATATCAACTTCTGGTACAAGGCTTGAATACTAGAATGATGCTTGAATTGATGACACAGTTAATCCATCTTTCGGCTATAAGGATATCATGGGTTAATGCAATATGAGATGAGAAAAAAATATTAGTTTTACTTTGTTTAAATAAAAGTGAATAGCAAACTGTGGATAAGTGTATGCTGCACGTAGCCAAAGTGAAAGGAGAGGTGAAATGACTTAAGTAGCAATATTCTGGATGTATATAAAAGGAATTGTATATAAAAGGAATATGTGGAAGCTCAAGAATAGGAGTATCCTTTCATATTAATAAAAGGTACTTAGGACCTGAATGGGAAACTTAGAAATTGAAAGTGTTGCAGAGATAGCTTTTACAGATTCTGCAGCGGGTAAATAAAGGAAAAACTGTTGGAAGAGACTATTGGGAAGGGGAAAAATACTGAAAACCAAGAAATTGTGAAATTAAGTTGGTACTGGAGCAATGGCAATGTCACAATTGCATTTTTTCCTGCTTATGTATTTGAGATACTTGTTGCCTATCCAGGGTATGATTACTGGAAATATGTAAAGCGGTAAGGAGATAAAGGAGAAAGGGGTACATAATGGCCTGTGAAAAAATTAGTTCTAGTTTATTCTGATTTAGTGTGGTACATGTAGAATTAATAAACAAAAAGGAAATCATGATGTAAAATGAAGGAGCAAGTCGGATGCAAGTTAACACATTTAAAGACTTGATCTAGTTGGTTTTATGTGTTTAAGAGCTTAGTGTACATTCTGATGCATCTCAGACGAAACACTCATTGATGTGCACTAAAAGAAAATAGATGAAAGACACTCATTTTCAAGGCATGTATTTTTTTTTTTTGCTGTGAAATCTGACTGCCAATGCATAAAGATTTCTTGTTAAGTGAGAGCAACGAGGGAAAATCTCTTCCATCAAACTCTATTGTATCAAAGTATATAAGGCAAGACTTCCTCTCACATTTATTTAGTGAATGTCAGTATTTGAATCTTTGAGGTTGCCCTGGTCCACAATATATTGTCTCCCTTTATTTTTGCCAGTACTGTACTGTAGTTTTCAGGAGAGAGGTGGAGTGGAAGTAAGAACGGCCGCATCATACTGTTTGTAACCAGCCACAGAACAAAACAGGGGAATGCGACTGCACTTTGGCAATAAACTGCCAAGGGCTTCCGAGAGCTTTGATATCCCCCCAAAATCCTGTCATTGCCATCACCCCCTTTAACCCCTTTATGCCATGACTTGTGGTTTTGTGCTGTAGGACGTGTTGACAATGGGGCAGCTGTCATTTGCTGGCTCTCCGCTACCAGTCTTTGAATGTGAAACGTAACTGGAAACAATGTCAGACTGAGCGGTGCTCTTTGGAGGAAACAACTCTGACTTTTGCACCTGGTTTATTAGCAGTAGCGGAGGAAATGCTGTAAGCATTAAGGAATTCTCTCTGTAGTATCACGCTGTATGCATGTCTGCTTTAAACATCTTAGGCTCCTGAAAATCAGTCTTGATGTTAGATCAAAAAGAATGGTAAACTTTTTTATTGCAAGAAAATAGATAGAAATTAATACGGACGTGTTTGGATATGTTGCATGCACACTTTGAAAATGTCGTAAACAGAGAATGAAGGAAACAGGTTATTTACTTCAAAAGTATCTTAAGCTACTAAGGTGCTGAATTTTTTCAGTCGTTAGTGACTTTTTTACCCAGAGTCTCCACCCAGACAATCTTAGTATCTAGGTTAGATATGAGGTGACACAACAGAGAATAAGAAAACATTAGGCCTGGGAAAGGGAGAGGACATTTACATAAAGTAAATGAGGCTCTTTGATTGCACTTGGTTACACAAGATAATGGGTTAGTGTGGTCATTTCTTTGAGGAAGGATTTTATTTTTTGTTTATGAATAGATTTAAAGAGTAGAAGACTAACGCTACGGCTCAAACTGTTCAAACTGAGAGGGAGGATTTGGCCTAATACAGTTTGATAGAAGCATCTACTAAAATGGTGCAGAAGGCTTTTTCTGAATTCCTTTGATCATGTAGCTTTCAAAACATAATCAACCTGCTCTTTAATTCTAAAGTAGGGCATTATCAAAGAACATGTGCTGCATAACGTCTTGCTTCCCTGTAGTCAACTGACTGCATCACTTAGTCTTCACTTGGAAAGATGCAACGTGAGCTTAGGAGAGTTTGTCTCGGGTTTACGCATTTGTTTTTTTACACAGCTAACGTGTTGCATTAATAGAAAGAGCCACCCCCCACACCTGGGGGACTGTCGTACCACTACTTCTGGGGATGGCAATCCACTGCTGAGAGAAATGCAGTGCCACATGCATGGAAAAGTAACGCTCATGTCTTCAGTACACCGAGATCTCCATTTTAGCTGCCTTTTGCGTATCGTTGTGTTTCACAGTGTCTACAGCTCTCTTCACTCCATAGACTCGCTTTCTGTATGCTTCTGCACAGCCTAGCATCCCGTAGACCTAAGCACCTCTTTGTGACATACCTTTCTTTGCATTGCCAGCCCCTGGGTTGCTTCCAGCCTCTTGAGAAAAGAAGTGTTTATGCCCCTTATCACAGATAGCAGTGAACTTTTTGCTTCAGCAGCTAGGTCGGCTGCTGCTTGTACGTGGTGCTGCTGAAAATCAGAGCCGTCTGCAGGAATGACCTCTGTGTCTTGGGTGTTTAATTCGTGCGTTAAATAGAAAGCTTCGCTGTGCTTGCGTCAGTTTTGTGATCTTCCCACATGAAAGGGATTCTTTGCACTCCTGAGATCCCGTGGGCATTGATGCATAGTCTTTATCTGTGCACATAGTTGCTCTGAGAGAACAGAGGAGCTGGAAAGGTTGTCCTTTAGTACAATCCAGACTAGCAGGTATGTGTTCTCGGAGGATGTGTTTGTCTGATTGCCTGGGTGAGATAGTAGCTTTGTAGAGATAGCAGAGTCTGTATCCAACATTCAAGCCAGAGATAGTTAGCTGATCCTGCCTGTCTCCAAAGTAAACGAATTGGTTTTCATTTCTTTTCAGCAAGAAGGAATTTAGGATTTCTGAACCAGTAGGGTGGGCTCAACTTTGGCAATAATCCAGTTCAAGTTTTGTAATTTGTTAGAACTAGTATGCAAACGGGGGGCTCAGATATGGGTGATTCAGGAAGTGTAGCAGCTATTTTGAATAGGAAATTAGGGACTGCTGTGATGGGAATATTTTGGCAAATTTCAGGAACCATAAAGAAGCATTTATTTATGCTAAACTACTACACCATTTATCACTTAACTAAAAATCAAGCATTACTCAAACGTATTAGTCAAGGCTTAGCTGTACAGTGCCGTGTTGTACTGCTGGCTTTGCTAGCTGCAAACCGTGACAACTCTTCAGCCCTGAGGTTGAGCTGGCTCAGCATGAGAGCTCTTTGATGAGGAAAGCCCATGGATGTCACCTTTCCTCCCCAACCTCCACTGTGTGTCACTGGTGTTTAGATATGCTTTTTCCACGCACTGGGACCAGTCTCATCCAAAGGATTACATCCTCTTTTCATAGGTCAGAATTAGTCTGTTCCAGTGTGGCCAGAGGGTTGCTGCCTTCTGAGGTGCTGATTCATTCTGGCCTCTTGAGGTGTGTATTAACCCATTTTCAGACTGGGTCATAGTCAATGTGTTTCTTCAGGGTGTTGCAGACTGTATATGACTTCTGACTGGGTATGATTATCTTAGTCTTACTACTTTTTCTTTCAACTCTGCCAAGCACAGATGCTACAAGGTATTTAAGTTCCTACCCTATGACATGCCCTGTTGTGGTATTTTTGGGGTAGAGGGCAGATGAGGTGTGTTCCACAAATAGGCCTTATGCTGCAGTTGAATGGGGATGGCCCTGCAATTATATGCACCTCATGTCACCTACATCAGATAGCATTGCAAAGGAATTCAGCTGCAGCGTCAGATCCTTTCTAATTGAACAGATATCACTTGGGACTCTTTTCCTTGAAGACTACCCACACATTTTCTTTGAGATCCAATCATGAGATCCTTGACTGAGGAGACACCCCTTGAGTAGCTGAGCAGATGCCTTTATAATCTATTTGGCCGTCTAAGGTCATCAAAGGTGTGAACTTATAACAAAAAAAGCGTTTTGCCTATGTCAGTTTTATAATTGCATGTCTTCCTAGATTAAAACATAACAAATCATTTTCCTTGTGGTCAAGACAACAAAACCGTGCCGGCCTCGAGTTCCTCAGACTACTGAATGTGTTCAGCGCAAGCCGTGATGTGTGATGTTTTTGACAAGTGTACACATCTGCTTGCGCAAAATAATTTTGCAGAAAAAGATTTCTAGGAAGGCTCTCCAATGGGTGATGACTTCTGACTGGGTATGATTATCTTAGTCTTACTACTGTTGACTACCTTGACCTAACATGGTTGATGGGACCCCGGCTGGTTTACTGCCTCATGAAGTATTTCATGCAAGTGTATTGCGTGTCAGATTTATCTCTGAACATGGCTTGTGGGCAAGGAATGGATCTCAGCAAGGTCCCATCCAAGTCCCTGATCTGAAAGAAAGGGAAACTCTTCACTACCTATCTTTGACTCAACAAAATACAGCTCGATTTTTTTCCAAGCTGTGGAGAAATCCCATCATTTCTGCTTTCTCGTTTCACTGAAATGAAAAACAAACCAAAAAAAAAAATCTTTTCAAAACCAATCCATAATCTTACTTGGCAGAGGTGGCCAAGTCCTGCCATAATGTGACTAAATTTACAAAAGGTAGTTTATGTAATTGCATGGTGCAACTCCTTGTTTCAAGAGGTAGATGCTATCTATGTGTCAACAGCATGGCTTGCATATATTATAACCAAGATCTTCCCTCATGTGGACTTCTCTCTCTGGGGCCTTAGCATGAGTAGAAGTCTAGAGCATGAGTATCAGGATTCAGAATACATTATTGCAATCTTACTGTAAAGCACAGAGAAAAGATTTTGGTTTTTTTCCCATTTCTTCCCTTTAGGATAAAATATGAGACTATTTTTTGATCAGTGAGCAACGTGCCCAATTATGCTGTAATGGCTTGTTAGTCACGAAGTCTTATGAAATATTGCAGGACTTTAGAAAAGATTTCCTATCATCCTCTGCTTAAAGAGCCCTCTCTATTAAAACACAAACCTTCTTGGTTATTACTAAATTTGAATGATTGAGTGAATCAGAAATTGCCATTTTCACAACAGAGCCTGTTGAGAATTTTTCAGAGGGAGCATATCTTCTAAATTTCATAAATAAAACCAGACATTTCAGAAAGCCTACCCCCTTTAATGGTTTTTTTCACAGGATCACTGCTTCACTGAGCCTGTGATACCCTGAGACGTGACAATGTGTATTTCACATTAAATATTTCCTTTGCTTGGTAAAGAAATGTAACCTGCTTAGCGTTTGCATGTCCTTACCCCACTCAGAGCTGTTTATGAGCAGCGCTGCTGCCTCAGCTCTGGGAACAAACAGGTTTGGGCAGGCATGTGAAGGACATGCTTCGTTCCTGTCTGGTTTGCAAGCCAGAATTGTGGAAGTATCTCCCATTCTTGGCTTGACTGTTATTCTGTGTAGCAAGCCTTGTTTTCCCAGGCAGGTTGTTGAAACGTGCTAATAAGCCTCCAAAGAATATGAAATACGTGCTCCCATGGTTGCACGTTTTCTAGTTCAAAAGCTACTTCTCGTGGCAGACCCAGGTATAACAATCTGAAGCAGTCTGAGACCATTTGCTGTGCTGTTTGCACACCCAGAACGCGTGTGCAGTTTGATGCTGTCTTCTAACAGCCGTGTTGGCTGAGACCTGGATGTTAAAATAAAGATTTGGATCGATGCACTTTTTTGATAGACACTCATTTTCCTTCCATTGTAAACCGATGCTTCCGAAGTAGAACATAACAAACTAGAAAGCAAACGTGTATCCACAGCACATTGATCAGTAATAATCTGCTTTTCATAATGACATAGCTTTACAGAGTTAAAGTGCATTTAGGACCCAATATGCTATACATACATTCATTTCATTTTGCCATGTACGAGCTTCCTTCCATGGAGTGAATTCTCTGAGAAAGTGGTCTTTGGAGGCTTACAGAAGTTCTCTATAATTTTTGTTTCGGGAAAAAAATGGGTTCCTCAGATACAACTCTACTTTCCAATGCCACAGACATTCTCTCCAGCATAAATGGACACCTGCCAAATTGTCTGTTATCCTCACAATCAGAGCAGCCTGTGTCTCTTAACTTTTTGCCTCAATGATCCATGTGACATGCTTGATTGTGTTATCAGCTGTCTCCCTGTCCCAGGGTCTTGCCTTTCTTGGCTCTCTGTTACCTAGGGGAATGTGAAGGAGGGGAGAGCGTGTGGCTGCTCCCAGCACAATGACTCGAGTCCTCTCAAGACCCAGCTGGATAGTATAAGGTATTCAAATCATATTTTGCAAGTGACTTATTTTTACATTTCTACAGTCCTAACTTAATCGCAAAGTAAGTACTGTACGTGCTTTCCACTAGTACACTCTTGGCTGTACGCAGCCAAGTAACTGGTGCATGTGCTTGGCTTTCTAAAGTCGTGGACTTTGTCTTTTGAGACATTTTGCCAAATTCCTGAGTGGAAAATAGCTAAGTGATTTTAATGACAATATCCTGTGTCAAGTGAGCTTAATTCTGTAGCATTAGCACTCCATTTTTAAAAAGAAAAATTTCCAAAGGAAAATTTCTGAATTTTTCATTATGATGTTTTCCAGAAGTGCTTTGCCCAGCTCAGTTCAAAACCCAAATGTTCAATGAAATCAAAGACACAGTAGGTGTTTGTACCTCTGTGGTTTCACAGGAAAACTTGATGAATTCACTTTTTGTTGCTTTTGTAGATCTACAGTGCTTTATTTTTACAATGTACCTGTGATTTAGGGCCCTTTCTCTGCTTTGCTAGAAAACAAAATTCACAACTTTAGTAAATTGGCAATGTGGTTCTTATTTTGTCACCTATTTGAAAGTGTGAAATCGTTTTTGGCAGCAAAAAATAATACTTAAATATTCTTTATCAAGTAGCATTAAGCTTCCTATATGAAATATTGTAAGTACTTGGTATTAACCAAATCAGTACCATGCTCTTCTACACTGTAGTCTTTTAAAAGCAAGGTGCATTATATTTTTTTTTTTTCACTGATCAAGATGAATTTACCTACATTTTAATAACTCTTTGCTTTTGGAATGTTGTTCAAATCATCTATAAATATTGTTTATCCAACCTTCTCCTTAATCGGACAGAAAGTAGGAAGTGTGTGATAGTTGTGCTGGTCCCCAGAAAGGCTTTCCATGTGAATCCAGTTCATCGGAGCATCCATATTCTCTGGCATGAGGCAATAGCTCACTCAGATAAAACTCACGAGATATTGACTTCCATGATTACTATCTGGAGTTTTATCATAATCTTTCCATTTCCATGGTGTCTCTTCTCCTCATAATTCCCACACCCTGACTGCTTTTTATAGTATTTCTTGAACCGAGTTAGCCTCAAAAAGGGTCAGATCACAACCTCATGTGAGTCAGACTTGCTCCTTGAAATGAATTAGAGAGCTGGACTTACCTGTTCACTATCTGCTTATTTGCTCATTGCACATGGAGAAGTACTTCTGCTAAATGCATTCAGTAGGGGTTTTGTTTGATTTCTTTGAGTCCCTCATATATCATTAAATATTGATCTCAAAAAAATATCTCAAACGACAAAGGGGAGTGAATTGATTTGAAATTTTGACACAAACCACATTCTTTGCTCTGTTAACAATTTTAAGTGAACAGGAAAGATTTTTTTGGGTGGGCCTAATTTTACCTCTCCAAATGTTCTTCAGAAATGAAGAGCAAGAAGAAAAAGTTGCCTTTCAGGATTTCAGTGCTGTCTGTAGTATAAATGTGTTGTCTTAGTATCTCGTGAATAAACCAGGAAATGAAATATAATTCTATCGAGGGATGACTGTCTTTCTGTGGTTGAGATTATAGGCAGTTTATTGATACGGCATCTACATCACCCAACTCTGTAACTTTCAGAGATGTTAGTTCACAATGATTGTGCCTTTATATGCTATGGCATTACAAAATGTCTCTCCAACACAGCATTAGAATATGTATTGCCTACAGTCAAAGTTCAGTCGCTTGAAGAAGAAGTGTGATGTTTATTAGGTCTAATTGTGCATAATTTTAAAAGGTGTTTGACATCTAAGACATAAATGTTTTCCCACTTCTAGCGTTCAAACGTGGCACACCGTCTTCACACCAATTATGCTGCTGTGTCCTGTGATGTGAATTCTTTAGTTTCCAAGCATCTCCTTTTTGTTAATTTCCAGATCAGAAATTAAGTAGATACTTTCCTTTAAAGATTTTGCAAATCATTGGATTTTTCTGCATTTGTACTATATTCCTACGTGTCAAGTAAGGTACAGGTGTTTCTGGAATGAATATTCCTTAACATCCTCCTTCAACCTGAAATTCAAATTACATTCACATCTGTACAGAGTTATACTTGTGAAGAAAAAATTCAGATTTCAAAGCAAGTATACAGTTGAGGTTCACTTATTATTCATAGTACAAATTATGCACTGGATCATTAAGTGTTGGTTTTTTATTACAGAAATGTTTGGAATTTCCTTCTGTATTACAAGGAACCAGCATTTATTTGCTTTCTTATGCAAGTAGCATCTTTCTTCATCACATTTTCATATCTGATCTAATAATTTGTATTTGGATTTCTACATAGTAATGATTCTGTTTAGATTTGTATCTCTTCTAAGTAGAACAAAGAATAAGGATGTTTTACATATGCCACGATTACTTTAAGGAAGGAAGAATGTCAGACCACAACAAAGTGGGGATGCAAAATTTTGCAGTGAAATGTAGGTGACATTTTAAGTTGTTGAATTTGGGTATTAAGCTTCTGAGGTTTACTTGTCTTAGTCCGTTGAATAAATATTTTAACTCTCACTCAGAACGAGTAACTTTTAAGAAATACTTGTGCACTCTCACATTTTGGCATAACAAATTCCACTGGTTGTTTGAGAATAATGACTTTGCGAAGGGTGCTTTCACAATCGTGTTCTTCATCGATTGCTTTCTCTTTCGAGTGGGCAGGTGAAATTGAACTAAGGAAGCAGAAGTGACTGATCACTGTTGGTGGCTGTGGTTGCAGCGGCCAGGGATTTTTAGGAAACAAAAGGCTGTCTGCCAGCAATGGAAGAAAAGCTGTTCGTTTGAGGGCATAAAGAGTGCCTCCCAACCTTGATTGGAGCCAAGTGTAAATGAGGGGCAGTGCTCTGCTGTGCAATGGTTGGAAAAGGTTGAACAGCCAGTGAATGAGAACCAGAAATCCAGAAAAGACGTGTTGGGTAAGGGAGGAAACCTGGATGGAGTTCTTGGTTTGTCCATATTAGAATAAGAAGGCAGTCTAAAGAAAAGAGAGGGAAGGATGGACAAAATAATGCAGGAGCAAAGAGGTATTCGTATTATATATGGTGTGCAGTCAAGGGGTTATGATCTGATGGCAATTACAGAGATGTGGTGGGACAGCTCACATGACTGGAATGTGGTTGTGGATGGAAAAGGGTCAGCAAGGCAAGGTGGTGGAGTTGGTCTTTATGTGAGAGAACAACTAGACTGTATTGAGTTGTGTCCATGGGCGGATGAGGAGCGAGTTGAGAGTTTGTGGGTGCGAATTAAGGGGCAGGCTGGCATGGGTGATAC
>WUAM01000423.1:1730968-1756846 GCA_024336885.1 Actenoides hombroni | reverse complement strand
TGTAGTGAGGTGGGTGTTGGTCTCTTCTCCCAGGTAACTAGTGATAGGACAAGAGGAAATGGGCTTAAGTTGCACCAAGGGAGGTTTAGGTTGGATATTAGGAAAACCTGTTATACTGAGAGAGTGGTTAGGCACTGGAACAGGCTGCCCAGGGAGGTGGCGGAATCACCATCCCTGAAGGTGTTCAGAAAGTGTCTAGATGTGGCACTTCAGGACATGGGTTAGTGGACCTGATGGTCTTGAAGGTTGTTTCCAACTTCAATGATTCTATGAAAAGGATAAACTTCTGCTGACCTTTCCTTAATCATTTATCTCATAATATTTCAGTGAGCAATGAGATAACATAGAGTGTTTTCCTATAGATTTCATCACTAGAATTCTGATCATGTAGTATCATACTTGTGATATTCAATGTAAACTTCAGAGCTGCAGATTCAACGGGTCCTGCTAAGCTAAAAAGAGACTTTGGGGCCTGAAAAGACTGCAAGCTAAATATACATCCCTTTCCTTGATGGGCTGAAACAGTTGTGTAGGTGTGTTTGACTTAACATAAACTTAACCTAAATGTCTATAACACTTTAAAAAACCAAACCCAAAACTAACCTCCACCCCCCCTTTCCTCCCACCAGCATCCTTCTCTAGGTACAGAGTAGATAAATGCATTCAGGAAAGAGAATTTCTCTTGGAAATGTAGCATGGAATCTTGCTGTGAGAAATTAAGGTGTTTGTTGGTTTTTTTTTGCTTACACAAAGAAGAAAGTAATATAAACGTAGGAGTATTCTTGCTTTTCAAAACCAATCAGTTAAAATTGATTTTGCATACAGCATACATTTGTTTTAATGGCTTAGCCTCTGTGTAGAAGCACATGGTATTGGTAATAACTATCATGTAGGAGATCTGGGGAACTGTATTTGGTAAAAGTACTTCAGCAGAACAATTAAATTTTTGCAACTCTCATAGTGTTTTCTGAGGTATGTCAAATTTCTAGTGTAAAAGAGACATTTGAATTACTTGTTTTTTATTGTGTTTACCTAGTGTCCCATGGAAAGAAGTTTGCTTAATAAGACTTTCCAGAGCAAAACAAGAAACAGGAACAGTCCCTCTTGCCCATAAGAATTAGAATAACTGCTGGTTCTTCTATAGAGATTTGCAGCTGTAAATCTCTCTCACAAAATATGTAACCTGTTGCAAGTTGTTTTTCTTGATAAAGGTAGAAGTTGACGAGTATGTGAGATGTGGTGTGAATTTTAAACAGGAGTGCCCCAGGAAGACAGGCTGCAGAAGGTTCAGTGGGTGAAGAAGTGTTAGCACGTTTATCTGTTGCTTCGAGACTGTGCTTTTGAATAAATGGACATCTACATACACTGAAAACAACATTTGGTCTCAAATGTAATTTTATTAAGCTTAAGCACATTCTCTAGTAACTTACAGTTTGTTTGTTTGTTTTTAATTCAAATTATCATTTGAACTATTGAAGTTAATTTTTTTTATGTACTCTTATTCACACCAAACAAACACACAAAAAATCTGCAAACTGAAAATCCCTTACTTTTGACAGGCTTATGGATGAGAAAAGAAAGAAGTAGAATCTCAAAACTTTCAGTAATGCTTGAGCCATAGCAGCTAAATACAGTTCAGTTTCTCTTTGCTTCTGAATCTTTCAAGCTGTTTTATGACAGCCATCACAGTCTGTGTTTTATGCACATATACAGTTTGATAAGAGGGAAAATTACAAAACTGGGGAAGATGAATTTTGCCTTGATTGACCTTGGACTTTTAATTGCTGGTTAGCAAAGAAACACTTCTTTGAAGTGCAAAAACAGTCACTGTGTTTAAAGACTTGGGCTGCACAAGTGGGAAAACAATGTCTTGGATATTTTTCATTGAAAAAGTTGATCTGTAAATGATAATCAAAGAGCAAGCTATTCAAGAGTTTCTTCTCCTCTTGTTCTTTTACATACTTTCTATTCTTGTTCTGCATTCCTTATGCTGTGCTTTGGCATTTGGAGATGAATGCCATCTCTTATAGTGACAATAAGGCCAATTCAGTGCCCTTCTGTAGGACATTAGGCTGTATGTCCTGCTACACGTAAGGCATGAATTAAATAGCTGTGAATAGCATATTTAAAACAGAAAAGTCACTGTCAGCACTTAGTGTACTTATGCTAACCAGTTATGTTAGGAGAATAAAATGATGCATTAAGCAAAACTAAATGTGAATTTGAGATACTTCAGAGCAGAACCAGTTATTGTCAATTAATCAGCATGGTGGTGTTTTGTGTAAATGGTTGACTTCTAACTTTGTTAATGACACAGTGTTTTCATGTTTTTGACAAGGTATTTGTTTTCTTAGCAGCCTGTTCAGTCATGTTGTCAGGTGGCCATCCTTTGGTTGCTAAATTGTGTTTACAACTACTTTACACCTGTCTAAATTATCAACCTGTATCTACTTCAAAAAACCAAATCTCTGAAAAACCATCATGTCTAAAATCCCTTTGGAAGAATATCTTCTCTCAGTTGCTACCATTTTGTAATGTGAAGATGAACATAAGACAGACCCAGTGAAAAGAGAGAGATGAGTAAAAACTACTAGTCCTCTGCACTAATGAGGAAGTCGACCCCTGCATATATGTCTGTGACTTGGCCATATTGATCATGCTGTGATGTTCTTTTCTTTCTTTCTCTTTCTTTTTCTTTCTTTCTTTCTTTCTGTCTGTCTGTCTGTCTGTCTTGTCTTGTCTTGTCTTGTACAGTGCTTGGGGCAAGGGGAACAGAGTTGGGGCACAAATGAAACCTGCATGATTGGTTCCTCTGCCCTGGTCTGAATTTACTGCAAATGCTAGTAAATCTCTCCTGCCTGCTGTGCCCCACTTATGTGACTTCTTGTGCATGTTACCTGCTTACTAGCCTTAGGCCAAGAGGTTAAATAACAGAGGGTCTCCACAAAGAAAGGAAAGACCATCTTTTTCATGGCCCTGTGTGCACCAGGCTTCTTCTCTGTGTGCCCTTCTATACGTGCTCTGGGATGCCTGTGTGAAGCTGCAGTTACCAGCATAGGTTCTTTTGTACATCTTCACTGGCAGATGGGCTGCAAATTGCAACCCCTCTTGGACACTGTCTCCATGTTACAAACTGGATGCTTTCTCTTTGATTATTATGGATATAAATTGAATACCACTATTGCGGGTGCTGTAAGAATGGCTAATAAATGGCAGCCTTTGTCAGTAAGAGTTATCAGTTCAGATTGTTTTGTGGGTAAGTGATGAGGCAATAGACTGCTAATGCACAAATGGTTCAGACACATGGGAAATATTTAAGTACTGCTGTCATGATGTTTTCTATGCTCAGTTTACTGGTACTATTATGTCATACTGGTGAGTTCATCACCAGGCCCTCTCATATTGCTCTGTATAATAACTAATACAGTTTAGTTTGTGTGCTTTTCTTTGAAATGATTTCATATTCACAGTGTATTCTTTATGTTGTTTCTTTTTTTTCTGGGTGTGTGTGTGTGTAAAAAAATAATAAAAAAATAATTGAAGAGAGCAGAAATCCTGGCTGTTGTTTGGGGAAGTTGTTTGCCCCAGTTTTTAATATGTGTTGATGAAGATATTTATTACATGTCTTCAGCTGGCTTTTTCTCACAATGAGAGGTTATCACTTCAGTACTGTAGGGTAAGACTTTAATTGCATTCATTATATTTGGCAGAAGATTGGCTGGGATACCCTCTAAGGATTAAAACTGTTTATCTGGGTATGAAAGAATCATTTGGTAATCTGCCAGAGCACTCTTGTTGTAAGGGGAGGTTTTCCTGTCAAAGTGAAGAACCGCTCAGATAAACAGGCTTTCTGTGCGGCTATCTTTGGTGCATGAAGTCATTAGCTTAGGACACCTGCATCTCAAAACACTCGGGTTGCCTAGTCTGCATCAGAGAGGTGTGCTGACGTATTAAAAGGTTGTATTTCAGTCCTTGATGTCATGTTAACATTCTTTCTTCTCATGTTACAAATACACCATCAGAGGTTGTTTTGCACTCTTTTCATGGCTTTCCTCTTCGGTTGATAAGTGAGTCTCTTGACAAGAACAGTTCATACGGTGCACAGTAACTGGTAGCTCTTACTGGAAACGGGAGCCACATACGTAGAGCTGTTCTTCGTCTTCTGGATCTTCGTGGGTTACCCAAAACTACAGTTTCCGTCAAAATAAATCCATAATGCCTGCAGAAAGTGCCACAAAAGAGGCATTCATCCTTTTTGTGCGAGGGAAAGCAAAGAATTAAACACAATCTACTGAAACAAGGAAAAAATTAAGTATGATAATGATTTTTTATCTGATTATGTAACAGCTAAATTAATAATTAAGACAGTGGCTATTATTTAATAGTTCATTTTGGATTTGTGTCTGGCTTGTTCTCAGTACAAGAGAGGAAAATACATGCTCTACTCATGCAATGGGAGGTGATTTTTATAGTTTTAAAACTTTAAATGCCTTTTAAGCAGAGGAAGGCAGCATTTGATATTAAACAGTGATGAACTTCACTTAATAAATCTGAACTTGTTTTATTGAATGCTGCTGATAGACAAGTAAGTTAAAACTTTATACATAGAAACTTGCTCTTATGGGAGGTTTATGCAGCAGTAGAAAGTAAAGCTCTTGCACTGCCAGCAGAAAGCTTACTGGAAGAATATTAATTTGTGCATGAGTTTATGCTGTGTCTTTGATGCACTGTGTAAAATTAACATTTATCTTTAGACAAGATCAGAAACGTTTCCAACAGTTCACTTAAAAGGGTGGGGAAAAAGAACAGTGTGTTAACTAAGAAGATGACACGCTGCCTGAGGCAGTCTGCTTTTTTCTTGGCTCTGGGAGGAATTTTCTGTCTCCTAAAGGTCTGATTCTTTATATGTGGAGGGGTCTTTTTGGTTGTTGTTGTTGTTTTTGTATTATTATTATTTTATTTTTTCTTTAAGCAATACATAGATGTGGTCTTCTCAGAAACTTTTGAGTGCATGTTGCCAAAACAACACAAGAATAAAAATAACCCATATTTCTGGATAAGGTGAATCATCTGCTAGCCTGTATCATCTTTGGTTTAAGTACAGTGTTTGATCCGTGTAGCTCTGGGGAGTGTTCTGATCCTGGAACAACTGGAATCCATAAGAAAAAATTGATCTGGTTTTAAAACATGGGAGGTGATGTGTCTCACAAGTGCTTTTCATTGAGAAAATGATAATTGAATAAAGTTTCAGTAGCACTCGAGTGGTTAAGCTATCATGTGTCTGACAGAAAGAATCGTAACAGCTGTCTGCCTCTAACAAAGGGACCCTTCTCCCACTTTTTTTAGGGCCACATTTACCAGAGGTCTTAGCTTTACAAGTGTATTTATGGACAATAACATGTAGTCTCCTTCATGACACTGAGAAGAGGGAATGGCAAAAAAATCCTAATCTGTTCATAGAGATGTTCTTCACTGCAAAACGAAGCAAGTTTTGAATATAGTGTGACTTCACATGCAGTATGCTTCTCTATTTTAAAGGCAGCCCTAAGGACTTCAATTTCAGAGCATGCAGCTAATCAGAGCCCTGATGCTCTTTTGAAAATCACCGTGGGAATGTCTAGAAATAATAACCATTTCTGCACAAATTAAAATAGAAATGAACTTGTACATAAACACTGTCATCAGCTTTAATGTTGAAAATGCTACTGAACTTTAATGTGCTTTTCTGTCCACTTAGATATTCTGCCCTGATTCATTCTCAGGTGTAATACTGGGCCTCAGGATCTGTTTTGTCCCCATGTAGAAACTGATTTTTATAATCACTATAGAAGCCAAAATGTTACTAACTTCCACAGGTTGTTTTAAAATTTGGAATAGATTTTTTTTAATTTTTAAAATTTTTAAAATTTGTTATTTTAATTTGCTTTTACTTTCAAATCCCAGGAATGCCAGCTGCTGGATTTATGAAAGCCCACATGCACCCAGTGCTTCGTAATTCTTTCACAAAATATGCAAGATTAGTTACACTTGTGGCCAAGTTCTTCTACTCGGCCATGGTCTCAGTGTCATGAGTTAGATTTTAGGGCAGGTGGTAGCAGAAACGTTGGCATACCTTAGCTCAATATTCGGCACCAAATGATGAAAAATGCTACATGCCTTGGAAATGCCTTCCTCTTCCAGTGGTGCTGTTCATCATGGTTTAAGGTATTATCACTGTGTGAAAGGTTTGCCATTCAGTCCCTTCCAAAACAGTAATAAGAATGAATGAAAACAGTTGCTTCTGTCACCTCCTTAAGATTTCATATTAATTTGACTAGCTATAAATACTTGTTCATCACAAGAGCATTGTTTTCAACTTTGAAACATATTCTGAAGATATTTAACCATGCGTTCTTTCTGAATAAAAAGGGATTAGCACCATTTTTTAACCACTGTTTTAAAGGAGACCATTTTCATTGAAAGTTCTGTTGATCTGAATATTTGTGCTTTCTAACATGTGAAACGATAATGTCTCGGTGCATGTGTTTTTTTAGGAATGATTTGTTGTATGAGGTGATTAAACCAAAGAATGGACCAACTTTTGAAACTCTGACTTGGTGCTTAAGCATGATCTGTGTTCAGCATATAGACCTAATACTTTTTCAAGTAACCGTGGAGCACTCTTTTGCTTAGGTGACCTATAGCTTAGGATCTCAGAGGGAGCTATGTTTCTTGTATCTCTATGAACCAAAAGGCCATTAACTGGGAGGGTCAAAGGGTTAATGGAAGAAATAGTCTCCGCTTGCCATTATCTTACGACAGCATTCTGTGGGAACCAGGGAAAGATAACACTTGCTCCCCTGTTTCTGTAGGTGGTTTCTAAAAAGGTGACCTCACCATTCAGATGACTAAGTACAAGATTAAATGCAAATACGGAGGCCATCAGAAATGAACTTGCTCAACCTGGTAGTGGAGACCACGCTCCATTAAATGACCACTCTGGTAGCGTCAGGTCACAGTGTTCTTAGATGACTAAAGGTCATAGAGATTGTGTTGCTTAATTGCCTAACTTTCTCTTTGAACGCACTCTTGTTATCCTTTCATGTGCTCCAGGAAAAGAGCACTTACTTTCTCTGGGACCTGGGTGTATGGAAGATAGAACATGGAGAAGGATAAAAGGAAAACTTCAGCTTGGTATCATATCAGTGATATGCTGACCAACTAAATCATTTCCAAGAGTGTTTAGAAAAATACTTGAAAAATACTTGAAAGCCTTAAAACCAAAATGTGTAGCTTTCTCCAAGATAAACACAGGGTTCTTTAAGTAGACAGGAATATGTATATCTTGCCTCTGTGAAGGATTTCCTTTAAGAAAGCTCACAAACTTGTTTTACATGTTATAAATTCTTGTATTAGTTATTAATGCCTCTTATAACCTCAGTTTTGATGCTTGGCTAGCCTTTTGGAGAAGTAGAAACAATTCTAAAGGTAATTCGTGATATGTTGTATAGAAAGGTCACTCACTGATAGAGCGGAACATAACTAAGTAAGGTGACATTATATCAGAAAATTGGAGAAGATGCTATGCAAGAAAGATTAGATTCACTTTTTGACATCACTTTTTACATTTGCTATCAATTCTAGATACCCACGTAGCAGCTGTGAGGGAGAATGACACAAGTTTCAAAAGCAAAGAGTAAGGGGACAGGCCAAACAGAGAGGATACACTGATAGTTTGGGCTGGTTTCCCTTCTTCCGTTTTAGGCTTGTAAATCAGATTGGGCTTGTGAAAGCCAATGTGAACTGAGTTATTAGCCACCTGAGATAGATTCAGTATGGACGTGAAAAGTTGAATTGATGCATGTTTAAGTTTCTTGGTACAAAGGATACTAAGTAGCACTTTTTAATGGCATTGAAATACTGTGCTAAACATCAAGATAGATTTGAAAGTCTCAGTTCAGTTTCTGAACTGCATTTCCTATATTTGTCTCCATGTTATTTCAAAGCTGGCTTAGAATTGAACTTGGAGTAAATTAATTGATTGTGACTTCAGATTAGACTGCATATGTGAAAGTGGATGATAATGCACTGATTAAAACTACATATATGCACATATGTTTGTAGAGAGAGTTTATCCAAAGCATATTACCAAGAGGAATCTAAAAGAGGAATGTGTCCTTACGTTTTTTTTGAGCTTAAACTAGGTTGGAGTCATCACTGATGATGTTGTTCACAAAGCTGTATTCTACATTGAGTGTAGCACAAGTATCCCTTTGATACTTCTGGCTAAATATACTTCTATGTGGGATCAGTCTGTAATAGGGCACGGGGCACGGGGAGGCTGTTGGAAAGGTAACAAACCAAATACCAGTGTTATGCCCAAGGCATCATGTACTCTGGCTGACTGTGTAGCTGTGGTGTTCATCCCCAGACTATGTGATTTTGAAGTTGGCTCTTGAGGTGGTTGACAGTGTCAGTTACTGCTGTCACTTGATTTCACTAGTTCTGACAAGAGAACCAGGTTTGGAGAAAACAAAGGGAAGAAAAATTGTTCTCATCTTAAAAATTATCCCAGGTGGCTCTATCTTTTTCCCCTTTGCCTTCAGTTATTTCAGGTCATACAGTAATTTAGTTTTCCATTTATGTTTTTTCATCTCCATTACATAAGATGCATTAGTGAACGCTCTTTTTTTTGTAAAAGCCTCTGTGGAAAGTATTTGGCAAAACTCTGCTTTTGTCTTTGTCACCTGTCAGTTTTTTTTCAGATTCTTTTCAGATTACACTTTTTCTTTTGCAGTGCTTCACTTTCCATATATTCAACACTCCAGTTCTTAGAATTGCAAGTGCCTTGACTATTTTATTCCTGCACAATGAATATGGTGAATAAAGGGAAATGCCACACATGTTAAACTTATGCTAAGCACAGAACACACTTTGGGGAAAAGCATTAGACCATTCCCAGTTGCAACTGAGAGAAGACTAAACTTGTAAAATATAAACAGTGTTGAAAACTCTGCCTTTGGGTTGACCCTCATCATATGGTTTCTTACTTCGTTGCACTAAACTAAAATTTGTGATGAGCCCTGTTAAACCATTGTGCATTTTTAAAAATCTGCTGCAAAGCCTTACGACAGCTTTCTTTTTTTTTGTTTGCTGCTGTTGTTGTTTATTTGGCATATTTATAACTGAATGCTAGTCTTTTTCAGAATTTTGATTCATAATGCTACTCTCGACAAGAAATTACATACAGCTCGTGAATAAAACCATGTAACTTCTAGTAACTGTTCAGTTTAATTGTAGAAGGGAAATCAGACTTGGGGTTTTTCCGTCATATTCACATCCATGAGTTACTTCTTTAACAATTAATAAACAATTAACTCACTGTTACTCATTGCAAGGGGTAAAAAAAAAAAAAAGAATTAATTTCATGTTGCTACATTGGTGATTTCATAAACAAAATACAAGCCAAGTAATTCTTGACTCTTTTAAAGATTTTGAACATTTCATCCATTTGCCTGTAAAAGATCCTTTCTCACTTATTTTGTCTTCTGTGATCTTAAGCCAGCAGACTCTGTCATTTTTAAGGTTGGAGGTTAATTGGACAAAACATTTCTTCATTCACATTTCAAAGTCTTCTATCTGATTTTTCACTGCATGGAAAGTCTTTGAACTTTCTGTTGGAATGTCAGATCTCTGAAAAGACTTCATTCAGGGAACTCAAATTTTTGTTTCCTTGCTTCAGGGGTTGGGGCAATAAATGATTTTTAGGCTTGTCTCTGAAAACCACCCAACTAGCTCGACCTACTTCAATTATACTGGCCACAAGTCTCCAATAACTTGCCTGCTCGTTCATGAGGGAGCGGGTGAACTTTTTGACTGTTGCATAAATGAAGGACCAACATACATGAAGTCTGTCAAAAGTCTGTGTGCGTGGCAACCAAAGAGGACCGTTCTTGGGCAAAGGAGAGAGAGATAGAGATGGGGATTGTAAAAGCCAATGCTGAGGTGACTATGGGGAATTTCTGTCGGTGAGGTAGATCAGAGTGTTGTGCTTTTGTAGCCCCCATAAAGACTTACTGGGGGAGTAGTGGCTCCTGGAGGATTAGCCATAGCTTACAGCGTGCTCTTGAATGTTGATACCTGTCAATAGTTTTGGAAGAGGGGAGAAGGACGCGGCAGAGCACCCCGTATAGCTTTCTGTGGCAACAAGTGGAAGAACTTAGTATCCTTTAATATGCTGTTGAGAGGATTGCCAGATTAGGCAGAGGTGAAGGAATTTTTTTTTTATTTTTGATTTTTGTGTGTGAATGCACTGCTTCTTAAATACTGAAATGGAATTTTTACAACCTCAGGAAATTCAGAATTAATCTTTACCGTGTTACGTATTTTTAGAAGTCTTATCTTATGAAAAACCCTTTCACACAAAGTTGTCAGTTGTTCTTGTAAGAGAATCATCCATTTTGGAAATAAGTTTTTATTACTCGTAGTATTTTTAGTCTCTGTTGCAGGCTAAACCACAAATATTTTGTAGATGCTGTATTTTGTAGTTGTGAAAGCATCTGACAGGATAACTACTAATAGTGATGCACTTCTCTAATCTGTGCTTTCTGACATGGATCTTCTATCTTGTCTCTGAAATGGATTTTTTTCTTATTATCTAGTATGCTTTTTTGCCGTACATCTTTGGTACCCAATAACCCATGGAGAATTTCGTTTAAGACAAAAGAGTGAGTCCAGCAGAAAATAAGTGGAGCCTTCTCCTGTGTAAGTTGTAATTGAGGTTATGGCTCGACGTATTGCCTTTGGCAGAGTTCTGCTACGGAGAAACTGAAACCATGGTTTTGAGGCTGCTGCAGTGTAAGCAAAATGAATTAATTATTAGCGACATAGGAAGAAGTGGAGGAAAAGAGAACGGCTTCTTGAGTGAAATACGATGTATTGACTTTTGGAAAAAGAGAGAAGCAGAGCAAACAACTTAGTAATGAATAATCCACTTTCACCTAACTAATGACTTCTCTGCAGATCTGCAAGAGTTTTTTCTGCTGGTTAGGTCGCCTCTCCAAAGTCTGTCAAATGTTTCTTAGGAAATTTAATTTTGTTATGTGTCTCTTTCTGTGGGTTTTACTGTGACTGTCTGATGAGGAGCTTGTCTGATATAAAACAACTAATACTACTGTCTGTAAGATGGTTTTAAATAAATTTTTAAATTAATTGCAAGAGCTTTCACATCAAGAAAAGAAGTGGGGAAAAAAGAAACAAAACTTGTTTTTTTGATAAATTAGGGGAAAGTACTGGTCTGAGAAAACATTTGAAGTTTATTATTTAAAGGACTTGGAATATGCTATTGAAGTAAATCTTCACAGGTATGTGCTTCTTAATTATTGAATCAAGACTTTATTGCACAGAGGCACACTAATTTTGATTTTTTCCTTCCTATCTGCTTTGAAAGGATGATTTACAAGCTTGGATGATCTCTGAATGAGTTTAGGTCCATATAAAAATATAGCCAATCCATGTTTGGATTTTCCTACGTCTGCTGATGTATCTTTATACCCTACAAGTTGTGTTCAGGACATGGCAAGGAGAAGGGTGGATAATAGGGACTATTTGACATGTCTAATATGTAGCAAACCTGGCCTTTTCACATTTTTGCCTGCCTTGTACTTCATTACTTTGTCATTTACCTTTTCTTTGTTTCTACAGTTTTATTTTTGCATTTCTCATTGAGCTTCATTATTTTGATCAGACATGAGTTCATTATTCATTATTTTCTGAGGGTCAGGGAATGCTGTGAGTCTCTCTGCATCGGTGATCTCACGGTTCCAGAATGTTCAGTTTTGGTAGTAGGAAGATGCTCTGGGATTATCAAAGGTGGATCTGATCAATTGAGTCTCTACTGTGAGAAAGATTTGGGGGTCACAGATTTACATGGTGCTTTTAAGAGTTCGCAGTAGCACCCTTAGCTCCTTGTTTTGCTTGTTAAAGTAATTTGTAAATAAAGGGGGTGTGTTTCTACAACCTTCGTTTATATACAGCTGTAGTTTTCACCTTGTAAGAAAGTCTGAGTTTGTCAGAAAATAGGAAAGGGCAAATGTTACCTCTTAGAAAAATAAAACTGTCTGTGGAGGTATGAAATCTAAGTAACTCTGTTAGTAAAATAGTTAAAAACCATGCTAGAGCAGCTAAGAGAAGAGAAAAATTTATAAAGACTCTTGTCCGCAAGGCAAGGCATAAAAAAACCCCCGACAAACAACTTCTCTGTGAGGTCAGAATATGAATTTCATTTCAAGTCTGTTGCACTTGTGCATTTGAAAAAGAAACCTTTCGAATATATGTGGTATAAAATGAAACAGTGTAGATGTTGTACATGAAAGTGTTAATATGTTTAAACTGCGTTCAGACTGAAGTTGTTAGAGTGATTGAAGAAGTAGAGGAACAACGATCTCTCACGTTCTTCCACCATTTCTCTTTTTTCTTTCATATGCTTGATATTTTTATAACAGACTCTAGCTTACCTTTCTTTTTGTGGTGCTAACACCCTGAATTGAAAATCATGGCGTAGCTCAAGGATGAGATAGATTGAGGTGCTTTTTATTACTGACTATTCCCAGGCAAAATGTTTTAAGCAAACTGGGTAATGGAGGTAAATTACATTAGATGGGATGCTGGCCTTGAAGTGATCTTGCTATTATGCCTCTGATAAAATGAAATTGCGTTTGAGTTGTGTAAAATGATAAAACAAATGAATAATTGCATTGTGCAAACGAGAAAAAAAGAAGTGCGTTTGTACTGGTTAAATAAATAAAACTGAAAATCCACAAAACTGAGGAGGCTTTAAGATATTTGCCAGAGGACACCCAGTCTACTGGAAGGCTGCTCACAGGAACGAACTTCTAATTTCGAAAACGTGTGAAAACCCGACAGATACAAAAGGCTGAGCTGTCAGCCTGTGTCACAAATTGGGAAGCACAATTTAAATGTTGAAGTCCCCCAGAACCATCCACAAATTTTTACCAGTTTTGAAAAAAAAAACAGGAAATGGTGCTGGCTGTACTGCAAAGATGTGTTCACCCCAGTGGTGTGTCCATCGAGAATATTCCCCAAACTCACAAGATTTTCCCGTTTACCTGGTATTTGTAACAAGACTTTCTCAGCCAGTGGTATTGTTGGTTTTTTAATAACTCTTACAAGATTTTAGTTTCCTGAGTGTCTCTTGTTGCTTTGGAACTTGCATAACGCTTCACATTTGTAGCATTCTGTTGCATTTTTTCGCTGTTTTATTGCCTGTTTAATGAAGAACCGTGTCCCTTGTTTTTCTTCTGTTTGGGTGTCTTTCCAACCTCCCTGCTGCCTGCTATATTTGGCTCTGGTTCTTGCATGTGAAGAGGTGGTGAACAGCTGCTACTTAATCACCTTCTCCAGGCTACTCCAGTTACTATGATCCTTCATCACCATTTTTTAAAGTCATGATTATTATAGTTGATATTTTAAAATATTTAATGTTAATTAATGAAAGACAGTGGGCTTTTTTTTGTGTATTTAATGGTTTCTGTGTATTGATTAAAGCTATGTGCTGAGTTTCTGGAGCCCTTACTGGGGTTTGAAGGAAAACCTACTAGAGTTTTCTGTTGCAAGAAGAGGGTGGTGTCCGTGTATTCATATAAACACAGGTGATTATTAGATTATCAAAGGGGTGTGTAGAGCTGCATTTTCTTTGTTTTGATTTTTTACAACTCCAAGGTAATACCTTTGATCTGCTTTTGTGGTTTACGTTGCACCCAGGAAGCAGCCAGCTCTCTGTTTTCCAGGGTGAGCTTTATCTGTGCAGCTCTTGAGAGACAGGACCATCATCTACATAGCAAGCACCATCTCTTCTTAATGCAGTGCTGCTGCTTACTTGGTCAGACAACTCATTTTTCAAAGGGCAGTACACTATAGATTATTTCCATCTATTTTACATCGTGCAGGTTTTGCGTTGCATTTGCCTTAATGTAATTTGCTTTACATTTGCGTTAATATGTTGGCTCTAAGAGAGGTGGGCATCCCTCTTCATGTAATTAGGGCCTATCTCGTGGGGTGCTGAACCTTCATAGTTAACATTTACGTGCTCTCTGGGGTGGTGTAGTTCTGAGGACTGGCAGAGACATACTGAAACCTCCATTATTGGAGAAGCTGTCCTTTCTAGCTGGCACTGAATAACTTGCACAAGAACCTGCCTTAATAAATTGCACATTATTCAGCAGTCAGAGCAGAGAGGTCAGTGCCACACGCTTGCCCCTTTCTGACCTGCATGCTTCATCCACGTCCTGCCTCCTGTGTTCAGACAGTGTTGATACAAACTTCACAAACTTTTCAGAATCCCTCTCGCCTGTAGGTGACTCCAGCTGCCTGGGTTCGTGAAGAAAAGAAACAGTCAACAAGATAAGATAAACCAGTGATTTTCATAAAATCTTCATCATGGATGATGACGGTTTATTTAAGGATGGCAGGCAAAACAAGAAAGGAGAAAAAAAAAACACTGAGAAAAGAGAATGGTTCATGAAATGGACCTCAGAAGTTCTCATGGTTGTCTTCCTCATCCTGTGATAGTTCTCTTCCTAACAGATGTCCCCTGGCAAGGATATGGTGTGCTATTTCAGAGATAAACTTTTTTCCAAAATTCCCAATAAATATTTTTAAGATTTTTTTATTTTTTAAAATGTGATTGTGGCTGATAAGGTGACACGGCCCCAGTTTACCAAAGTACTTAAGCATGGGCTGAAGAGCCCTGGTGAACAAATGGCTGATAGAGAAATTTCTAAGGGGTCTGACTTAAAAATCCATTTTCCCTTTTGCTGGTATCTCATTTTCTTGCAAATTGCCATTTTTCAGTCCTAACGTTCCCTTGCCTTCAATATAAACTGGTGTTTGGGCTGGCTTTGTGGGGTACAGTTTGGAAGGATGTAGTGCCACGAAGCTGCAGCACTGTGCCCTTCCCTTCTCAATTTGCTTGTGCTTAGGGGTTTGAGAATTGGTCATTGGGCCTCGAGGATATACATATTTACTCTGCTAATTCTGGGACACCCATGTTACCGCCTAGGTAGAACACGCTGCGTTCAGCGAGGCTTTTATGCTCTCTCTTACTTGGATTTTAGGATGTCATGCCTTGGTGACCAGATTGAGAGGAACTTCATTTGCCTTTCACCGTGAATTTATGGCCCTTGGCCAAATTAAGTTCACATACTCTCCTGATGCAATATGTGCATGGGCGTGGAAGCACAGATAGAAGTTCTGGCTTTCCTATAATGGGATAATGGAAAGTCTGTAGGGAATGGGACAATAATTTCCCCATTATGAATAGGCCTAGGAAATGAGTTTTTGGTTTCACTAATATAAATCTTCTCTATGCCCACTCAATTTACTATCCACTGTGCCTCTGGGTCTGCACTAAGAAGTGCTTCTGCACTTGCCTAGACTGATTAAGATTTGTATAAATAGGAGCTTTCTATATGAAATGTATTTTGGCACTGTATTGACGTTGGAATATATTACTCTTCTAGCCTTTAACAGTTGAACAAATTTAAATAAAATGATGGTTCATTTTTACAAGGTGATAAAACGAACATAATCGGGTTAATAGCTTAATCTGGCAGCCTGGAATTAGATTACACATACCTGTATGCACAAAATTTGATTAGAGAAAATCAGATTTTCCATTTCACTCGCTCCTTTTGTGACCTTTGGATATTCCATCTTGTTGCCTAGAAGGAGCTGGTTCAGACCAGCCAGCCCAAATCTGGTGGTGTCACCCATTCCTCCCATCAATTGCTTTTTGTCCATGTTGTTTTCTTGCTCTGACAGAACACTTGTTTTCCCTTAATATTGCTAAACAAATCTCCTGTAGAAATGGCAGTGACATGAAGAGAGTTTTAGTACTGCTTTGGCAGGTGGCTCTCACAATTATTTTCTGGCAGAAAAAAATAAAATTGACTGAGATGAATTCTTGGCTGCTAGCAGTGGTTAGTTTGTCTTCCTAGTGGAGTCACTTTGCTTATCAGTCTTTGGTTTTCTTCTCTTAAAAAAAAAAATAAAAAAAAAATCTGTTTTCTGTCACAAAAAATACCACAGTGGGGGTCATTGCAAAAGGTTGTCCAGTCACTGAGAGGTCAGCGACTTCTATCACCAGGGCTTTATGAACAGAACAAAAACTGCCACAACCTACTCCCAGCCATGCTAAATTTATTAGTGCTGCTTCTTTATGTGACTGGCAGCTGCAGTAACATCACTCTGCTTTACATAAAATAATTTCAGTGTCAAAAATTAAAAAAATAACAAAACACAGCTTGTTGAGTTTTGTGCTTGGACTCATAAGCAGGGGTCGTTAGTGATGTATTTTAAATCCCTATTTGTCGCTGATCTCATTATTACTAGATTTTCAGTATGGGGTGGGATGTGACTTAGAGAAATAGACTTTTGTGCTGAGTATCCAGGTTCCACAGTAAATACTACATAGTTGGTTGACTAGAAAAAAAGATACATAATGTGTCTTGCTGTGTTGTGTCAGAGCCTCAACCCTGCTCTATAGGAAAATCTTCCTGAAGGTAGTGATTGGGACAGGTCCAAGAGGAAATATTTTCAGTGCATCCCTTGAGCTCTGTTTGCCACTGCTGGAGTAAACGGGGAGCAGTGAGGGGCCACCTGAGAGCAGCGGTTTGGTCCTCACGTGTTAGTTACAGAACTGGAATCTCTGCTCTGTTGGACAATACACAAAGTCAGACTACTCTAATAAGATGTGTTTGAGTTATATTTCAATCTCAGGGGACAGTCACTACAAGAGCAAATTATTGTCCTGTAGCTTCATCCCAGTGAATGTGAATCATATGCAACCTGATAGAGATGTGAGATACGGGCTTTCATAAGAATAAAATATGAAAGGAAAGATGCATAAGAAGCATTTTTAAAGACTTCCAGACAACCTCCATAAAAATCGAAGAGCTTGGCTAACACAGGGGAAAGGGGTTTTGCACCATCGATTATGTTTCTTGGTTTTTATAAAGCACTGCCTACGCTATGTCCACTTAGATCTTATCACACACCCCCCCTCTCACACACACTTGACTGTCCACTTCCTTGTTATTCTGATAGTTTATTTGGCAGATTTGGTGCCTCTGTTGAATTGTGCGGCATTGTGTTGATGTGCTTCTACCACACGCTGCTTTGTAGCTGCTCCTTTGCTCTCTTAAAATATTGAAATACTGCCCTGGGACCGCCAGGTGACATTGGTGACGTGCTCATGATAAGGCATATTAAATAAATTCTAATTAATTTATTGCCCCTTCAGGTTGAAACACTTATATACGACTAATTTAAATGTTGACAGCAGTTTAAAAGCTTAAATACCAATCACTGTTCCAGGAAAAAAGTTGTTTTAAATTAATCACTTAAAATTAAACATAGTCAAGTTTAGCAATTCAGTAGACTATTTAAATAGAGCATCAGTTTAATATATCTGGGAGACTCTAGTGTTCCAATGAACAAATTAAGGCATCAATGCTCATTATTGAGACTTTTAAGGATAAAATAATGTCAGAGCTGAAGGTTGGGAAAAGTTATTTCTTCTAGGACGTGTTCATCAGCCCTTTGTGTTATGGTGAGGAGGCACAGTAGCCCTTCCCCTACATGAGGAATGATGCTGTGCTACGTGATGTTGATTCCTGCGCCCTGGCACGCACACAAGGAAGTTTTCATTAAAAGTTCAGCTTATGTTCTAGTAGGGGTGAACTTTTTCCTCCTGTTGCAGGTCTTTTTCTGCCTGTAGTTCTATTAGTAGCAAATTTAGTCAGTAGAATCAGTGACAGTAAAATGCTGTGGCATTGCTCGCTTCTAGTTTTATATTTTAATTGGCTTTTCGTTACTGTCTGATGCTGTGCAAACTTTGTCTGTGCCTATCTTCTATCATAAAACTGGTTTGCAATGATTATTTCAACCTCAAAAGTTGAGGCTGATTTTTAGTAAAGATTTTTATTATTCTTGTTATCAGATAGTATGTATTACTGGTATTATATTGCAGTATTATGTCTGTCATTGTAACAGGCGTAAGGGAACGTAGATTAAATTAATCTGTTTTTCAGACATTTCTAAATTCCTTATCCTGTACAGGTTTGTATTGATGACATATAGTGCTTTTCTATGTAAACATATATTGAATTGCAGTTGCTCTCCTTTTAAGTAGTTTGTTATTGTGGACTGTTGGCCAATGTATGATTGAAGCAGAAAAAAATGAACTCAGACTTAGCTTGTCTAAGGCATGGACCGCAAGTGTGCGCAGAAGATACAGCAATGATGCTGTATCTTGCATGTTTGTACTTTGGATGCTGCTAGATGTGTTTTCTTAGAGAAAAACTGTCACAGAATTTATAATGAACCACACTGAGGCAGTGAAAATAATTTAGGGGCACAAAAAGAAGATTTTTATACAGAAAGACTTAAAAGATTGTTTTCCCTGTAGAGGAAAGGTGTAGAAAACATTTAACAGTTGTTATGTACAAAACATGGGTGTGAGAATTTGGTTTGTTTGTGGCACATGAGGAAAAGGTGGGAGAAATGAAACTGAACAAGCTACAGCAAGCAAAAGCTGATATAAAAACAGATAATGTCTGATTAGTTATAACTTTAAAATATTAGACCAAGCTTTTAAAAGAAGTACAAATAAAAGGTGAGAGGGGAGATGCTAGGATTAGACCTTTGTAGGGTCAATAGTTACACAGGTTTCCTCGGGGTATGTGTCCTTTGTCACCTGAATATCCCCAATGAATTAACAGCAGCTCCTTTCTTTCTCCTCCCCTGGACTGCACAGGAGACCCTTAGCTCTCTTGGGTCAAAAGACTCTGGCTTGGGTTAGGTCTGATTTGGTTGATCAGCCTGTAAGTGGGATGTGATTGATTGGCTGGATGCTGCCCGACGGGATGTATAGCTGCAGGCTATGGCCTGTCTTTCCCTTAGCAGAGGCATAAATTTAGGTGTTTCTTTACATGTGTGAGCTGGCTTTCACGATGCTCTGGGAATATAATTGTCTCACTTTTATGCCTTTTCATTTTAGTTTTGATGAAGTTGGTCAAAAGGTTCAAGAGTCATGTTTTAGTGATGGACGAAGGGAAACTGTCATGACCAGAGCAGTCACAAACCTTCTTGCTATGTGAAACTAGACAAAAATGAGAAAACCTGGGTTTGGGAAATAATTTAAATGACCCTGCTTCTCATATTATGTTTGCAACATGGAGAAAATGTTTCTCTTTAAGCATAGTGTTATCCCTTAACTGTGCCCATGTGGACTAATTCTGTCTTCCTCAGAAAGATCTGGTACTGGCCATAGTTGGTGAAATGACACCGAAGAAGTTGAATCACTGAGATGATGTTGTCTGGCAGTTCCTAGACTGCTAAGTCATTCATCTACCACTTTGTCCTAGTTATCCTGATAAATACAGCTTACAAATGTTCTTAATTTTCTAAGGTTTTTATGTGTTGATGATTTATTTTCTTTGCGGTCAAAACACGTCTGTTTCTTTTAAAGATACTAGCAGGTAAATTTTACACCAAAATGCTCTTGCATTAGAGAGCAGGAATGGCTCGTGAAGGATGAGGAAGTGGTACCTTGCTACCTTCCTTCTTAAACGTGCCTGAAGAGCAAACTGGAACAGCAGTCACTGGTGTTTGAATGCAACATATGTTCTGTGTTGATCCAGCTCTCTGCCCTTATAAAGGGGGGGGGTGGGTTAAAAAAGATGCTGACAGGCCAGCATAGTTTTTGTGGTGTGTGATATGTGCCAAATTTCCAATGATCCAACAAAGCCATCTGCTTTCACATTTATCAAAGGTCAGTACTTAACGAATTCTAGCAGCACAGCTGAATTGATTCACTGACATGAAGGTAATTATGAGCTCAGGTCCGAGTCAGGATGAAGGTATAGCAGTGAAAAATTCTGTATTTTGATGTCAATCCTTTATACTGTCTAACCCATACTAAACCCAAGTGTTGTTAAATTGTATATTTATTTCAGGGTATATGGACTTAGGTGTCCACAAAACCAACAAACTTTTGTGAGAGCATAACTGACTTATAAGGAACATATAATATTCTTATTTTCTAAGAAAACCAGAAATTAAAACAAAAGACTGGGAAATGGAAGCACTGCTTCAAAAAGGGAAGGATCTGGTAAATTCTGTCACAAAAACCAATGAAGCAGCTTTCGATTCAGTTCTTAATTTTAATGCTCCCAAGCATATAGATTGTATAATTACATTTGTCTGTTAAAATTCATTGATACAATTAATTTTGAGGACCTTTATGAAATGATTTTTTTTCCCACTTAAATTTTCATTAGCTCCTCGTATAGAAGCAGCAGAATCAGTTTTTGCATCTCTGGTTTGCACATGTGTCTCTACTTAGTCTAGAATTTGAAGCAATAGACTCTTTTTATGCACGTTTTAAAATATGAGGTTATGTGGTTTTGAAGCATCACAACTGTATGAGAGCCTCTTCTTATAAACAGAGCCATCGTAGCTTCAGAGTGAAATGTAAGGCTGAAGGAATGTACTAATATTCAGATATAATCAACCATTGTTGTGTGAGAGGCTGAACCAGGAGCATCAGAAGTTCCTTGATATTGATATATTCTACACTGATATTATTCCATGATATTACTCTGTTGATATCATTCCCATCTTACAGTTGAAGAAGGGAAAGCAAGTTTCACCTACGGGATATAACATAAAAGTGGAAGGCAGCATAACTAAATCAGTTTCTTGTATCCTTTCCTCAGAAAATCTCCTGTGCCAGTTTGCCTATGAAATCTCCGTTAAGTGCTTTGTAGAAGTTATTTTCCCCATAACACAGTTTTTTTCTAGGAGTCTTCAAAGAGCAAGGCCCCAAATCCATTAATTTGCTCTTGAGCTTGAGTAAGTATGACATGTCCCACTTCTGCTTCTTCAGGAGGAAGAGAGAGATTTGCTGACATATTAATCTTTACTGTAATTCTTAAAGCCAGAAAAGAGATACCTTTTTTTTTTATATTGTCCTTCATCATTATCCTTTGAAGAGAAAGCTTATATAGTCTTGAAATTCATGAAGAGCTATTCTATCCCAACTTGAACTCTCATAAGGAGAACAACCTTTGCTAAGTCAGCAACATCCAAATTATTCCCTTTCCACAAGAAAACATTCAGAGGTATTGATTACTTTTCCTCTTTTCTTTTTCTTGTGGTTTGCTCTAGGAAGACAGCAGTTAAATCTGTTCCTAAGGCTGATGTTTCCTCAGTAGATTCAGATGCTAACTGTAGAAACGTATCTCATCTTGCAACCTAGCCAAACACAACAATCTTTGGAAAGACAAATGCTTAGCAGGTTGTCCATTTTTTATCCTTTACATTGTAAAAGACTACACGTCCCTCTGATCAAAGTTTTCATTACGACAGAGAATTTGCCAGCTGACAAGACTCATTTAGCATACTTTAATTATTCCTTCAGAAAACCATTTTAGAGCTTGGAAGACATGTCTGTGTAAAACTCCCATCAGTCAGAACTGAGCGGAAGTTTTGCTTTTGACTTAGCAAGGTCAGGATCGCATTCACTAGGTTGTTTTAACACTTAGGTGGAAAACCAGAAACTATCAGTAACTATTAGCTGTGGGAATGCACTGGAATTATTACTAAAGCTCTAATGGCCCAATCAATCAAAATGGTTCAAGTTATGAGGGCAGCTTGAGATACTGCCACTGTGTCTGCCAAACCACGGCATCACGACTCCTTTCCCTGGATTTCAGGATTTATTTCTCTTCTCCATACAGCTCACTGTCTACCACTTTTGAGGAGAGGGAGAGAAGCATGAAGGGGGAAGAAACAAGCCAAACCCATGCTGCAAAATTCTTATCATGATTGATTTTTACAGATCTAAAGTGTAACCATTAAACCATGGTTGAATACATTGCGGTAAAATACAGGTATTGAGTGGTTTTGCTTCTTAGCTTTTCCCTTTTCTCCATAAAATTTCTGCTTGATTGGCTAGGATTCAGTGAAACCTCTCATTAGGGCACCATGGTTCATTAGAGCTTAAAGAGGCATCACTGAAAATTGAATTGACCGTGCTGTGATTCTCTGGGTGCTGTGATTAGTGATTGTCTTACGTTACGCTAACCCTTCGCATGCGTAACTTTCTGAACTCCGTACCATTTGTTAAAGAGTTAATTTGTTTAACAGTTAAATTGCAGAATCGGCAGAGAAATTCTATATCCAAAGGCAAAAACCTAAAAGCTATGATCTTTCTGTGTGCAATATTTTTCAGAAACTGTGCTGAAAATCTGTACAAAACACCCATTTGCACATTTGGGTTTTCTTCATTGTTTTTGATTTGAGAGATGAGACTGAGAATTCCTTTGACTTGCTACTGCTGTTAGCCAGATTGATAGTCAAAGAGGAACAAATGCCATCATGAAAACAAACTCTTTTTAGTCTTTAAAACTTTTCTCCCCACCCCCAATAAATGGAATAATAAAGCAGAATTATGTTGGGTTTTTTTTAATCATAGCTAGAGTCAACGTTTGCCAGGGCACCAATGTGTTTCTACATGTGCAATTCATTGACAGTAAAATTAAGTCTGTCCTGATTTGAATTGCGAAGTAAAATATATGGAAAAGGGAAGGGATCTAATTTAAGAAACAATGACTGAATTGGTGACAGCAGCAACCACAGAAACGTTTTCACATGTGCAGACACAGACGCTTTTATTTGCCTCCCTGGGAGAACAGTTGTACCTATTAAACGTGGTTCGCTGGTGAAACAGGGAGGGGAGACGATGACACGTGAAATGTTGTTACAGATAATAATTGACCTTTGCTCTGGAGTGATGATGATGATGTGACAATATTTGACCTAGGAACTGGTTCCTTTTTACCCTCAAGCTAAAAAAATCTGTCATTTTATGAAATTATTGCTCCTTGAAATGGCAGTGTCAGGTTTTTTTTTTAAACAGGCAAAAAAAATGTTCTTTCAAGGAATGAGGTCTTCCCTGCCTTGTTTTCGAGGTGCATGGGGACCTCTGCAGAAGAACTTTGTGGAAGAGAAACACGTGGTGGCTCTTCCTAGGAGTGAGAAGGAATCTCCTTAGTCTGTTTGTGTGGAACCTGAATGTGCTGGTCCTGGGCTTGACTTGGATTCTGACATGGCACGGGTAACGAAGGCAATCATGCCACACAGTGTCCGGCTGGGCTAAGACATCAACACCTCAATATTTTATTTCACACTTCTTTACTAGTTGCCAGACCTTGTCCTGCCCTATCTGGAAACTCCTTGCTGTAATAACGTAGTGGGTGATGACCAGATTTTCCAAAATTTCTTTTCATGTTTTTATGCATATAGTAGTCTTTTAATTGTCAATAAATTTAAGGGTAGTACATAGCTGTAGTTGAACTGGGGAGTGATGTTTTGAGGCAGACGAACTGGTTCTAGGAGAGCTTGCAAGCCTCTGTTGTATCAGTATTGTTTAAATTTGCTCTTATCAAGACTCGGAATGAATATTTTAGCATTATTGTTGGTATCACATAAACTTGGGTTTATCTCAAATAATAGAGAGGAAGAAGCAATGATAATCTCCATTTTAATCTGTGTACTCTGTGAAATGAAACATCATGCAAAATTATTGGTTTTGTCTCTGAGGAGCTAGAACAGACTGATACAATGACATACATTTAATCAGAAGGAGTGTATTTAATAAGAAGGAATTATGTGACAAAAAATGGGACTAAATGACATGAGAACTGCTTATAGAGATCAAGACACAAAATTTACACTTTCTATTCCATTTCTATGAAATGAGCATTTAAAGGTCAGGAAGAAAGGCTAGTATTTGCATTTAAATGGAGATATTTTAAGTTGAAATGGTGATTGCTGACCTCTGTCCTGACTCAAGTGGATTTTTGTTTTGTTTTTAGGACTCAGAATAAGGCATCAAAGAAAAGGGGGGGAATACTATAAATCAGTAAAATGCTAAACTAGCTCTCAGGCTCTACTTCGTTGCTGCCTATTTGCATATACTTGGTCTTCGTCAAACTGTTCTGTGGTTTTTGTAGTTTTAAATAGATGTTTGGCCTCTACAGCATAGCCACCGTAGAGTCTTCTGAAGGTGAATACTTTTACATATCTAAGGAATCTGACTAAGCAAATACTACGTAAGTTCACATGTTTAAGCTCTCTGTTCTCTCAGAACACACACGTTTCTCACTTCGTGCATGAGGCACCCAAGAAGTTTATTCTGTTTCACAGCCTATGGTTCTGCACAGTGTGTACCTGAGAGAGTTGCAACGTTTTCATTGTGTATCAGCGGTGCACAAACGGATGTTCCAACTCTGGAACTACACAGAAGTGTCTCATTTGAAGCATATTTTTCTTTCTGCCTACTTAATGCTGAGGGATGGGATGGTGGTAACCTCCAGACTCAGTTATGTGTTGCCCTCTGGAGCAAATAATGCTTGTATTGCACCGTGTGGTTGGGAGCTGAAGCTTGTTTCTCACGTTAATTTGTGTTGAGTAGAAATATTAATGTGGCAAAGATGGCTTTTCCCAGTCTCCTCTTGATCTGTGACAGGTGTAGGCTAGATGAAAGACGATGGGACAGTTGTGACTTCTCCGCTGCTTCCAGCTTGGGCCAGGCAGTGTTAATAGAGAAGTCACAATCCTGAGATTCAGATTTGCTCTCATTATAATGCTGACACCCATTCTGCTGATAGCACTCCAGGTAAGACTTGAGGAAGCTTGTCTGCGTACAGAGTTTTTGCGTGAATTTTTTCTTGGTGTCACACCGCCTACAAGTGTGTGTGGAAAAAATATCACATAACCTTCTGAGAACTGCCTCCGAGATGTCACCTGCATCAGCTTCTGAGCTGTCAAGATTGGCAGCAAAATTTTCACTTACTTGTTAAAGAACTGTCTCACTACAGGCATCTGCTGCGCTGGAAATAATGCACAGAAAACAGGGGAGACACACAGAAAATGTCCAGCCTGAAAGACACTTCAAAAGACACTAGTATTTGAGGAGAAGCCGGCTAGACTTAAAACTCTGCTAAGTAACTATGAATTTTGCATGCGATATATTATGCTGTAGATAATCTCTGTAATTAGGTAGCATTCAGATTGCCTTTCTATTTACTCTTTTTTAACAGAGGCTAGATGTTTCAAATTTGCCAAAGAGGGAGTTTGAGTAGTTTTGGGTATTTCACCGATGACATCTTCCTGAACATTTCTAGACTTAAAGCTTCATGGTGGAGGTCTGGTTGCGTCAATATGAAACGCTCATATGAGCTCGTGGGAGCTAGCTGGCCAAACTGGCATGTACACTTAGTCAAAGAACTGGAGGAAAAAAAAACACAGCGGGAGAAGTTTTTATTACCCTTTGGTAATGATAATATCTTAAGATTTACTGGTAATAAAATGTTCAGCTAGAAATACGAGGTTTTAATTGATCCTGCCCTTTTAATAAATCACATCCAGTCTTAAAGATTCCTGCTCCCACAGACTTCAACAGGGGTGAAGGGTCATCTCTATGCAACTGCTCCCTTCTCAAAAAAAAGAAATCCTTCTTTGCTCAGTCCCCAGTTAGGAGCAAAACAAGATATTGAATTTCTAGTTTTGTCTGTGCTGCCTCATGAGTGACTTCCAAAGCTGCTGGGGTGACTTCTGGGTTTTTTTCTGAAAATACTGCATTGCGGTATATCTTGGTCTTGTAGTTCTGAGGTGTCAATACATTTGTTCAGTCATAAACACACTTTCCTTTTTTTGAACATGACTTTTTTTGAGTCTTTCTACTCTGGAAAGGAGTGTTTCTCTCCCTGTGTTGTTTCTTAATTATTACTTATATTTATTCGTTATGATTAA
>WUAM01000423.1:1636320-1728284 GCA_024336885.1 Actenoides hombroni | reverse complement strand
TATCAACACACTCCAGCTCCCAGTACTACAGCATAAGGGCTGGATGGGGAAAAGCAGCTCAGCCAGACCCACTACAGTTGTCCAATACTTGAGTATTTTCCAGTGTTGGGAATACTTAGGTGCACCATTGCCTGTGGTTTGGTAAATACGTATGCTATTTAGAGTCAGCACCACAAACAGCACAAATGTGGCACTCTGGGTGCTCGTCTATGTCATGATCAGCAATTTCATAATTTTCTTTTAGTGGTGTTTGAAAACCATAAATACAGCAAAACATAAAGCTGTCATAGTACATGATACTGGCAGCCTACTGAGAAAATAATCAGGATGCAATTAAGAGTGTTCATAGTGCTTTTTGACCAGTAAATGTTTGCAAATTGAAGAAAGGTGCAACAGCAGCAGGGACATGCATGCTAAAAACTCTGTCAAATAACACGGCAAACAGTTCCCAGCTACCTAAAATGTGGATGTCTTGCAGTCACTTTTGCAGTTACGAATACTGGACAGGTCTCATTTGCTCAGATATATTTATCTTTTTTGGCACTTTTGTATGGACATTATTTTCATGAAAGAGCAGTCACATTGTCAGAAAAAAACACTGCAAAAATGAGTCCTCTACCCCTGCGCTGATCTGAAGAAACTCCATCTTGAGTGTTCATCTTCATAGCCTTGTATTTCCTGTTCCTTTTAAAATGTACTTTTAATCTGTAAGCTTTGTTAAGATTATTTTAAAGATAGATGTACAGAGATGTATAATGATGGTTTAAGGTGACAATTTCCCTCTATATCATATCTTCATTGTGTGATGTCAAGAACTGTTTGTTAAAATTTTCTTACTGTGAATGGATTTAGGTCCTGTGAAGTTTGAAGTCTCCTTTTTACTCCATGTTCATTTTTTTTAAAAAAAATCTACTTGATAAGATGCAGATTCTAGTTTAATCTGACAGATAATGGAAATACGAAGTTGTCTTTTCCATCCTTTTAATGTTCCTTTTCTGCCAATGAATAGATTGTCTCATGGAGACTGCCAGTCATCAAACAGCACTAGAATAGGTTTCCTTACAAGTTCTGGTTGTCAGCAGTGGGTACAGAGCATAACACAGGATGGTTTCAAATCCCTCCATACTCACACATTACTCTAAGTAGAAGAATAGGTCTTGAAGCCCTCCCCTCTTAATTTTAAGTAATGTTTTTCCCACTACATATAAGATCTTTTTAGGTTTGCTGTTGCGATGCAATGTGATTGCATTACAATGCACTGCAACACAATCCTGATGTGTGCACACGTACTGTGCAGTATTTTCCTACGCAGGGCCTACATTTTGGTGGAGGAGCTGGTAAATTGGAATGAGGGTATAAGAGCACAGCTAGCAATTAATGTTTAATGTCATCAAAAAGTTTCCTATAACGCTTTTTGCATGGACTTGCAAGAAGAATGACAGACACTAAAGAGTAGATTTAATTAGATGTCAGCTTTGTTCAACTAATTTGTTTAGAGACGTATCTGGCAAAAAGTTGTGTAGCGCGCTGTAGGTTCCTGTTTGCATCTGACAGTTTTAGAAGGGCTGCCTTCATCTGCTCTCCCTTCCTGATCTGATTTCTGTCTGTGATTGGTCTCATCCATGTAACAAGCATTAGAGCCCAGCCAGAGTGGTTTAACTTTTGTTGTCTTCACCTTTCAGCTGACTTTAAGGAACCAGACTTCCATGGAAAAGATACTTGCCCTGGACATCTGCCACTTGCTAATTGATTTAGTTTAAGCAGCAACATCCTGATCTGCCTGGATAGATACTGAGAGCAGTGCTGGTGCTGCTGGTGGTGGTGATGGTGGGGAAAGGAATTTGAGTATGCCGGAGAGAATCATTCCATATCCTGACGAGCCCATCAAGCACAATGAAATTGTATCTTACTGTGAGCCTATGGCTACAAAAGTGGGTTCATTTGACAAAACACACGTGTGTACCATATACTTTTGTCAGCTAGGACAGATGATGCCCTGCCTGACATAGACCTCTTTCCAAACCAAGTAACTTAAATAGGACCTGAGGACATTGAGCGATAAACCAGAAAAGGTCTGTGACCTCTCTCATCCTGCTTGACCAGAAAGTGCTGCCCTGTCTCTGAGGCTGACCTAATTATACTTTCTCATTTCAGCTTTGTATTGTGTTAAATGTTGTCTTAATTAAAAATAAATGGCTAAAATAACTCCTTAGAAGTGGTATCCCAGGAACAGAATTCTCCAGGGTATTTTGCTAAAGCTATGCTTGTTTTCATCAAAACTGGAGGACCTGGAGGATAGATGTCAGTTCTGTGATCTCAGTTATATATGTTAAAGCTAAAGGAATAGTTAAAAGGTTACAGCTAAAATTGACCTTAAACCCGTTTGATGTCCAGCTCTTTCACGTGTTGACAGGTCCTCTCAAAAGTGAAGGTCACTGCTTAAGCTGCAGTGGTTTCCCACTTCCGTATAACGCTCACCCACCTCATTAAAATATTACATTTAAAAGTGGAAATTACAAGGCTGCTGACTTTCAGCTTCTGGATAAGTCAAACTAGGCTCCCCTAAATAGTCCATTTATCCGTTTCCCAGCAAATATACATTTTAAAGCTGGAATAGGTATTTAGACTGTTTATGAAGACAAGATTTTTGTCTGGTATGTTTATTTTTTTTTCCTCAATAGTTACATGAGGCGTACATCTATCCAGGGGTGATTTGTAACTTCTTGTTAGGCCTAAATTTGACAATTCTTTGTTCAACCCATTACACGCAATAATATATACCCTCAGAAAAACCCAAGTAACTTCTCTTTGTCCTTTCCATGTATAGCCTTTACAGTATGGAAACAGTTAAGCCCCCAAACAACTTAACCATTCCTTAGTGAAGGAATGGATTGAATTCTTCTCCCCGGTATAATTTGTGTAATGATAGCATAAAATATTTTCAAGTATTTGTAAGTTTTAAGGAGATTAAACTATATTGTACTTTAAATGAGAGTTATGCCTATTTAAAATGTACTAATGATGAGACAGATTGATCAGAACTGCAGGTGAAAACATCTTTGTTCCTGGTCACTCAGTAAACGAGGCATACAGTCGGATCAATTGCTGTGAAACAGGCTGTGTTTTGGTTTGGTTTGGTTTGGTTTTTTTAATCTCTCACCACTCTTGGACAACTTCAGACTTCATTATTTTGGTCTGCACCCCATACTGTCCCTGATGTAACTTGGAGAAATGTTTACTTCAAGTCCAGAGCCTGTTCCAAGTTGCAGGCCTGATCAACAGGCTCTGTAAGAGATTACTAGAAAGTGAGCTTTAAACTCTTCTCTCAAGCTTTCGACATTTTCTGCAATCCTTCACCTTCCAGGGCATGCAGTGGGGTCTCTTCTTAACGTTGGTTCTCTCAGTGTCTGTGCTTCACAGACCTTAGAATTTCGAATGGAAATATCTTACAATTTCAAAGGGTTTTGAAGCTCATGGAGTAGATTTAGACCTACAGAGTACAGAACAATGGCAGGCACTTTTATTTTTGGCAACAGGTCTGTTCGGAGGTGGTTTGTTTAATGATCCTGTCTCTGGCTGAAGGTCCTGTTCCTCTACAACTGCCCCACAGCACGGAAGCTGGATAGGTTAGAGTCTGGAAGCTAAATCAGTAGCATACATTCATGAGGATACAGCTCCACAGACATTAGTGGGAGCAGTTCCTGTTCCCATGCCAGTAACTCTTGTGCCTTAAATGCTAAGAGATGCTTGAACTAAAATGTATGTGCAAGTGCAGTGCTCATAGTTACTCCCTCCTCTGTAGTGTTAACTGTAAGTTATCAAATTAGAATAATGATTATGCTGTTTAAACAACACCTATTTTTTCCATTTTAGATTGGCATTTTAAAAGCCAGTGATCGAGTTGTTGCTTTATTAATGTAGATCTGGTGAATATACTAACTAATGACTTTGGAATTTGATGTGACGTGAGTGTTCTATTAATGCAGAGGAAACATTAGGCTATCATCCCTGTCAAGCAAGAAACAAAGGAATGATAAATGGGGTGAATAGTTATCCTAGCTCCATGCAGTTTCACACAAGTTTGAGGTACCACCCTGAGATTATCATTTGAAGAGTTATTTTAAGAATGAAAAAAGAATAAAGTGAGGCAGCACTTGTCATTTGTTAGATCCCCTGAATGACAATGTAACAGGACTTCCCTAAGCACACAGGACAGGAAAATCCTGATGTTTCAACCTCACCATCCATCACTGGTGGTTACTGCAGCGCAGTGTTGTGAATGAAAGATAATGCCGTGATTTTCAGTAAACTTGAGCTTTGTGGGGTTTGGTTTGTTTGTTTGTTTTTGTCATTTAAAAGGCAGTAAAGCCCCCTGCAATGAAATTGCATCTGCCAAGTGATAGGAAGCTGTTCTGTAGCAGCTGCAGCATTTATGCTAAGGACTGGCTTAAGGTCTTCTCCTCCAGGTAGTTTAATACAATGAATACTGCAACCATTTGTTCCAGAGATATATTCCTCTAAAAGGTTTCTTTATTGACCTTTTTTTTTTCAGTGTTCCCTTTCTGTAATTTCTGTGGAGTTTAATTATTAGCCCCAGGTATCCTTGTTGAAATCTAGACTATAAGAAATGGAAGTTTAAATTGAGACTTGTGTTTTGAAGTGCTGTTAGAAGAGTTTTAATATAGCTTCTGTAATGTATGTTTTTCTGTTTACCATGTTGGGTAAATGAGACAAAAATGATGGCTTTTGTTCGAATCTTGGTATATGAAGTCAGAGTCCCACAGCAAATGTCTATATGATTAAAGTGGTATTGAAGCTTTATTAAAAAGCTGTAATTTCAAATATTTTATGCTTTGTTTTGCATATAGTCTATCTACAATGTAGACTAGTTACTAAATGTAATTCTGGTGCTTGTGCTCTACTGAAGTCGAAGAAACTTTTCATTGGTCTCTGCTGGCTTTGGATCAAGACCTTGGTTTAAAGTATTGATTAAAAGAGTAACTCAGGATGAATGGGAAGCCAAGAGAATTAATATAGTGAATGTGGTGAATTAGGCGTCGGGGGGGGGGAGGAAGCAGCTCCCAGAAGGTTGCATCCACAAATGTAATTTTTTCATTTGATTTGATGAATCTGGTTCCAGGTGCTTATTCAAAAGCCATCTAAGTAGTGGCTTTGCCTGTACCTACCCAAATGCTTTTTTTCTTCCTCTTTATTCTTTATCTAATAACTCTGCTGATTAATGGATTTTCTTTTCCTAGTATTTATTAGTGTGCTTTGCAGTAAAAAATATATATATATATGACCAGAGGAGACTTAATTAATGACTAAAATACTGTAGGAGTGAAGATTGTCAAGCACCCCAATAAAAGATGAAGTACCCACTGGAAGAACCAGTGATGTCATTTACAATATGGTAGCCTAAGAAGGGAAATCAGAATGACTCAGGTGTCTGCTGTACTTCTTCCTTTCCTAAATCACAGTCCTCAATAATATAAATGCATGTTTTTAAAAGGAAAAGGGAAAACAGAATTGAGTAGGTTCTCAAACAGCTCCCTAAGGTCTGCCATACCTAAATACTGTGAATGGAAATTGCTGAATAAAATGAATGGAGCCTGTTTGACAAATCATATGCTGATTTACCTGGGGTTTTATATCCTTGGGAGGATTATGCAGCAGAGAAAACAACTCAAAAGTAATGTAAATCCAGAAAACATTATTGCAGAACTTTGTTGTGCAAGCAGGCTGTGTTTCAAGGCACATTGATTGGACAGACCAATGCTCTTGGTTTAGAAACTAAATTTCAACTGAGGAAATAATGTTTTATATATCCCTTAAGGTGTTTGACATTTTAACTATCCAGATTAGTGAAATAAAAGGAAATTTGAAGGGCATCTCAAATTGCAGCCCAGGTAGAAAGAAAAGTAATGAACATATTATTCATCGAAGCACTGCTAACTGGGGACATGGTTAGGTTTTTATCTACAGCCAGAAATACAGAAGAGAAGGATGCAGTTTAGGGATACACTCCTGATCACGATTAGTTCTCCCTCTTCTTACACAACACAGCCTTTTTTCTGTGTACCTTTTTCATTTGGCAGACCTAGTGTGTCAGGAAAATCTATAACCCTCCTGACAGACAAGCAGAGTGACGCTCAATCTATCGCTTTATTAGGCTGCAAGTGAGACCCCTTCCTAACACACTGAGGACAAACGATCATTGGCTTGATCTTCAAGCAGCGAGAAGGTTTTGAAGACAGTGTGCAGAGAAAGCATGTGTAAAAGCGAAAGACCATGTATTTTGGCTTTTCATTAGGTCAGCCATTCCACTGTTGAAATTAAAATGGTGGGGAAATAAAGAGTTTGTGGACAGAGGAGAAGAGAGAAGAGTTGTGTTCCCCTATGTACCCTATGGTTTTGTCATTTCAAATAACTGTCCATATCTTCAAAATTAATTTTATAGCCTTAAAGTTCAGTCCTGCTCATGTTCACAGTGAAATTGAAATGCTGTTCTAATAAGTGAATACGAACCTGCTTGAGGAACTGCTCCAAAAAGTATGTGCAAGACTACAGCAGGCTGGGCTCCTTCTCCATGCCATGGCAATTCCTGCTGTGTCTCCACAAGACTTGCATTTTATGATTTCAGTTAGTCCACCTTTTTCCTGAGAGACCTTGTTCTTATTATCTGATGTATCTGTAAAAGGTTGGGTTTTTTTCCCATTTCATACCCAACATTTGGTGGCAACCTTAGTCCTCAGGTTCTGCTTTCTAAACTAATACATATACACACGCACAAAAGAAAAATGAATAGGTATTTTTCTATTCAGAAGTTGAGATAAGCTCACCTTCCCTTTCAAAAGATTTGTGTTAGAAGACACCGTTGTGTGTATTTGCTGGGTTTTAGCTGTTTTGTTGTTCTCTCTGATCAGTTAAGTTTCAGATTCATGTCCAGAGAATTACTTTATGTTGATGGTCAGGTATTTTTTTTTCCCAGTTTGAGTTTGCCTGTCCTCACTAAAAATTCTGGAAAACACAGTCTGGTTTTTTAGGCAGAGCTGGTCAAGAATTTTCCAAGATAATTTGTTTTTCTTCATGTCTCACCAGTTTCCACAAGAGAGAAATGTTTTCAAGAAATTTACTTCACGTGCATTTGATGGAGCTAAATAAGTAACTGAGATTTACCAATTTGTTGACTGCTTTTTCAAGTTTGATAATTTCTTATTTTTCTGCCTGTTTATAGATTTGCTCAGCAAGTCACGTCTGTTTCCCTGAGTCTTTGCAGTTAACATTTCAGCAGTCTGTGAGAAGTGAAGAATGTATATGCAGTAATAAATTGTGGATAAATACTTGACATATAAACCAACTTAAAAAAATATTTAGGGTTTGGTTTGTTTGGTTTTTTTTAGTTAGAAACTTATCAGATCTATACAACAGCAAAACAAGTATTTTACTCAGGAATGAGTGTGTGAAGTTTTGATACACAATCAAAAATATACACTTCTGGTTTTCCTATGCTGTTATTTTATTTTTACTGGCCAATAAAAGTGTCTCTGTGCATCCCTCATGATGTTGTTCAATAGAAGACCAATGGGAATACTAATAAATTAAAAAATGTTTCATTCCTGTATTCAAAGGGGAGTTTAATGAGTTTTTCACACAGTAAACAGTTGTGAGTTTATGAAGAGGAATACCATGTTCATGGTGAAGGCTATGTAAATTACACTGATGCATATTTATTCATGTACTTCTTGTGGGAATATATTTAGGGGCCTATAAGCATATATCAGAATTTTTTACAGGGAAGGAAACTTATGAGGAAGGCTTATTATCCCAAGAGTGGAATTAAGGTGAAATTAAGAAGTAATTGAAGTTATCTTTGATCATGATTTTTCATTCCCTTTTTTTCCCTGCTCTAAGGAAGTGAATATTTTTGATGTTCAGTAGAGCAGTACAATGCTGCACAGAGAAGCATAATCCTGAATTTTCATAATAATGTTTGTAATGCAAATGAGGGACACTTCAAAAACAGGTTGATTAGCATTTCTTAATAAAATGCCAGTCTCCTCCGTTTTCTTCGTTAATTCTATCAGCAGATTACATAGCTAGATTTTAACATTAGTAAACGTGAAGTGTGTGGTGGCTTCTCATGATATAATTATTTGGTGGCTCTAAATAGTTTCAGATTGTGCGTTTAAAACAGTTCCTCTAGCACTAAAGCATTAGTGAATTAATGAGCAGCTTGTCACCTCTGGGACCTTTCCTTTGAAATCCAGTCTGGCTTGGAGTGAACTCCTACGATTTCAGGCCAGCAGCTGGTAAAAGGTTAGAAAATGAATGAGCTCCAGGGACATCACTGAACTTCCACAGGAGCATATATTTACTTTAGTGCTGTTTTTCAGAGATCAAACTGGGGGAAACAGAAAGCTGCTGTGCAGTTCCTCCCACAGACTGCATCAGCCAGCCAGAGTATTCCCCCATTGCATGGCTCTCAGCAACATGCCTTGCTCTTCACTCCTTCCCCAGCTCCCGCAAGGGAGGCATGGCAACACAGCAACTTCAGCAACCAAACTGCCTTCTCCTTCCTGTGTGTCAGTTAGGCTTTTTTCCTAATTATTTATCATCTCCTTTTTAATTGCCACAGCTTCCTCCTGGTCCCTCTTGCCCTTTAACTTTCAGAATAGTTTATCCTCTTCCCTATCTCCCCAGTCTTTCTTGCTTTCCCCCAGTGTGCGTTTTTTATTCTCTTTTTTTTTCTCTGTTGTTTCCCACTGTGAGGCCCAACAAGCTATTTCACACTCCACACTGGGTGCATCTTTCCTCCCCTGTTAGACGCCTGTGAGGAGCTATCTGTTGCCCTTTTTTGTTCCCATTAGAGAGACTTTAGGGAATGAAATGCTGCTTGTGCTGCTTTGATTTTAGAGGAGAAAGAGGAGTAACATGGCATGAGCTTTAAGTTCAGAGCACCAGTAAGAGCGGTTGGTGAGCAGAAGTCTCTGCCCAGTTTTGATTCCAGTTGAGCATCAATTTGCTGGTCAGATTTATTTTCCTAACTTCATAAAGGCAATAACAAACTGAGTTTTCAGGGATGGTATTTAAATAATATGTGCAGCTTATCATAAGCATCCAGATTGCAACTGAACTTGGAAATTTAAAAGCTGTGGAATAACAGAATCATATATTCATGGAATGGTTTGAGTGGGAAGGGACCTTTAAAGGCCATCTAGTCCAACCCCCTCTGCAGAGAGAAGAGACATCTTCAACTAGATCACATTGCTCAGAGCCCCTTCCAACCTGACCTTGGAAGAACTGAAACTCCTTATTGCCCTAGAGCAGCACTGAATTACAGATATGGTAATCATGTCTAACTTTTGTGTCTTAATGCTGTCTTGCTAGTGGTTTCCAGCACGGGGCTGGATCCTTGTCATCAGTCTGTGTAACTACTTAACATAATGTCTTGTTTTTTCTAAGATTTTCTGCAGCAGGATTTTTATTTTATTTTATTTTTATTTTTCACCAGAATTTGAATGTAGAAATAATGTGTAAAACTTCCTCTTATGAAAACGGACCTGGAGTCTCATCTTTGTTAGTAAATCATATTGACAATCTTCTTCCTTTCATGTGTGTTGATTTTGATTAGGTAATTCATCAAAAGCCTGTTATTAGCTCTTTCTTAGCCCTCTGTCTCAGGCAACCACTTGTCCTTTTATTTGTGTGTGGATTACGGCTCAGTAATCAGGCCATGACTCGCTGTATGCCAGGCAGCTCTGTCCTCTCATCTCCCTTACAGTACTGCAGAGAAGTCCTGTGGGATTCTCCTTTTTCAGCAACACACTCACATTTTACATTTAGGATGAAACAATGATTTGTGCTAATGATGATTACTTAACCTCTTTGCTGTTCATGAGTTGGATCTTAACTGTTTTCAAATTCAATGTAGCTTCACCAAGCTGCAGCAAGCCAGCAGTTCAGTCTGTGTGTGGCAGGGTACATCGAGGGGTTTTGCTCTTCTCTTTTTTCAACTTGATTTGAGAGAGTGGGAGTTGTACTGTTTAAAAAAAGATTGTTGCTAAATGAATCAAGAGAAGAAAATTAATTTGTGGAAATACCTTCATTTAGAGAAAAAAATGTTGCTTTTTAATTTTTGGATTTGGATTTGAAGGAGGACCGCAGAAAAGCCTGTGGTGGAAGGGACTTCTGGAGATCATCTGGTCTGATGTTGTGTTGCAAAGCCTTTAGATTTCAGCACTTAGGTTACCCGGGACATGACCAAGATGATTATCTCCTTGATTATTTCCAGCAAGGAGATCTCTCCACTTCTCCGAGCAATCTATTCCAAAGCTCAGTTGCTCTCACAGTGAATTTTTTTTTTTCTTATAGTCAGCTGTACTTCCCCTTGTAGCAACTTGTGCCCATTACTTGATGTTCTGTCAAAATACCTCCTTATGAGAGCAGAACCTCTGCTTTCTCTATAACTACTTTTGGTTTTTTAGGTATTGGAAGGTTATAACTAGATCTTCTGAGCCTTTTCTTCTCAAGCACAGTTCCTTCAACTTTTCTTCATATGAGAAGTTCTCCAGTTTTCTAATCATCTCAGTGGTCCTTCACTGGTCCCTATCTATTTTTTCAGTGTCTCTCTTGACATGTGAAGGAACTAAAACTGGACACACATGCAGTAATCACATCCCTGGACCTGCTGCATTCAAGGGCGTGGAATTTGTCTTCATGCTTCAAAGGTGCTCTGCTGACTCACGTTCACTTTGCTGTCAGCCAGGACCTTTATAGCAGAGCTATTATACGGACTTGTGTATATCCAGTTTGTACAGCTGTTCCCTAATTCAACTCTGCTCCACAACTACAGGCTTCTCTAGCTTTTTTTGTTTGAGTTGTATTGGGTCACGACTATCACAGTTGAGAGGTGCTGGGAGGGAATTACTTTAACTGTGAGTGTCTTCTGGAGGTAAGATAGGATGTGTAAACATTCCCCCCCCCCCTTCACCTCAGTGCTCTGATCCTAATGGAAGGAAACTGGTGTTCTAATTTATTTATGCCTACAGGAACAATCTGAGTTTTTTCATCAGGAAGATACTGTAAGAGTACAAACTGTTTCTGTGTTGCAGAAAAGTGCCTGCCTGGCCTCAGACACTCACTACTGGAAGTGCCGTTTGCAGAATATTGCACTTGTCAGGCTCTCATCCTGTCTGGCTTTTCTCTCTCTCTTTTGCAAGCTGACCTGCTCACTTGGCCTATTCTCCAAGCCAGGCATTCAGAACCCAGCTTCAAATCCAGAGACAGGGAGGGGGCTGTGTTAGCATGATGTCAGCTTCCTCAGCAGGGCCTGCCGAGAGCTCAGCATCAGCACTGGGGGGTTTTCCAGGCCCACCTGCACTGAAGCACCAAGCAAACTCCAGTCTGTTGTGAAAGACCTGCAGGGCCTTACCCAGGAATGCCAAATGAGAGGAGGCGGCAAGAGCATGCACTGTGCACCCTCCGTAACCACCCAGCGTTAGGTTTGTTCCTTCTCTGCCGCCGCCTCCAGCAGCTTTGTTACGAAGGTTTTCTTGGGTCATAAGCAGCAGACTCAGCCTTTATGCTGCTCTGTCAGCAATTATGTTGCAGATGAGCACTGCCAAAATCGTGATCGCTTACCGAGCTGACAGTTGAATGCTTTTGCTCAGTCAGACAAGGTTGTGCAGCCTTCCACGTTAAGGTGAAATAGCTGAAAGAGGTATGGGAGGACAAGCTAGTTCCGAGTATGAGGCTGGCAAGGGGGGACTGCCCAGCCACAGTACAACCTCCACTGGCTGACCAGGGAGGAGCAGTGATGTAGCTTCTGCTCTTGCCTGTCCTTTTACACAACACCTAACAGCTGGGTGTGTTGTCAGGTGTCTGGCCAGGTATCCGACATGGGGGGGGGGGAAGAGAAATAATTGCAGTTATTACTGATCATGAAGTACTTTGTGCCTGAACTGCTTTCAGAGTCTGTGGCTCTATCAATGCTCTGTATTACTTGACAACAATTACGTAGGTCTCTTGATAGATGGATGCTATGGGGCCAAGCTCTCCCTTATGCCTGTGGGCTCTTTGCATGATTGGATTAGGTCAGTTCCTAATGGGCTCTTTTTCCGTATCACAAGCCAGACTCAATACAATGTAATCAGAGGAGAGCAAGCCAGAATGCTAGCACGGCTAGTTGTAATAAAGTGGAAAATCAACTTCACTTTTTCTTAGGTTGTTGCAGTAATTTATTTTAACAATTAAATCAGTCAGGAACCTGCTATAAAGAGATGATCGTGTTGCTGAGCATCGGAGCTAGGAAGTTTTCCTAGCTCCCCTTAAAGCCAGTGGAGAACCAAGAGGTGACCAGCATGGAGTCTGATAAATTGAGAGGCACTCATCATATTCAAAGTCTGAATTCTTATTAGACATTCAGAACTTGACTCTGAATGGCTTTTTATTTGTATGGAGGGGAAAGAAAAAAGGAAAATATGTAAATATGGCAAGTTTTAAATTAGGCTGGATGGGACTGTACCTTTGCCAGTTTATTAACATTCACCTTTCAGCAATGGTTTGGTTATATGGCTTATTTTAAATAAATCTTCAATGAATAAAAAAAAAAACCTAAACAGAGACCATTTCTCTGGTAATGAGAAGAGCCCACTGCAGAAACAGTCCTCCTTTTTTGCCATCACTTTAAATGTCCAATTAATTTTCCTTCTCTTTTTAGTTCATTCTTAAGTTAAACCGCATTCAAAATCGTGCTTACAGTGTTTGATGAAGGTGAAATCTCAGAAAGTTAAATGTTCAGAAACAGAACTAATTTGATTTATGCTAGCTGTCCTTCTGGGAGCACTGCTTTGCTTCCAGGTAAATGGCTATGGAAAGTCAAACAGTTCCCATCTATTTCCAATACTTCACCTCATGTGTCTCATACTGCCAGAGACTGGCCCAAGACCCAAGGGCCGGTGTCCTTTGCAGGCTACTGAATTCTACTCCAACTTGTGGCTTGTGGGAAGGAGAAGACAGATACATTCTGATCACGACAACAAAAAAGATCTGAAATGCCTTATTTACTCTGATTGTGCCCTTACCAGAGACAGTCAGGGATCTATTAAATGAAGGAAGCAGCAAGACCCAAGGGGGAAAGCAAGCATGAAAGTATGGTCAGGAGTTTGATCCTGGAGTTGCTAGAATATACTGAACATGTGAGTGATGGATACTAAATCCATGCTAAGGATGGATTTTGGTAAGCAAAATAAACCTCTCCAATTAGTTTCCTCCATGATTCATTTAGATTAAATTTTCTGTAGGTCTTATATCTGGGTAATGACAGCACTGGAAGATCAGTTTGCTACTGGTGAGTAGGAAATTGTATCTGGAAGGGCATGGTAGGAAGCGGGATCCATTTCATCAATTTCTTAGGAAATTAAGTTTTCAATTAAAATAAAACTAATTTATCTTCCTAGAGATAGGCCTGTAGAGGCTTACATTTGGAAGATTATCATCAAACATTCACAAACACATGGCTCCCATGTTTCTTTACTTATTACCTACCCAAGCAGAGGAGAAAAAACCCAACTGACAAATCAGTACTACTGGAGTCTTGTTGGGGAGCTGTAGAACTGACAAGAATCAGGGGGTGTGTGTGCATAGAAGGGTTCCTGCTGCTCACAACTGTTGGGAGTTATTCATGGAGACTCCGACAGACCTACAATCAGTGGTTGAAGGAAACACTCAGTTAAAGGTGAGGGGACAAAAGCGCTCAGCTAAAGCCAGCAAGTTTAATTGGTTTGTCCCAGTGACATCTTTTTCACAAACAGCTTTTTTTTTTTTTTTTTTTTTTTTTTTTTTAAATTGGAAAATATTTTTTCTTGTTTTTTGTTACTTAAGAAACAAAGAACCACCACGACCCACCCCCAAAAAACACATTTAAAAAATCCCCAGTGTCTGTAAAATCAAACCAGTTCCTTGAAACAGTACTGCCAGTCTAGGATACTTAGATTGACTTGATTTTAACTCCTTTGGGGTGAGTGAAGAGAATACTGAAATAGGTAACTAGATCTCAGTGTTTGATACTTGATATTTTAAAAAGTTAATATCCTGGAAGCTATCAATAAAGAAGCTGAATAAATATTTTTTTAATATATGCTTAAGTTGTAATTGTTGTGGTCTGATGTGGAGGAAATTACTTGATAGCCTGTTGAGCTGGAAACCCCCAGCAGAGTTCGTGAGAGGTGTGAAGTTCTCCAGTTCAGGACTGCCCTGCTCTTCCCCCAGAATGCTGCCATCACATGTGTTTCCATATTCCTCTGAAAGCATTTGCTAGCATGTGCAAAATTTCCAAAATGTCTAGTTCTATTGAAAATGATCCTTTCTAAGGCAAGGTTCACTTTTTTCCCACAGATGGAGATTTTGATTTATGTTTGGGGAGACAGGGGTTTTAAAAGTGAAGAATTTATATTTGCTCTCAGCTGGTGCTAGGTGGACATTTGGGAGTGCTCAAACCCTCCCCCTCTCTGCATCCCATGCTTTCACTTCCACAAAGCTAGAAACACTACAGATAGGCCAGAGAAACAGAAACTGCATTTTTAAGTGGAGGAGGAAGAGGAGGGAAAAAAAAATAGGAAAAAAGCTAAGATCAAATAGCGTTCACTACTGCAGTTCGGTGTGAACAGCTGGAGGTGGCAGGCAGAAAATGGAAGAATTAAAATAATCCTAAATTTGCATTCACAAAACCATGGAAAGAGAATTTCTCTCCAGAACTACCCTATCCTGCAATGCGTGCAACCAGGACAGAAAATAAAGATTGAAGGCAAGGCAGAGTGGAGGCAGGCACTAACCAAGAATGGACATTTGGGGGTTTTTTTAAATAAAAGGCGAAGGACAAAGTAAGGGAAAAATACTGAAAGGAAACAAGGTAAAGGATAGAAGTTGGTGCTGGAGAGCAGTCTAATGCATTGAGGTATTGATCCAAAAAATGCCTCATAAGCTTTGCGAAGAAAGATGTGATGCTTTGTTTTCCCTGGAGCATACAGATATGATAATTCTGAAACAATTTAGATCAAGGGGAAAAAATTTATCTCAGATCTAGCAGAAAGACGAAGCTTCTGTCATTTTCTGGAGCCAAGTTATTATGCATTTCACCATACTTGAAATGCAATCCTAATTTGGGAGTCACTAGGATCTAAGACTAGAGATGTCACCTGCTGTGGTCATATACATTCTGAGAATTGTGCACATGAATTTAGGAAGCGCCCCCGAACTGGCACATCCCATCTTCTCTACAAAAATACTGCAGAGAGAAGGACAGATGGAGAAATTGATATATCTAAAATAATACAAAAAATATTCTTTGCGTATAATCTCAATCCCAAACAGTTGCTGAGTATTGATGCTGAATTAATGAGAGCAGGATGGAGCCATTTGCAGTGAATAATGTGTTAAGTAGTTGGAATGTGAAGTGTTTACTAAAATAACAGCAATTATACAAACAAGCTAATGGCAGTGAAGTTGTTGGGAAGCCTGTGGAATGTGATACTGGTTTGCTGCAGTATGCATGCTATAGGTAGGCTTTTTTTGGTTTTATTTTTTACACAATACTCTGAATTTTTTAAGGTGGTTTGGGGTTTTTTTGGTACTTTTTACATTGCTTTTACATGGGAATATGCAGACACTAATTAAGCACATTTTTCCTTGGTTCTAATGTCTTTTCATGCCCAGTTTCAAAATTCCCACACAGTGCTACATGCAACCTGCAGAGACTTGAGATGTCCTTTCAAAAAAAGTCTGAGTTTTTAAGTACTATGCTGAAATTGCAATATTTTAATTTTTAATTGCAATTTTTAAATTTATTTATTGGGTTTTTTAAAATAAGCTTGCACCACAACATACTGTGATAAAAAGGGAAAAATGAGAATGGTTCTTTAGCATCTTCTGTCTGGAGGTAATAGCTAAAAAGATATTTGATTATGTCATTACACAGATTTGCTGTTTATTGTAAGGACTGCATCTATATAATTCAACTACAGCTAGAAGCCTATTAAAGAAATTTGTGTTCTCAGCTACAAAAATAAACTGATTCTGTGCCCACTGGCAATGGCTGAAGTTTCCATTGACAAATGTGTACAATATATAGATACTTGGATTTTGTATATTTTCACAGCCAAAATTCAAGCTTTAGTGTTGCAAAGAATATAATGGAATACTGTCAAAATACCCTTTTAATAATTTTATATCTGATTCAACATGTTTTCAAATATTAAATCTGTCTTTGCCTTTTAATGTGAAAGTTAATCTGTTATCTGTTACTGATATCTCTTCAGATACACAAATGTTCTTTTTCATAGATGCACATGTTTGCAATGGAACAGGAAGTTATTTAACTACAAAACTTGGAATCCAATCCCAAGCCATAGATACCAAATCAGAATTATTTTTTTTTTCCTATTTCGAATAGCTAATTAACACCATCTTTAGAAAGATTTTTATGAAAAAAATGTTTTTACAATCTTAGTTATTCACCATTCCTCATTTTGTTAAACTACTTAGCAAAAAAACCCCTTGTCTGGATATTGCACGTAGGATGTGTTGCGAGAAACAAGGTGGGTATTTTTCTAACAAGCTGTTTTGCTTGGTGTGTAATTTATAGGGGAAGACATCTAAAGTAAGCTAATGAAACGGCTGGAAATGGATTGGCATGTCACCTAAAGGAGGGCACGCAGCTCCCTTCTGAATGACTATGATGAATGGGGGACATGGGTAGATGAAGTGGTTGCTTGTGCTCGTTATGATCCATAACATCAAACTTCAGAAACCTTCCTTAATCATGACAACTACTGAAAAAGATAGAGTCCTGTGGATAGCAGGGGAAAAAAATGCTGACTCTTCTCAACACTTTTGTTGTTAGTTCCTGAACCCCTTTGGCATTCTGCGACCAGCCTCAGAGCGAGGAGCCATCCAACCAGCTGTCTGGCATCTGTGGGATCTGCCTGCCAGGGCTGGCACTGTCAGGACTGTCTTGCTTTTGTATGCATATGAATTCAGGGGCCTCCCCTCTGCCCATCTACTGATTTCTCAAACTAAAGGGAAGTGAATTGCTTCCCATTTTCCACCCCACTTCCAGCTCTGGTTGAAGCTGACTAATGGCTTCTAAATGTGTTAGAAGACAGTTTCCATAGACAAGGATAGAGAGGCAGGTAGATGGGTGGAAATTACCTGGGCATTGTTTATTGTAGGGAGCCAGGATCAAGCCAGAGCCCACATGTGCATTGTAAGAATTAATGTAGGCTTTGGGTCTCATCTAGGTATGGGTCCCTTACAAACAGTTCCCCCTTCAGCAGTATGAGTTGTCTCCTGACTCCACGTTTTGAACACGACTGCTGTAGACTCCAGCTTTGGCAGTGTATCAGCGTGTCCTGTGCATGGTATCAAATTCATTCTGAACTGTTCTGCTGTCTGCTGAGGGTTGATTATTGAAAGCTGGGACTTCCAGTGAACTTCAGGTCAGATGAATAAACTTCTGGTTAGAAGGAAGCATCTTGTTATTGAGGAATTGACTTCCGCGTAGTAATAATTGCATAAATTAGCATGAACTTTCAAAACAACCATAGCATCGAGAGAAAATGTTTAGCAAATGTTGTATGCAAAAAGAATGAAATATTAGGTCTCAGCAGTTAGGCTAGTTGAAGAAGCAAGGAAAACCACTACAATAAATGCTGCCAGCGGTGATGGAAGGGGTTTTGGCAAGTTTTTGAACATAAAAGGTGTGTGTTCACAGAAAGGTCAAGATATGTATCTATGGGAAAGTTGTTTCTCAAATTGTTCCTGTAGCATAGATAACCAGTGCATTCAGAAGTTTTGGAACAGCATCAAGGTGAACTCAGCTGGTTTGGTTTAAGGCGCATCCAACAAGGTGTAGATGGTAGAAGACAACTGAGCAGAACTCTGGCTTTGACAGCAAAGATGAATGACCCACCACTCTTTAACTAATGGTCTCCAAAGGGTGCTCCGCTCCCCCTGCCTGGGCAGCTACCAGAGGCTGCAGCAGGTAGATGCACTCTACTGGGTTATTTCATTTCTTTTTATTGCCATTGGAAGGAACGTTTAAAAACAAAATCTGTCATCTGTGAAACTCTACATATCTTCTGTGCATCTAGTCTCTTGGTGGCCATTTATATTTTAGGAACTGACATGTTCGGTTTTATTGAACTAGCCTGAAAACAGAGAGCAACTGTTTAAGACCAGAGCTGTTGACCTTATATTTCACACGTAATAAGATTTTATTTGCTACAGTTACTGCAGGCTTACTAAAAACTAAAAATATATTTTTTTAATACTTTGCCATTTCTGGTACATGTATGTAACTATACACACTGCTCCTGTACGTTGTTCAAATGAACAACCAAAAAATACTTTAAAAAAATTACAAAAGTAGGCTGGGAAACATCTGAATGCACAAGTGCTGTATTCAGTTCAGACCATCAGCTTTCAAGCAGAAATGTGAACTGGTTTCACAGAATACTTGTTTTATTATTATTCTGGTGTGACATGCAAGTCCTTTGGGATGCTGATGGACTTGTGGCATCAGCATCACCTTTAGAAAAGAACAGGATCCATTTTAGCCAGAGTGGTTGAACTCTTTGGTTTTTATTGCAGTGTTAATTTTCACGTCTATGCCCATCATTCCTGCCTGTAGTTTTGCTGTATTATAAAATAGTAGTGCTTTCACACTGTCTTTTACTTACAGTTTTACTTAGACTTTGGGAATCAGAGCTTTTCCTGTGTTAACTATGTGAATTGTCCCAAAGGGAAAAAATCCTGAATCATTCCCTTCCCTAAGGGGAAAGAATCCCATACTATTCATAAGCTCAAATGATTTTTGGTCTAAGTAGGCCCCAGAACGTTTTGAAACTCTTGTTAGTATTTTGTACAAGACTTCATTGTCTCTGGAGTTGTATTGACTTTCAAATTTTTTTTTTGTTTTGGACTACCTTATGCTTCCCTGCCAGTGTTAACAGATCTGACAGACACTGCATTGTGCTTGCAGATGTGGAGCTGATCCATAGAACTGGTTTTTAAAATTTGGTTTTGGCGGGGTGTTATGGTTTTTCTTTGTCTGTTTTCTGAGAAAGCACAGAGAATGAGGAAATACATTCAAAAGTAACAAAATAGTTTGCAACATAGTTGAGGGGTCTCCCCCCCATTCTGCCCCTCCAGTGAAAGATAAATAAATGAAAACAAACCCTTTTATTCACCTCAGATGTCCACAGGCAATTGTAAGGAATGACTTCTCTTAGTAGGGTGTGGACCTTGACCTGGAGAGTCTGCATACTGCACAGGGATTTTGGTTAGGGCTTCTTTTATGTGTTACAGGAGGCTGCAGGATACTTGGAATCCACCATCTTGCTGTTGCCTCTGACACCTGAATTTTCCAGAACAAAGCGAAGGGAATGTATTTACTTCAACATCCATGGCGGATGAAACAACTCTTGTGACTGTGGTTGATCAGCTGTTGTTACTATGTGCTATAGACCTGTCTCAGAAGAGTGGAAAAGTCTCACTGGCAAAAGTATAGAAAATGGTTTGGGTGAAGAAGGTGGAAAAAAACAAATGGTTCCTTTTTCATAGCACACTTGTCTGAGTGCACCCACAAAATCTTGGAAGAGGGAGAGAAAAAATATTTCAAGAGTTATGATAGATAACAAATAGAAGAAGAAAACAGAGGATTTGATTTAGTCAAAACAGAATTTATTTTTTTCTTGGTGATGAAGACTGACCCAGGAAGATACCCTACCGATTGGCTTATTTTTGTGGTGTGTATCTTGCATGCTACCTGCATACAAAATACATGCTAAATAATTTATTGCAAGTTTCAGAACCAATCATCCACATAACCCTGTCAAGAGCACTACATTAACTGAGAACAGAGGGAAAATAAAGTTTTGGTTTGATCTTTCCATGACCTGGCTGATGGTGCATATAAAAATAGAAACTATTATTTTATTTATTTATTTATTTAAAGATTTTTTACCATTTGGTATCTCTTTAAACAAAGAACAAACGTTCCTATGGCATGACAGAATTCTAAAGCATACTTGTCTCCAAGTTCTTTTTTTTAATCAGCAAATTGCTATTCTGTGTTAACAAAATGACTAAAACTGAAAGTTTGATGCTGAAGCGAAGGCAATGGGCTTAAAGCAGTTCTTTTCTATTCTCATTGAAAAGCCACTAAGAGAGTGGCTGATTTATACCTGAGTCGAGACACATGCCAATAGTTCAGGTGTCTCTGTCTTTGAGAAGCGTCAGGCTCTTTGTTCAACATCTGAACTGGAGACTGTATTTTCATTCAACTCTATTATATTCTGAATGGATTAATAATTACTTGCTGAAACAATTCTGATGGTAGGTTACAGACTAACGCTAGCTTCTCTGATGCACAGATACTCAGCAGAGAGGCAGGAGGTCTAAGTTCTCTTATGAAGTATTTTAATAGTTTGCATTCCCTCCTCCTCCCTTGTTGGCATGTAAGTATATGCTCCCTCTCTTGACAGTGAGCTGGAAGTGACACTTTTCAAAATAACTTGACAAAGATACTTTCAAAACTGTCACTTCCTTGTGATAATTTAATTATTCCTTATTTCTTCAAAGAAAACTTCAGTCTATTTGCAGATTCACACGCACATTTTTATCTACTGTTTCTGGACCTGGAGTGTAATATTACTGAAATCTAACAGTGTTAGAAAAATCTAGAGATTGTCGTCTACAAGTGTAGCTTTCAGTGTTACAAATGCAGGTTTTTCAATCAAAAAGGAATATTAAAATCTAAGAAAAATTACTGATTTTTGCATCGAAACTGGCAAATAATCATTTAACAATAGAAATTGCATATCCTACATATTAATGAATAACATATTCATGAAGTAAATAGCTCTGGATAGTTACTAATAGTAACAGGCTAAATTGTCATTTTCTAAGAGTTAGTATTGTACTTCATAATTTCGTGTTTGAAGGAAATAGGTTTTTATTATAAAATATTTTTTATTTTATAGACAGTTTTGATTCCTCTAGAAGGTCCAAGAGAGAGCATTTTTGGAGTATTAAGGGGGAGTTTCAATAAAAGTATGGATGTGCTTAACATGGATTAAGTGTTGTGTTTAATCAGAGTTTTTCGAAGAGTTCAGGTCAATTATGTATAACAGAATTTCACTTGATAGTAGCGAGACCTGGATAGGTAACCATTTTGATGAGGTAGTTTTATTAAAGAATGCTGTTTATTTTAATACTATTCTCTGCTTCAGTGACAACAGCTCTGATTAAAAGAATATGTATTCTAGAGCGTTATCCAACTTCAAGGATGTCATATTATGAGAAGCCTCTCGCAGGCTTTGCTGCCCTCCTTACAGGATGAATTGAAGACGCTTTGGGATCTGGAGCTTCAAGCTGCTGATTGTAGGTTCCTCAAGCACCTTCACCATCTGAAGAGTTTTGTGATGTTGGCCTTTTGTTCTTTTATATGCATTTGTAGACTGACTGGTTAGATTTAGTGAAACATTTGCAAAATACCATTCTGATTTCTAGGACAAGAGTGTTATTTTGGTGACTTTTTATGTGTTCCATGCCTGAGTTTACCCGTATACAGACATGCACAAACACATATACAAAAATGTATATTCACATTACACCTGTATGGAGTTGACTTGTGTTTTTAACATCAAAATAGTGATGACCCTAAAATACGTACTTTTTCTATAATATAGACAGTTTTAATTTATAGAGACAAACACTTCCATATTGAACAGAAAAAGCAGCAATTTCAGAAAACAGTAATGTTACAGTAGTGGACTCTCCACGTAGTATATAATACTGTATATATTGCCTTATAAATATTCTTGTCCAAGGGGACTGGCAATATGTACAGGCATGTGCCTGAAACTCCATGGTAGTTAATGCCTAGTATAGCTGAATATTGTTGCAAAGACCTTTTTAAAAATCTCCAATATTGGAGGACTCAGCTGAAAAGAGCTGTGTGACATGCCTGAAACAGATTCAGACGTCTCTGCCAAGAGTAAAGAAAGACCTGAATACCAGGATTATAGATCCCACAAATCCTCTGCTCGGTTTTACAGAAGGATCAGGCAGTTTATGTATTCAGTTAATCTATTTTCACTTCAGTGTAATGACTTGCAGCTGTAGCCTACTTCATTGGCAGATCAGAAGCTACGCTGTAGTGTCGGGCAGACCCATACCGTTTGTCTTGGAAGGCTAATTGTTTAGCTTAGGGCATGTTTCATTCTCCCAGGCTATGCTTAACAGTAAACAGAACTCAGGCAACCCAGACCCCGCTCCCCTGCGATAACTCCGCGATGTGCGTGGCACTAGAAGGGCAGGCAGAGGAGCTTGGGCGGCACGGATTTATCTCGCCAGGCCCTGCCTGGGTGGTCTGGTAGGTGATCAGTCCATGTGTCTTCTGAGGACTCTTCTATGGGTCCTCTTCTGATGCTTCCTCAAGCCAATGCTTCAGAGCCCTTCGGCTCCCCCAGCAGAGCGTGCCGAGGTGGACTGTCCCAGCAGATCTGTCATTGTCCAGAGTTAAAGAGGATAACCCAGTCTCCAAACCCACGGTGCCTTTTGGGTATTCAGTCTTTTGTTTATTTGTAAAATATCTCTCTCAAGCTGTGTTATTTCATTTAACAAAGAGCAGGTTCCTTTTCTGCTGTCTAGTATTTGCATGCATCAATGGCCAAGTCTGTCTGGAAGTCTGGCTTTACATTTCAGGGAAAACAGTACCAGATCTTGGCTTCATGTGTGCAGCACCTACAGTAGTTTCCGTGTTCTGCAAAGTTTCATCAAGTTGCAGATGATCTCATGTTTCACTGCGCTAAGAGGAAGTTTGTTGGGGAGCTCAGTGAACTCTCATCAAATGATTTGAAACTGAGGAAATTCTTTTCTGAGAGGAAAAATGTTCACACCTTTCAAAGTATGAACTAACCGGAGCTTTTAGACTCTGAGGTCCTGTTGGCTTGCAGTGATACATTGGCATCTGTATCACTTTGGAAGATGGGACCAACTTATTTAGGCTCTTAGGAAAATTTCACATCGAAGCTTCAGTATGCCGACACTTACCTCCCGTGGGTGGAGAACAGGATGGGAAGACAACAACTTGTCTGTTAGGGGTTTTTCTTGCCAAGAAGCAGTTTCAATTCCATTTAGCCAGTATGCACCTGAAGGTGACGTGGACTCTCTACATCAAAACATGGTGTCTCATGAGACAGGCTAGCCCAGGATTTATTTGGCTGGATGTTTTCATCAGGTCAGTCTTTCAACATTTGCTTATGCAAACATGAGACCTGACTGGTAACAACTGTGAAAATACATATATATGACCTAATAATGTACACACTTTATATGCAACCTTGGGATGTGACTTTTATATGGGTTAAAAAATTTACAAGCATATGTACGTAGGCACACTGAGATGCTTCCTGTTTTGCTGTGCATACTTTGGACTTCATCAGCTTCTGCCCACAAGTAATTAGATGTACAGTCCAGAAATATGTAAGAGCACTCTACTTCTCCTATCACTTTGGATTCAGATCAGCTTGCCTGGAGCTTAGCATTTAATGCAAGCTTCTGCAATTAAACCCTTCCCCATGGCATTTTACCACATGGTGTCATGCTGCCGCGCTGTTTACTTAATCGCCTTACTTTGCTGGATGGCAAGTGTTTCATTAGGAACTGACAAGAATTTGTTAAAATGCAACGTAAGCTAATGAGGTCTTGTTTCCAGTCAGGACAGGTTTGCCTTACTGTGCGATACAATTATGTAGGTAAAGCTTCAGTATAAACTGGACTGCGGAGTCTTTTGCACAGGCATTTTAAAATACAGTTACGCTGTCACTAAAACATACCTGCAAGACTCAGTAAGATTTGTTTAGTAGCTCAGCTGTGAAATACCGCAGTAGACTTATCATTTTCAAAATTCAGATAATTAATTTAACACATAAACAGTAACTGGTTGGAGAGATACCATGGCTAGGTATTAGTGTCATTCTTGTTTTCTTATGGTAAACTTAAATTTAGCAGTGTGTTGGAAAGGCAGAAGCATGCTCTTAATTTGAACTATAAAAATAGGTTGAAACATTGCCTTCCGGGTATTTGAACTGAGTCCTTGTCTTAGATTTTAGTAAGAGAAAAGTTAGTGGTGGGAATTGTTTTAGAGATTCAAATTCATTCTTTGGCAAGAACCTTGATTCAGGGTTTAATCTAGAGTTTGGCACTGCTAACAAAGGTGAAGTGTAATTATTTACCAGATGGCATTGAAAAGGCACCTACATGAATCACTAAGCACATGCTGAATTATTTGTATAAAGATAACCTGTGCTTTCAGTGTCACTCAACAGGAAAATGCTGTGGCTGCCCTACGAGGACCACAGGAATGTTTGGCTTTTGTTTCCCCATTGAGTCTCCTTTGCCTCCTTTTTCAGACATTGTCTAAGTTTTTGCATCAGACTGACTGTATCTTAATAGGAATGAAATGCAGATTTCTGGGAGACTAGGATGCTTGGCAAATGGGCAACTTAATCTTTGGAAATGTTTTTACATCTTACTAACTGTATGTCCTCAAGAAATAGAATCTTACCCTTTTTTCCTCCTCTTTTTTCTCCCTTCCGTTGGCTTTTTCTTGACTTGCTTTTGCCCTTTTCTTCCTTTCCTGCGGTCCCTTTTGTATTTGCTTCCTTGGTTGCAGAAGTTTCATGACTGTAAAACACTGAACAGTCAATCTCCTTTTGCACTATTGTCAAATAATTTTGCATATTTACACTTCGATGCACAACTTCATCTGTTACCGGACTCCAATGTGCAGCAGTAGTGACTCTGAGCATGCAAAGGCCTTGGGAAGGACATCAACTACCACTTCAGTGAGTTCCTTCAGCAACCCTTTCACGTGTAAAGCTCACAAAACCTACTGCCAAGAGAAATGGGCTTGGCAATTCCATTGGTCTGCTGCACACTCAGCATGCAAAGAGCTGGAAGGGTTGAGCTACAGAAAGACCCAAGTGTGACATGAAGGCTGGACCATTCATCATCTGCGCCAGAGCTTGGCATCACTTTATGGCCTTTTTTAAAAAAAAAAAAAAAGGAAAACAACCCTCCACAAAATCCCAGCCCCCAAACTCTTATCTCCCTCTGCCTGAGAGCTGCTAGCTTATATTCCAGAAAAATATCTAAAGTATTTGGATGGAAGTTTGAAGGAGCTTTACAAGAAATGTGCAGAAATTAATGTTAGTGACAGATGTTTAGCTCTACCTAAACGAGACATTCTTTAGCCAGATGATATAGCTCAATGTTATGCTGAAATATTGATCTAGAATTATGAATTCCTGATCTCTTCCACAGACCCCCACTGCTGGATTCCAGATGTGGAAGATAACGTGTTAAAACAGCACTGCCTCTTTTCCAGCCCTCTGAGTGTCATTTCTGCCTCTTTCATACTCCATCTCCTCTTCTAAGATAGGATTTATTGACTCGTGATTCATTAACATGATCAGGAGTTAGCAGTGCCCTGTGCCAGCACCCAAATTTTGATATGATTGCGTTTATACACAAAATTAACAGTTCTGTAGCAATTTGTAACTCGACCTTTTTCTCTGCGCCATACATTTCAACTAACAGGTGCCTTTAGCTACTTCTGTCCCAGCAACACTTTTGAAGACCAAATAAAAAAAAAATTGCAGTACAGGCTGATGTAAGAACTATCAGAAGCATTAAAAATCAGGTATTTTGGAGTTTTCCTAGAAGAAGGTTCTTCCAAACCTGTGGACAAGTTCGTCATACGTATCTGATTCCAATTTAATTTGCAGACTGTAATAAAATTATGTTGATAATTCTGAAATATTATGAAGTATTAGGAATGCTTATATTTAATAATAAATATATTATCTTGTTACAAAGTAACATTTATTACCCAGAAGATTTTCCCCAAGACAATGGAAATATATTGCCTATCTAGCGTAATTATAGGCTCTGGATTCCTGCTTTTGATGCTGGGATTGGTTAGTTGGAGATCAGGTGTATCTCCACCCCAAGGACACCTTTGTGCTCATGTACATGTACGCACAGAGGTGGAGTAGGATTCAAGAGCTGTTTGTTTTTGTTTATAGCCCATTCTCTAGCTTGCTGCATAGACTAAAGGAGGACATGATATATTTTTTTTTTTAACATACAGATTTACAGCGTTAGGTAACTGTCCTTTTGTTGCTTCCCAGTTCTTCCAAGAAAAACCCACTATAAAAGGTGGAAGAAGTGCTCATTTGAGTTTCATATTGCAGTATGGATGGCCTTAAAAGGATTTTATGAATTTACAGCGTCTATCATCTGAAGTTCTGCTCTTTTGTAGCATTACAATAGGTTGGCTGCTGAGCTGTGCGTTTCTGTGCTCTACTTGAGCTGTTTGGAATATTACTTTGAGAACTGGAAGAGCTCCGGGGTGCTAAAACTGATTATGAGATTTTTCTTTCCTTGACAAGATGAGCAGGTCCATGTGAAGTATAAGGCAGTTATGTGGATTGATGGCAGACAGGTTTCAATCACAGAATCATGTTGTGTTTTGCTCATCTTTGAGGTGGGATGCTGGTGAAATTGTTTCAAGAGGATAATTACAGCCCAATCAAATCCTCAGGTTAAGTTTCATGACTTTTTTTTTTTTTTAATAGTTATTATTCTTAAAAGAGATTCTTTCCAGTGACTCAGTGTCTTCTGAGAGTTCTTCAGAAACCTCGTCTATCATTTTTCTTCCTGAAAATCAGAGTAAAGTTAGTAAACTGAGCAAAAACTCCAAGTGTCCAAAAATCTTGATTTTAAAAGAAACAGAATAATGTCACAGGTCCTTATTGGTACATTTTTCGGTCTGTTAGTGAATATTATTCTTTGGCATGCATTTGACAGTGGTTTTGTGTGCCGATACCTCTCTCAGGTAGGAGTCTCGGCAGGATGGTTAAGTGATCCCAGCTTGTAATTGCTCACCCCAGAGATAACCTTCTGCAGTCAAGTACCTGACCCTCTTAAAAAAATCAGGAGTTAATTCTACAAATGGGGACTGTTTTGAGTGGTAAAATAATCCCTTTAGCTAAGCAGGATAAGCCTTGAGACCAGGCAGAGCCCTTTCAGGAAGTTATAGTTATACATTCCCCAATAATAGCATTCACAATCCCCGTGTATGATTATATAATTTATTGGTCTCTGATGGTAAGGGCCACAGCTTTTTTTAATCTGCTTTCTTGAGAACCTTTTGCTGCAGTTCCTGGTTTTCATTTATATTCTGGAAAGTCTCAATTCAGGCTCCTGTTGTTTAAATTGTCCCTCTTGCCAACTTGTTTGCACTTCCAAGTTGAGTCAAAGTGCTTCACTGAGGATTGAGTTGGGCTCCCGCTCAGCTCCCAGATCCAACTCCTCGCACAGCAGGTTTGTTCTTTCCCAACCTTCCCAGAAGACTTTCAGCTGTGATGGGAATACTCTGGTAACACTCAGACATTCCCCTTGGGTTTGGAAACACTGACGTCTTCCACTGAAGTCCGTGGTAGCTGACATCCCACCTCTGCTCTCTGGGGCTGGTGTTCATACTGTCCTTTTTTCTGGTGTTGCACGTTAGTGCAAATTCTTTTACAAGGGGAGGTTTCTGTGTGAAGGTGCTCCTCGCCCTGCCAAGCTTGCAAGTGCAGATGTAGATTTTGGGAGTGTAATACACAGTTCTGTCAGTAAAGTAATATTTTGTTGTTGGTTGGTGGGGTTTATTTGTTCCTTTGTACCATTTTGGGCTTTTTTTTTTTAAGTGTTTCTACTTCTCTATATCTTCAATTATACCATTTCTGAGTTGTAGAAAGCTGAGTTTTAACTCTGAAATGTAGCTGCTGTTACTCATCAGTACCCTAGTATATGAATTGATCGGTTTTATTATGTTGAAGTGTACCTTAGGTCTGGAAACCAAAGTCCCAAGGTGCCGATGAAGAAACTGCTAAATTCCTTGAATGAAGTTTTGTTGTTCAGGATGCCATTTTTTCCTCTTATACAGAGAAACACCGTTCTAGTACAGAAGGTGCCATTGAACCATCTGAGCACTTGCCACCTAACTTGAGAAAACAAGGGAGTTTGAAACCAGACTAGAAGGAAAAAATGAGCTGCTTTTGCTCAGTTACGCGTGTCCTGTTTGGGGTTTTGATCTCACTGCAGCCCAAGGCAGACCTGCTCTTGGATGGTGCCCTCATGGGCAAATGGCTCTGCCCTTTCGGCCATACAGGTCTGATGCACGTGGGAGCTGTGTCACGCTCTCACAACAGACAGAGAAACTTTTGGTATCCCTGCAGGACAATGGGCACAGAAACACCAGATCAGTGGAAAATGCTGTAGTTTTTCAGTTGTAAATAATCTAAGATGCTTGACATTAATCCAGGGATAAAATGCAACTGAAGTGTACCAGTCCAGATCCAGTTTAAGCAATTTTTGTGTTTTTCTTTCAAACTCATTGTTTGGTAATGTGTAATACTTTAATACAAAGCAGTTGTTTTCATTTTTAATGTTAGTTACAAGAAAATTTATGATGTATTTGTATTTCTCTGCAAATATTCAAGTGCTCTTCTGGAAGAAGGTATGCAATAAATAATGTTGCTTCATACACAGAGTGGACGTTAAATCATTTAACAATATAATAAGAAAGCCTTGAACTAAAATCCTTGTGGACTTTCTTGAAGGTATTTTTATTAGATTTTCCAATACTGTGTTCTTTAATGGAAAGCTTTCCCTCCTGCTAGTATACATTCAGTCTTATCTTAAAATTAAAATATGGCAAAATATGTACTGTAAGTACAAAAAAGAGCTATAGAGAAGAGACAATATATATATATTACATCATTATGCTATAATCTAAAATATTTACATGCCTTTTAAGAATACTGGCAAGTCTGAGGGGCTCACAGTATATAGTGGTGTTTGCATTAGCTCAAGTTTGCAAATATCAAAATGAAGAAATAGGGTTTTTTCAGTTTCCAGCGATCACTCTGAATTCCTTCAAACTCAGAGTTTTTCAGAATATGGGTTGTTGGTTTTATTTCTCAGTGCTACTGTTACATAAAAAAAAAACCACCTTAATACTACAGTTTTCTGCTTAAGTAGGCTTAACATACACATGGAAGCTCTGAAGTCTAAAGCAATAGAGATACATATTCAGCAAAGACTGAGTGCAAGAGTGACAGTAGCAAAGCCCTTGAGCTGAAGTAGTGACTTCATTAGCTGGCGTCACCGGCAGCCTTTTCTGATCTTCTTAGGCCTCATCCCATTGAGCGACCATTTCCCACACCCAGGTTATCATCCTTGCAGCCCCATTTTAGCTTAGTAACAATTCACCGCATCGGAAACCACAGTTCTAAGACTTTTCCTTTTGGGCTCTGAAAAGTGAATGTAGGGGATAGAATTGTAGATGTGAAACTTTTGCATTTTATTCATCTCAATGACTCAGATTAGATGTCACGTGCACAAATAAAAATATTTGTCTGTAGCTGGCTGTTCTTCTAAAGAGTTACCGAGTCAGGCTTCATGCTTTCTAACCAGCTATCATCTCCCTGTCCAGCTTCAGATTAAATACTGGAAGGCACATGGGGGTGGTCTAAAGATCGGAGGAACTATTTTCTTCGACTTGCCACCCTTAAGGTTAAAGCTGCACTTACAGATTTTGAAAAACTGAGAGTCAAATCTCTGTTTCTGCAGAGAATCTGGCCTCAGAAGAGGTGCAGGTAACGATTTTTCCTCTGCTCTCTTACTGCGCGAGGCTGGCATTGGATTCTGTCTATGCATTGCTATATAAAAATACCCTGTCAGAAATGATCAAAATTAGATTTGGTTCTTGGTCTGTAGGGATGACATGTGAAATTTCCAGTGAAATAACTTGTATATCATGCAGTGAGATACGCCTGCATACGTTCTTGTGTATAGTGTGAACACCCACTGATCTGCTTTTATTGCCTGCTTTCTTCCAGTTGAGATTCTGTGAAATCTCACTCGGAGGGGGGCAGATTTTATGGCTGGATTTTATTTTACTACTTCTGCTTGTGCATTTGCTCTCTTTATATTTTTGAATTTCCTATGTATATCTATCTATGTATGGTGTTAGAAAGTTGGGAATAAATTTACAGTGAATGCTGAAGAAACCGTATCCGTGCAGCACTTTCCTTCAGGAAGGCTTTTCAGTCATATATTTGCTTTTATGAAAAAATTCAGGGTTAAGTTTTAGGTTGAAATACTTATGGAGAGTATTCTGGTACAGATTTGTCTTGCACTTACTGCTGATTTAAGCAGTGGTTAACAAAACCATAGTGCCTTACACAGCACAGCAGCTACTTCAGCCATACACATTCACTGCTGTAAGACATTCCACCAAGAAGAAATATTCTTTTTTTTTTATTTTTTTATTTTTTTTTATTTCTGTGTCTTTTAGTCCACTCTTTGTTCTGAAAATATGGAGTGTGGTATGTTTCAATTCCTTTGCTCCCTGGAAATGTTAAAGCCATTTGCTGTTCTAACTGATCCCTGCTTGGAGTGTTTCATTACTGACGCAATCTCGAGGTGAGCATTATAAAGTGAAGTATTATTCTTAATCTCAGTGCGAAGCAGTATGGAGTCAAACTGCAGGCAACCAATGTCAAAATCACCTTTTCTGAAGGATTTTTTTTACCTTTTTTTTTTTTTTTTTTTTTACTCTGAGGGTAAAGTGCATTTAAGGCTGTACTCGCTGATCTTGAAGCCTGGGATGTAACAAGTAAAATGACAGAAGAATATGACCTTGCAAAGAACAAGAGGGATAAAATCTACATGTGCTTTGAGAATAATGGAAATGAGGCACAGTCCAAATGAATGAGACCTTTAGAGGTTGTCATTCTCTTCAGGTTTTTTGATACAATGTGAAGCGTCTAACAAACCCTTAAGAAAAGACAATCACAGTACTATCTATAGGGTTCAGAATTCAAGGTGTTCAGACTGGCGGCAGCTTGACAGTCATAGAAACTATTTTCCATTTAATCTATTTAATGAGAATGAAAGAGCGTTTTCTTGCTCTTAGTATGTAGAATATTTAGTCATTAATTTGGTTTTATACTGTTTTCACTGCTGAGATTTGAACATATTGTGGAAAAATAATTATCTTAGAGCATACTATACTTATGAAGTATTGATTTGCTTTTTCCAGTTATAGAAAATTGTACCTTTTCTACCTCTTAAATTGAATTTATTTCTTCAGAGGAGTTAGACTGGAAAATGCTGCATGAAAAGCCAGTGTTTAGAAAAGCAGGGTGTATTAAGTGGATTTTTTGAAACTAATTTGAAATAGTTTGGGTAGCATTCTTTCACAATGACCTCTGGTAATGAAAGAAATTCCACAGTGCATCTTCAGCCATTAAAGGATGAGGAGTGACAAATGTGCAGAGATGAAAGATGTTGAGGTCCTGGTCTGAAGAAAGGCAATTCAATGGTTTACCTTTGGTAGCTTAGCTCCTGTGAGAGGATATCCTTCATGACTAAGGTAACAATGAGGTTTCTGTCAACAGTCAACATTTCTTACACATAGTTACATACTTTACTCTGCTGGTGCAGCAGTCTTCTGCTTTTTTCAGCAGTCATCTTAACCTTGATTTTCACCATGTTCAAAGCTTCTTCCTCTGTCCCCGCCTTCATGTAACGGAAGTGATTGGTTTGTTTCATTCCAGAGTTGCTGGTTTTGGAAAATGGAAAAAGAGATTGCAGTGGGAGGGAGATTGGCTGGTTGGTACATGGGTTTGTTTTGGTGTGTTTCTTTTTCATTGGGGTAATTTATTTTTTTTTTCTTTTGTTTTGTCTCCATAATCTCCATTTTCTTGGAACTGAACCCTGTAGTTTTGGGAACTGTGGAAAAAGATACATGTTCACTTTAATTTTTCTGTTGTATTTTTGCTTTCTGTGCCAAATGTCTCTAGACAGCTCTCATGACTGGCAACAGTCGCACATTGGTGCCCTTCTTGCACATCCTTTTGTAGTTACTCTGCAGCTGTGTGTACTGAACCCTCCCTGTCTCCTCATCTCCTTGCTGTGCTTTTCCTTTCTCCTTCTCTACCAGATTTCACTTGTGATTTCCTCAGCCAACATAAGAATGCTTAGAATTTCAAACTAGCCCAGAGCTGCAGTTAGCCATTTGTCAAGGTGCGCTGGCCTCCTCACTGCAGTTGAGTCCTTCACTTGATCTGCTGATACACCACGAAATTATCCTCTTAGTTCAGTGAATGAGAAGAGTCCCACAACAATAGAAACCCATCTCAGTCATATAGGAAAACCCTGCTGTGTGCATTCACCTTTCCCCCCACCCCCCCTCAATGTAGAGTTGTTTTTCCTTTTCATCTTAGTGTTTCTAAAGGCAATCAAATCTTTGTCCACCAGCAGTTATAAATTTCTGGTGTGCCACACCCCCAGTTCAGTGCTGTTATGCTTAGGATTGTACAGCTGGAACCCCACAAGGCTTTTTCAAGTATCTTCTCCATCCAACTCAAGCAGTTCTCATCACTCCAGAAATGTCTTTCTTTGGCTTATAGGACAGAAGAATGAGCTCCCTTCAGAGCTTAATATACTGCTGCTTTACACAGAAGCTGAAGGGGTGCTGAGGTAATGTAATGAGAGCACAGGCAATACAAGTTGGAAGGAAAAATACATTTTCTCTGTGATGTGCTCAACCTTTTCTGCCCTGGGGCTTAAAAACTGAAATCTACTCTTTAATTTAGCGCGCTCTGCTTGTACACTGAAATGCCGCTAATGATTTGAGAGAGTTAACAAGAAGGTAGCAAAAAATGATATGTCAGATATGTCTGAAACCATAAAAATTCTAGAGGCAAGAGAATTTGACTCATGTCAATGGATTCTGAAAACATAATTTTCCATCTTCTGGGGGCCAGGGAAGAGAACATATTGAGTTCATTTGTGTCACAGTGTTTTTACAAACTCCTTATTAAATCAAATTCCAAGTAAAGGTTCGTTTTAACAACAGTTAGTGTGCTATTACCCTTACTCCTTTCAAACAGCAAAATGGAATCATTTTCAAATTTAAAAACAGTTTAAAAAAAAAATCTAGATCATGTCAAAATAGAGATGTTTGGGATTTTTTTTGCTATGGGGTTTTTTTTACTTCCCTTCCCCCCCCTCCCCCCACAGAAGCAATGCTCCCAGGAAAAGTGCTGGAATTTGTGATTCACAAGCTCTGTTATTCTTACAAATATGTCATGTGTGTCACTTCTGATTTCTTTTTTTTCCATGAGCTTCTAGTGGACAAGCTTGCCATGTGTCATAAGTGCAGGGGCATGTGTTTCAAGGAGATTAATGTCTATTTCCAGAAATATAGCAATTTCTCATGATTTGTGATTCACAGAGGTGGCTATTTACACCACCTAAAAATACTGAATAGAGCATTTATTGTTTAACCTGTCTAATTATTTTTTTTAAATATTGTAAAGAATTTAATTTATTTAGCAAGATAGTTTCTTTTCATGACACTTGAACATCTGTTTCTGAATGATATCTTCAGCTCGGTAGAGGAACTGAAATCCACTTTGGAGTTGTAAGCTAATGCATGTTAGTGATGGCATACGATGCAATTTTAAGCTGTTCATGTGTATTTAAAATAAGATTGATTTACAGTAGTTTCTTTCCCAGGGAAGTACAACTTAAACTAATTCTTAATGATCCAAATACATTTTAAACTGGTTCATAAAACCCTCCAAAACAGAGAACTCTGAAATATTTCAAAGCCAGTTTACTCCAATATTACTGTCATGGCTAAAAAAGCACATTTTCCTGACAACTGACTGTTTGGGCAGCTTGTTTTCTCTTGGTGTTACCTTTACTTAGCTCACAAATGAGACGGAAAAATACATTACTGCAATATATCCTTTTGGTGCAAGTTAGCTGGAGGTGCACTTGGGAAGATGCGCTTCTCAGAGAAGAGGTTTCTGAACAGAAGGGTGCAATGAAAATCAAACCTCCAAACCAGCCTCTGTGCTACACGGGTATTTGGGGTATGCGGCCAACTGCCCTAATACTGCTCCACCCCTAACCAGTCCATGACTGGCTTCTAGCAGTATGGGCCCAGCACAGGAAACAGCCATCAACCTTGTCCTCATCAGAGGAGTACAGTTTTAAAGTGATTTTTTTTTTAAAGAAACTTTCTCTTGGAGGCTATTCCCATCTCTTCATGGAACTTATATTTTGCCAGTCATTATAGCTCTTCCCTGTCTTCTTCCAGTTAGGCTGAGAGCCTTTTCAGATGCAGCCAAGCCTCCATTTGATTGGGATTGGGGGAAAGAAGTTTCCACTTTTGTTTTTTTTTTTTTTTTGAGTAGAGAAAGGAAGAGAATGAAAAGCAAGTTAATTGGTCAAGAGCTGACCTAAGGTTTTCTCCTGCACTGGCTGGTGGGCAAATGTCATTTGCAAGGGTACAAACACAGGATGCTCAGCACAAGGGATGATGCTTTGGGAGTGCCAGCTCACCTGGGTAATGCCCAAGCACTTGATTTTGACCTGCAGCTGGGGTTGAACCTCTGTTGCAATCCAGCATGTCACATATTCATGATGGGATGCAAGTGGGAGTCAAATGTCGTATTGGATCAGAGAGAAAAGTGTATCCGTGCTATGTGATTAACAGCATAGTAAATTGAATCTGTACAGTCTAAACAAAATTTGCTTTGGTCCTTAATTTTGAGCATACCTTTATTATTTTTAACGGATTGAAGCTGGCAGATTTATGTAAGAAGATTTTACATAATTCTAATAAGAATCCGACTCCTTTCTCAGCATGTGATAAAATCCAAAATCATTCACAGAATTTAAGATGGTGTTAATGTTATCCAAGATTATTTACAGACTATTTTTAAATGGCTAAATGCTTCTTCCAATGGAGTTCGTGAGTATCCCTGAGCCCATCAGCCCGCAGTGTTACAGATGTGCTGGGCACACTGGCACCACACCGTTCGTGATTAATTAGCAACGAGGCAAAATGGCAGACTTCAAAACTGTGCATAGGAGCACCGGCTGGAAACGGCTCTGATTCAGGACAATTTCAATGTATTTCATGATTTTTTTTTGGTCGGTTTAGAAGCCTTTAACCACCGGTTCTGGTATTGAGAAGTCAAAGCAACCCCTGCACTGCTCCTCTCCGTAACCTGTCTGTGCGGGAAGCGCCGAGCGGGCCCCGCCAGCGTCCCCCACGCCCCGCGGCGGGGGCCGGGCAGTCTCTGCCGGTGCAGCCCCGTCTTGTCCGCCCCGTCTCGCCGTGGCTCCTTCGCACTGGCGAACGCCCTGTTGCTGCTACAAAGACGGCGGGTCGAGCTTCCCTGCCCCGGGAGCTCCTCAGCCCTGCTCGATCCCCGTCGTGGGGCGGCTGCGCCCCTCAGCGTGTGCTCCGCCCCGCTGTGGGGGCGGTGGCGGCGGCGGCGGCGCCTCTGTAGCGTCTGCGGGGGTCCGGCTGAGACCGGCTGGGGTCTCACGGCTTCTGGGGCTACACGTCTTCCCACCCAGACCCCCCCGCAGCCGAGCCCTGCCAGGCACCCCCAAAACCTCGGTACGAGGTTCGGGGGTAGCAGCTCTGGAGGCCCTTGAAGCAGTGAATACACCTTTAAGTGTTGAAACGAGCGAGAGCAGGTCTCGGTAACCTCGCACAGGGCGGGACTTGCTCTTGGTGAGCAAGGAGCTCAGCGCTTCATGTTCTGCCCAGGCTGTGCTGAGAGATGGTGGAAGGACAGATGAAGGAAGCCAGATGAGGGCTTTCCAAACTCAAAAACCAAAAGCTGACATCCTTGAGGTCCTCTCCATGTTGCCTTCTCCCACCCAGCCCAACACGCCCAGTGCCCTTGGTGTCATGGCTGCTCTGGGAAGAGCCATCAGGCCACCAGTGGCAGGTTCGCCAGCCTCAGTGGGCCTCAGACCTGGGGCTTGAGCAGAAAGCAAGCACATAGGGCATTTCTCTTGGTGAAAGGCTGCAGCAGCAGCAGCTGCATGGAGTTGAGGTACTTGTTGATGGCAGTTTCCGCAGATACCTGCTCCTCTCCCAGCAATTGCTGATATGTAGTAGCCAGGCCTAGCTTGGTTAACTCCTGCTCTTGTCTGGGCGGATAATTGCAATATCCTACATGTAGCTGTGAGCAAACGTAAACTTTTGCAATGGCATGACATACTGCGTGGAGTTTTTAATCCTTTTTACATATGTAGCCTGTTTTCAGTATCTTTTGCAAGGCCTTTTCTGTTTTCTTTGAGCATATGGGCATGGCTGAAATAATCTATTAATGAGAAAACAGAATTTTCCTGCCTCAGTAGTAGGCTTCAGTTTCTGGGGTTCATAGACTTGTATGAAATTTATCTTATCTGTGTCTCATGATCTGGTGACTGTTTAGTAATAGCGGTCACCCACACAGTGTGCCGGGACACCATGCTGTTTGGTAATGAGAGTTCCTGGAGTTCTGTGAAGGCCCCAATTAATCACCATAGTGCCAATTAAAAAGGCCATTAGAAATACCGTCCGTAGCCATCAATCCTGCATAGGTCTTCTTTCTCAAAGAGGTGCACGTGTAATCCACTCAGATTTGCATGCGTACACATACTTCTTTTTCCAGGCTGATACGACCTGGCGAAGCGATTGGGCAAAATGTATTGGCAACGACAATGAATTTATATTCTGGTTTACATCATACTGTAGTTAGATCTTACATTTATTCTAATCAGTTAAACAGTAAATCAGGTTTTGTTTTTGTAAGTGGGACATAGTTCTTCATGTGGCACAGTTATACTCAAGCTCTAATTGGAGTTGCGCTGCAGTATTATCAGTATATGATTTTAAGGCCAGCATTCATTAAACCCTTCCTGAACAGAGACTTTGTTGTCCCACAGTTCCTGGTGAGGAACTGCGTGCTGGTTAAGGTCTTCAAGCACTCTAGTAATATAAATAATTGTGGTTGGAGCAGGTAGTATTTTTACTTGTTTATCACTTTTCATTTTTAATTTCACTTGTTTGAATGGAGACATTTTAATACCCATTGTGTGCCCTGGCATGTGTTGTGGTTTTTTTTTTCCCCAAAAGTCCATTTGAAAACAGTTGAAGCACTTATAAGACCAAGAGTACAGTAGAATGCTGGTTTGTCCATATCAAAACAAAAACAACATCAAAAAGGTTTTTTTATATTAGGAAGTAGAGCTCATGCTTCCTGGGTTTGAACATATTTAAGGGGTTATGTTTTTTTGTTTTTCCTTGAAAAAATATTTGCCTAAGTTGTTCAATGTCATGGTATGGCACTGAAGCCCTTACTGTCTCATGCTCAGCAGAGGTGTTAACATTTTAGAACTGTGTTCTGCAAGAGGAATGGAGCTGGGTGGGATGGATCTGTGGTAAGTGCAGCACCTTTATCAAGAATCTGGAATTGACCTCAGGATTTTTCTCTGATGTTAGAAAATACTTTTTGAAACACAGTAACAGCTACATATGTCATCGTCCTATTATCACAGAAGATAATCTACTTCTGTCTCACTTCGGTTGCTTAAGTATCAGATTTTTTGCTAAATGGATGTTTGGAACTGATGATATACCTGTCAGCATCAACATGCTGCTCTCTAATGGGATATCAGTTTGGCTTTCCAGTTTACATTTAAATAAATATATAAAATTCCAAACAACCAGTTTACATTAAAAAATAATAATCCAAACAAACCAATTTCAATCTGTTTTCCACCCTCCAAATCCCACAGATTACATACAAAGGCTATACATTAAAAGAAAGCTATTTATAATCACTTGCACTTGTGCTTAAGTCTTCTTTGTATCTGATCATTTGTTTAGTATTTAACGATGCGATGGTAGAACCCTAACGAGTGTTTTGATGGCAGAAGATGATACAGGTCTAGGAATGAGGCTTGTGTTGTCAAGGAGCTCCCTGTCTCACTTTGTTGCCAAAAATCAGGAAGTGGGAGTCTCATGAAAGAGAGGAGACAAGCCCGTTAACTTGTCTTGTTGCATGGCCACTATCATTGTCTCCTCTGTGGAGGACCTGGCATCATCTCATCCACCAGACAGCATCTGCTGATGTCCTCATTCCTAAAGCAAAGAGGCAGAGGCCTAGGCAACTACAGTTCTTACAGCTGCCCCTGACAGAAGGGGAGCGACGCTCTGAACCCCACAAAGCACTAAAAAGTACCCAGTACCTACAGGGTGTGAACCTGCAGGCTTTTCACAGGGGCACATAAGGATCTTGGAGTCAATTGACCTTCATCTTGCTGTGCCCCTGTATCCCAGCTTTTATCCAGGAATGAGTGGGAATGTTTACAGAGAGTGAATAGCCTGGGTGTATTTTAAGTAGTCACATGCAAGGTGCGGAGCACCATGCAAGCTAGAAGGACACTCAGAATTTTTCAGAGCAAAATCCAGAGTGTCACAAGAGAGCTAGAAGTGACAATAAATCAAATTATTAACTAGTTTCCTTTCATTCAGTGGGAGCCCATGTTTGTCATTTATATTGGGACAGAGGGAAGATGTAGCTTGTGAACAAATGTTCAGATTTTAAAAGGGTGAAATTTTAAATGAGAGTCTTTGTAATAAGAAATGAACATAAGGCTTGTGTCTGGTAAAAGTGAGTTTAAAAATGAAGCTTCTTCCTGCCCTTCAACTTAAAATCTTATGATTATCTTAAATCCCAAAATGTGGCTTCATTGTTCATTTCTTTCTTAACAGAATGTAAAGTAACAGGAGTTTGAGGTTTTAGTGTATTAAAAAAAAAAAGAAACCCAAAAAATAATCCTTTTTCATTATAACTTCTGATAGTGTTTTAATTAAAGGTATTAGGAGAACTGTCATGTGCGACACGTTTTAAAATTCTTGTACAGCGTGCTAGAAATATCTAGGAAAGGGATTTTGTACAGAACTTGTTCACTTGCAGTAGACTGGATTTTGTTATTCTTGACTGACTGTCACCTGTAGCTTGATCGTGTGGTTTTATGTGGCTAAGAGGAAGAATGTCTTTGTGTGTGTTCTTTGTAGTGCACAATCTATTTAACAAATTGAGATTGTTTTCAGTGAAATTCAGTGTTGTTTCTTCTTACTGAAATAAACCTCATTCAAGAAAACTACATCAAATGTCGACACACGGTTCAAGAAAAGACCAAGAAAATTATTTATGTGGTTTTGTGAGTGGCCTTAATATTTTTCCTGGGTTTTCTCCACCACCTTCACCCACCTTCCTCCCAAGTAAGCCCTCATAGTATGTTTCAGCCTGGATTTGTATGTGCCACCTTCAGTGATGGATTTTGAAGGTTCACTGCTGTTATAAAAACAACATTCCAAACCAAAAAGTAATCCTTTTTTCATTATAACTTCCCACAGTGTTTTAATTAAAGGTATTAGGAGAACTGTCATGTGCGACACATTTTATAATTCTTGTAGGGTGTGCTAGAAATATCTAGGAAAGGATTTTGTTGGCATCATATGGTGTTACCTGCCTGGCTTCCTGAGCTCACGAGAGGCAAGGTGCAACCCTTCTGCAAATTCCATGAACTTAAGAAGGTAGGCCGAGAGAATTCTTGGCAAGCATCCCCTGATCTAGTGATTGAAGTTTTATGTCCCGATTTCTCCATTGTATTTTTCTCAAAGACTTTGCTTTGTGTCACTACCCTGTGAAACCAGGTCTGAAGTATATTATGGCAATGCTGGGCGATAATGATGTATGAAACTTAGATTGATTGTTTAAAGTGAATGGGTTTGGGTTTTAACCTCCAGCATTTTGAATGAGAAGAGGGTGGAGGAAGGCATTAGGTGGGTTGTCCCCAACAGTTTATTTGTATAAATTTTGAAAAATATAAGGCTTTAGGGAGATGTTTTAAAAGTAGAATGGTGTTTCCACCCACTCCTTAGTGTCTGTGTAAGACAGGCGTGTCACTGCTTTCAACAGCTGCAGGTGCAGCTGACCTGGGTTTCAATGGAAAGATATTGATTGACATTGGAACAAAATGTTAATTTGTTTACATGTCATGTGGTCCCGGTGGAGATTTTTAGATCACTAGATGTCTTTAAAATCCAGGCTTGACCATTATAAGGAATTTGTGCAATTTTTTTCTGTTTGTCCTTTGTACTGTTAGCTTCCTCCAGCAGATAAAATTCATTTGTGAGGTGCCTTTAAGTAGGTCTTCTTACTTTTTTTTTTTCTTAAAATTAAGCAGGTGTCTACATTCAGCTGAAGTTACCAGATATAAGCTCATAAAACCAATTTATTAGGTGAAGCAGGGTTACTGTTCAGAGAGAGAAGTGTCCCCCCTGAAATAATAGCATATGATGGCCTCTGCTTGGACAAGAGGAAGAGTTGTGTGGGTTTGCAGTTAGTAAATATGAGTAAATTTGAGCAGTTAGTAAATAATGTCAGTTAACTTTTTTTTGGCTTTTTTCCCTTCTTTTCTTCTTTTTGAGTTGTTTAGCTGACATCTGATTTACCAGCATTCTGAAAGCAGATGGGAAAATCTGTTCAGGTGCCCCTTTTTTTCTTCTATTTAAGTCCTCAGGATCTCACCTAATTACAAGGTGTGGAGAGTGCCTGTGGCCTAATTCCTTTTACTCAAATAACATCCATACAGGAATCTGGGTGTTCCTTGCATGTTTTTCCCAGCTGAATGGATCTCAATTTAGTCAGCAATAATACACTAAATCTAAATTTATATTGCTGTGAACATATGAAAGAAAGCATCAAATAAATTCATCCTTCTTTCTGTCTCTGCTCTGTACAAACATTGATATACTCATAATGAAAATTAGGTCCCAGTGTTTCATCAAAACCAAAATGTTGACATTTCTTACTACACAAAAGTGAAGTATTTAACTTGTTGTTTTGGGGTTTTTTTAATATTTGAAGGTTTATAGAGTCCATGTGAAGAAATTTCTGCCCATTAATATGTGTGCTTAATGAATGCCTCTGGTTCTTTTGGGGTTTTTTTTTTGTATGCAGGAAACAATATAATATTAATAGACCTGTGCATATGATTTTTTCTAAAGTGCCTTCAACAGTATTCACTTAAGTGTACATGTAACATGGAGGTTTTGTAATGCCAGCATTTCAACAGAAAGTCAAAGGTGAAATTTTATAGTGTATACTTTGTTTCTTTCATCTGATTGTAACATTAAATAACTACCTAGAACATAATGCAAATCACAGAATTACTTGAAAAACTACTACAGAGAAATCATTTTTGTAATTTGTATTTGTTGAGGTGTTATGCTGAAGCTGAAAGGATTTAAAACGATGCAGTGAGCCAATACCTCAGTGTGGTTAGTTACGTTGTTCTGCTGCACCTTCTGATTTATCCAAGAACAGAACATATAAACAATTCTTTTTCAAAGTACCCTCAGTTACATGGATTTGCTCTCTCTACCAGAGAGTTTGTGCATGTGTATCCATAGACAGAGGCAGACGTCTTTTTCTCATACATCTCAGAAGACAACACAGGAGTATCTGTGATTTTTGATCACGTGGCCATTGTAATCTCTCAGTTATTAGCAGTTTGGCACCCATCGAGAACAGCTTGTGCAGCACTTCCAGTCATTGAGTGAACGGAAAGTCTTGGCTTGACAGAAGATTTCAGAGAAGCCCAGAGAGCCCTGTGGGAACTGGTATAAATCCCAGATAACTGGAAGAAACGACCCCCCTAGGTGTCAAGTGTCCCTATAGCGAATTTAAGCAGGCTTCCCAGTTCCTTGTTAATGAGATGAGAATGGAGCCACTTCCCTGAGAACGTGGAAGAAAGCGGCCACACAGTGCAATAGCATTTGTGAGAGAGCTGGGTGAGGGTGCCACAGGAAGCAGGAGAGCATGCTGGTGTCTGTCACCTTCCTCCCCTTCACAACCCCATGTTAAATGTGGGCTGCTGTGGGTAGAGGGGCAGGCAGGTTTTAGAATAGAAGTGGGGAGAGCAAAGAGCTCTCACTGAGTTTATTCCCTATATTCCTTCTGCGAAACCAGCGAAGCCTCTGATACTTTACTCCTGGAAAAAAAACATTATTCCTTTTTTACTGCCTCGTGTGCTTTCTTTGGATACGCTGGGCAAAGTGAACAAGCGTAACATTGAAGCAGGAGCAGAAGAAAGGAGGAGAAAAGGAAAAATAAGTCCTAGAGAGCAAGTTACACAATGCTAGCCCTTAAAGCCTAGGAAAAAGCTGTTCGGAATTGCTGAGTACGAAGTAAACATCGCCTGGGTCAGCTTTCCAGCATGATGGCGATAAACACGTGACCAATAATTCAGCCCGAGAGAAGAGGTGTTCAAGAATACTAATATCACAAGTGCCCTGTTCTGCTTATGAACCCAAAATGTGGTACGTAAGCCTGGACTTCCCTGCCAGCGAGCTGTCTGTCCTGTCCCTCTGCTTTGGTGAGCGCAGCCTTTCTGGCCATTAGAGAAGAGAGGCTCTGTCTCTGCAGTCCTTTCTGCAACCTGCGCGCTCTGTGAACCGTGCCGTGCGTGGGGGATTTGTTAAGAGATGCAATTGGGACCTAACATCACAGGCAGACTTGTTACGGATGAAACCCCGTTGACAGAAAGGATTAGCCACAGCCAAGACAAAAAACCAAGACGTCATATTTTTAAGGAAGATCGTGGTGCAAAATCTTGATTATTTATCGGGCAAGAAGATAGTCGGGGCTTTGTGTTATTAGAGATTCTGTACCCTAGGAAACTGGCAGCAAATTCAGCCTGGTGCTGCCAAACTGTACTTCAGAATCTGAGGTTTCATATGAAAAAGGGGGAAAAAAAGCAAAACAAACAGAAAACCCTCTATACCCTGCAGCTGCAGAGAAAATACTCTGAAACTCACTGTGACCAGAGTTGAGCTCTTGTCTTGAGTCAGCAATCAGCTTGAAGCAATACCTTTGAGAAGAGCGAACTGTGCTGGTCATTTCATTGCATGTGAGCTATGAAGCCTGACATGTTTACACAGCAGCTAGCTCATTTCTGTGCTTTTTTTTTTTTTTTTTTGCAAAAACCTCAATGTAATGCATGCTGTTGGGGAATGTGTTTTCTTGGGACAGAAGAGAACGAGAAGGAAGGTTTGTTATTTTTCATGTAAATTATAATTAATGTTAAAATTCCCTTCTGCTCTTCTCTCCTCATCCACCCCCCAAAAAAGGGAAAGGAAAAAAAAAAAAAAAAGGCAAGCAACTTTTCAAATTGTGGAGAAACAGAGAAACAAGGGATATTTTCTTTGCCCACCGGAAAAAGCTTTAGTCATATCCGGACTCTTGAAAAAATCAAAACAAAACCCCCTTCTTCCTACTAACTCCTACATTCTCCTTAGTGCCATATGCCCCAGCTTACAATTATCCAGCTTTTAATACATTCCCCTTCTGCTCTGACAGCTATACAATGTACAACAGTTGCACAGTCAGAAGGCAGATCTGTGGAGCACAAAGAATAAGGAATTTGGTGACAGTTTAAAACAAATGTAGTGAATATGGAAGTAAATAACAGAAGTAAAACTGGATGCTGATGATATTTTTTTCCTTTCTGTATGCCTCTCTAAACCTCCTGTCTCAAATTTGCCTACACGGTACTGTGAATTTCCCTTTTGGAGTCAGCTCTATTGAATTTAGATTCAGCAGGCTGCAGAATAGAGGGGATCATGTACCTGGTGCTCCTGATCACCCAGAGGAACCTGTTAATCAGCGGAATGGTTGTATGGCTCACATCGTGTTTGAGCATTGGAGCTCAGCATTAGAAAAGCACTGTAACTGCTAATAATTAGTACTGGGTAAGCCTCACAAGGTTTGCTTAAGAGTCCCCTCATGTCAGATTCATATCCAAAGCGTATCTAAAGTATCTAAACCATTTAAGGATCTGGGAAGTAATACTTTGTCATTGTGTAAGCAGAAGACCTGTGTATGAAAGGGCAAGGGGATTGTGAGGTAATTACTGGCTCTGCATTTAATTTGAGTCAGTGAAAATGCCAGAATGATTGAAGTGTTTATGCTGAAGATCAAAGACTTAGATAGGAATAGGGTAATCAAAACCAGGGACATCTTTCTTGAGTTTTTTAATATTTCTTTGGGAAGAGATAATGGAGGACTGTGAGAGTATGGCGAGGGGAGCGTTGGAAGGAAAACCGGGATCAGAGGTCACACCTGTGTGAAGTGATGGTTTGAAAATGACAAGTGAAAATGGAAATATGCTTCACTCGACGGTGATTAATGGGTTTCTTGACCTGAGGAGGAAGCCTAGAAGTGGCTTTGCACCGTAGAGATGGTAATTTGATAGTGGCAGTTACAGGTGAAAAAGTTTGCCATGAAAAGTATGGTGGAAAAAATGACTGGCCCTAATTATGTGTGGGGACTGACGCCCCCAGGGCCTGTCAGGGTAGCTGTGCTTTTCTGCAGCCACAGCTGTTGCTCTTTCAGTTTTGCCACTTTTCCATGCTTTCAGTGTGATTCTCCCATCCCTATTTTTCCATCTGTTCCCAGTATGCCTTTTACTTTGTGTTTGTCTATGCTTTGCTTATCTTCAGCGCTGGAGTGCTCTGCACCACCCACCTGCATCTTTCCTCTGGCACCACAAAACTGTTCAGGTGGCCTCATAAAGTTGATAAACTGATGAGCAAGGCTCATATAGAGTCAGTATCGCTATACCTGGGACTGTATATAGAGTTTCCAGGACATGGGAGGTGGGATCAGTCCTATCTTGCTTACACATCTCTTGTATCCCCAAGGGCAGGGAAACATTTGCCAATGGCCTGTAACTTTGCCTCTCTGCAAGCAATAAATGCCAAAGAATCTTGTCATCTTTCTACATACTAACACAGAAAGTATGTCATAGGCTGCTGGCTGCTTCTTTTCAAACACGAAGTGTGAATTTTGAGGTTAGTACAGGTCTGTTGGCTTAAAAGAGGTCCTGATCAAGATGAATTATGAAAATGTCAATAAATACCACAGTTTAAAACTGACTGTTAATGTTAAAGGCAAACCTCCAGGCAAACATTAGCAATAGCCTGAACCGCATACCTTTATGTACCTTCTTCCTCCATAATGTTTGGCATGAGGAGCAAAGCAGCCTTGCAGCCCAGAGGGGAGTTCTTAAAGACCCAAACAGTCTTCACAGACATCATGTTCATGGGTTCTATTCTTTTGTGGGGGAGTTTCAGTCGTAACTGGCCGTGCAACTCCCTTATGTGCATGTGACATCAATCCATTTGTCAGCTAAAAATACCTAGTACACCGCAGTTTAGTATGGTGTGATTAATCATATGTTTGGACACCACCATGCCAGGTTTTATTTTGTTTTGAAATACTGTGTGTGGAAAATTGGAAGAAAGGGAAAAAAGAAATGCCGTGGTTAGCATAGTTCTCTTCTTTTGCCATTCTTTGTAAAAATGTACCAAAGATTTCTTCTAGAAGAGCTCAGATTAAAATAAATAATCTTTCATATGTCAGGTCAGGGTTTAATTGCTTCCCCACTCAGTCACCCTACTACTTGCCAAGTTCTGATCTGTACACTTATCATAACACCAGTTTAGAGATTATCAACTCAAATGACCTACCTGGGGAACGCTCATATCCATAAGTTTCCCCCCCTCCCCTTCGCTGGACTTGAAGTCTGATCAGTGTTTAGACATTGCTTTGAGATAATGATAATGTGCCTTTTAATTAGCATCAATATTTCTAATCTTTTGGGAAACAGTAATGTGCTGCTTTTTTACTCCTTGACTGTTGACAGATGGCCACTTATTAAACATCATTAAATTCTGCTATCAATCATTTTTGTGCTTTTTAGAAATCTCCTCGTCGTTTAAATAGAATGAAATATATAACAGGAAAAGTTTTTCACACCGAGTTGTGTAGACTTCGATGCGGGGCTGGAACAGCATTTGGCAGGGGCCTGGGTTTTAAAGATGTTAGAAGTATAATCTCCAAGGCCTCGCTAACTGGTCATTTCAGTGTATATGCCTATGTTAAAGGGAGCTATTGTGTGGAATTAGCCTGAATGCTTTGGAGACAAAGCCACTATTTAAGCGTTTACAAGCTTGAACTTTTGAGAAGCCTGTGCATAAGCAGAAAACATTTCATGCATTTACACAGGAATTAATAGTGTATGTGAATGCTGTTAAAAAGTGAGGATGAATTCCTGTATGTTATTTGTTGCAATGCTTTATTTGCCTCGATGCAGTCTTGGCTAGAACCTCTAATTTGTTATCTGTGAAACTTTGTTTAATGGATACAGTTATGATCTGAATTGTGTCCTTGCTCATCTTAATAACAGTATTAATTTGCAGGAAGGGACAAAAATTATCTTGTGGAGTTATCAAGCAGTGTTTAGGCTTTCTGAATGCTAATTAATTCAGAGCTCAAATGCTGTACCTGCTGTTTAAAAGGCTGGCAGCTTGTATTCATCACCTGAGTGACAGCTGTTCTGAGCCTTTTTTACTCTTACAAAGAGTGGGGAAGATTAACTCTTTCGGTGCTAATGGCTGCCGTATCGAACTAACAATTGTTATGTTCAAAACTGAGGCTTGCAAAATTTTGTCTGTAGCAGAGTTGCTGATTGACAGTACATTAGAGAATGGATTGGTGACAGTATATTGCTAAAAGAAATTGCTAAATGTTTCTCCAATACACTGTTAGTTTTCTGGGCAGAAAAAAAAGAGTCTCCAACGTGCAATGTCGGAACGAGATCCTCCATGGAAGCTGGAAGAAAAAGAATTAAAATACTGCTAAGTCAGATTTGAACATTTATAGTGAGTGTGGAATCAGAAGAACTTTTCTCTCGGAGACAAATCCAGTTTTTTAATATTTACTGTCAAAGTAAACAATTATTAGTTGCAATTCAATTAAACATTCACTTAAGCCATTGATATGTCACACAAAATAGCCCAGAACAGTTTTATATTCTCTGTGTTGCATTCAAAGGTCATGCTGTTGTTGTTTGCTAAACTCAAGTCCTCCACACTAGGAAGAAATGGTAGCATTTGATAATAAAAAAGGGGACATAAAGGAATCCAGGTAATTTAATTTAATCTGAGAAAGTACCATCTGGTACAATGCAGGTTTGAGAGGATTATGCATTTTGCCTGAGTGACTGAGGAAGTGAGATACTAATATTGGATTACATTCTCTTTTTTTCACAGAGGGAGAGGTAGCTGATGTGTGTGTGTATACATATATATATATGTTAACTCCATCCCTCCATTCCCTCCTGCCCCCAATCAAAACATTTTAATTATGCTACATTTTCTTGTGGAGGAAACATGAGAGAAATCAAGTCATCTCATGTCAAAGGGCATTGCTGAACTACTGACATCAAACAAAGCTCCACAAAATTTTCCGGTTATTATTTTAGGGTATTATTCAAGTTGTTGGGTTTTTTTTTCTCCTTTTCCTACTTTAAAGACTTAGGAAGTCTGGTATGTGTTTGGCTAAGTATTTCAGAAATACGGATGTACAGTAGACATGTCATAATAATTACACAATTTTCATTTGCACTTTGGAGGCCCTGTGTCTTTAGGGAAACTCAGGGTGGACTTGACTAATGCTGCTGGGCTTTTGATTCTGCTCACATCGGTTTTTACGCATTCTGATTCAGTAAATCTCATTAAGCACATGTTTAACTTCCAGTATTCACTGAAAGTTCTGTTGACTTCAATAGCAAATTAAGCACATGCTTAAATGTTGTTCAGAGCCTTGGGGAAAGGTGATTAAACTAAAGAACAAAACTCCGCTATTAAAATATTTTAACTCATTAAAATCCAGTAGATTTGCTGATAGACTCACTGAATACTCTGTATTGAAAGTAAAACAATTACCTTATAGTTGGCTGGCTCTCTTGTGCAGCTTGGTACACCAACATCAGTAGATTAGCTGGGTATTTCTGCTGTGATAATACATTTCCTTTTACTTTTGACCTACTGTTCTATTCTTACAAAGAACTAGTAATTATAATGAGTGATTGAAAATATAATGGGAAATAAAAAGGTTTCCAAGCTTGTTTACAAAGTATTCTTGAAAATGAAAATTATTTTTAAGAAATTGTTGTCTTGTTCCACATTCCTTAAATGTCTTTTCTTTACTACTCAGTGACTTCAAAAGACTTTTTTAGTTTCTACGCACAGGGGTTATTTTTTTAAGCTTTGGCGGTATTGCCTTAGTGTTCTTTGTGTGTGGATGTTTTCTGTGTTAATTTGTTGTGGAGTTCGATAGAGTAACTAAAAACCATGCTTTGGCAAGGCTGAGATGCACTATTTGAATTCGAGTGTAAGATGCTCTAGTGAGTCCAGCAAGAATCAAGAAAATGCGCTGCAGTTTGTAGTTCTCTCCTTAGCATGTTATTTATTAAAAGCTTCTTAGAATTTTGTGAAATACTTTCTGTAGGGCAGATGTGTTGCTCTCTTACCCATGGGGAGAAGGTTGTAAAATGACTCTGTAATGATTCAGAAACCAGAAGATTGCTTAACTGTTTGGGGCAGGGGGTAGAGGGGCAGCAGAAACTTAGAGGGAAGGTTTTGAGTGTTTTCCAAGTGATTTTTCTTTTTATTTAGTTTACCACAGAGGAAATATTGAGAACGAGACCGGAATATTTTTGAAGGCTGGACGTGGCATCATTAGCTTTCCCAAGTTCCTGTCCTGGAACAGTTGCTGCGTGTGCACAATCATGAGCTCACTGAAATCCTGGAGTGAGTTATTTGGGGCTTGGAGTCTGTCTGCAGCTTCTCAAAATAAATCTGAGTGATAAAGCTACATGATTTTTGCTACTGTGGTGTTTAAATCTTACAATGATTCAGTCTCGGTGTGCTCACTGAGTCAGATGAAGAAACCATCGAGTCTGCTGATTCGTGTTTGCTTCTTGACCTTTTGGCAAGGATCAAGTGTAGCATATGTTTTTATCAGTTTTATATCTGCTATGTCCTCAACTTGAGGATTTTATATTAAATGAGTTTAGGGACTGGGAATTGTATTAGGAGCTTACGCCTTCATCTCTGTGCATGAGACTGGGTATCGCTGTGTTTCTGGAATGGTGTGAAAAGAAAAAGAAAAAAAAAAAAAAGAAAAAGGCAACAAGTCCCTTAATGACCATAAATGAGTGTGAAGGGAAGAGCAGGAGCAAAGCAAGCATAGATTATGCTTCTCTAAAGTATTCTTTTAATCTCCACCTATTTTCAGCTCAGGGCTTTTCCTGAGCTCTGATAAAACCCTTCTAAAAATAAAATGGCACTTCTAATTGACTTTTAACCTCATTTTCACTGTCTTCTCAATCCATATTAATATCCATTTTGCAATGTCCAGTATTATAACATCATATTATTACCCTCAGGACTGGGCATTACTTCGTACTTCCCGAGTACAGCGAGCCTACACTCAGTCTCATCCTTGTCGAAGAGCAAGTTCCTGCATCACTGTTGCTGTTTATTTTCACCAGTACCTCTTACAGGTGCTGTTTTTCTGAAAAATGAGCTAAATTAGCAATCAGAAACAGAGCCAAAAGCCAAAAGAGAAGAAACACACTACATCGTGGTGAAACGGTACAGACAGGGTTTGATTTTGTTTGATTAAAGAAAGACCACTGGGAAGGAATAGATGCAGTCGAAAGCTTTGAGGAAACACCGCTGTCACAAGTGTTTACAGCACCTTCAGAAACATGCCAAAAACACGGAGAGCTGGTGTTCACTTGAATATTTCTGACTGATTAAATACCAGCTTATGGCATTTTAGAAAGTGGAGGACCAGAAGAGTTCGTCCATGTCTCAATCAGCGGGTGGCTCACAAAGGCTGGTTTGGTTTGGCCTGTGACACAGTTACCACTGAGGTCTGTGTAATGCAGCAGGTGATGACAAGCATGGTTTATGACATCTTTTGAAACAGGATCAAGCCACTAAAGGCCAAGCTGATGTGACAGGGTGAAAACTGGAAGCTGTAGTAGAAGCAAACTGAATATAGTTCAGATAAGAGAGTGATCAAAATCATTTCTAGATGACACAAGAATTTGACCCTTCAAGGATTTCTTACTAAGTATGTGAGGTAATACAGAAGGGAGGAACCTATGTCATTGTAAATTAGTGTCCCTGAATTAAGTCTCATTACCAAGACACCTTCAGTTTTTTAATTATTTGACCTGCCATGCTTAATAAAAAGAAAGTTAATTCGGTGTGACAATTTTGGTGGTGGCTTGGTGTGCTACCAATCTAATTGCAATAAAATAAAATAATAGTATTAAAAAAACCAAACCCAAACTTCCTGTTCCTTGAACTTTGAATTGGCTGATGATTTCTTAGTCATTATTTATGGCCTCGGTATTATAAATTAGAATATGTTAAATAAAGCTGATGCTCGGGGGAGGGATTACGTGTTTATTAATTGTAACTATTTTAATATTGCTATTTAATGGAAAATACAATAGTTTGATTCTTCAAAATTTCCCTTTGGAACTAAAAAGGAGTGTCTACAAGATAGAAATCCACTGTGGCAAAATACCCTCTTATTACTATGTGTGCTACAATGCTTGCAGGTTATTGTCAATATACACTGTCTACTGGCAAGGAAGCTTTGTTTGTCACGGGAACAAAATGATTGCTCCTCATTTTTCTTGACTGCTGAGTTCTTTAAATGAAAAGCATTTTGATCCTGGAATAAATATTGATTCTCTCTTTTCTTTCTCTGAGAAAATTAATTTAGTGTGAGTTATATTCACCCAGGTGAGGTAAGGGCAGCTCAGGGCCCCACGGGCTGCTTAAACTTGTGACATAGGCCAGCATTCAAGAAGTATCTTCATTACCCCCAGGTCAGCATATAGATGCTGGTTCTTTTGAAGAGTGTCTCCTGGGGCAGAGCAAGAGAGGATTTGTGGGCCACTTGTCTGTAGCAATAGGGCTGCAGGCTTTCCTTTTCTAGCCCAAAAGCAGTAGAATCTATCTGTCTTCATTCCTGTCCCTGAGTGGCTCTGTATCCTAACACCAGGTGGTCTAGGTGAAACCTAGACCTATAATTTATACATTATAACGTAATTTATATGACATGGTAAGCTTTGGTATATTTCTAAAGTTTGTAAGCTTTTGGCATGTTGAATCACTGGATATTACAATGAAACAATTTTTTTTAATTATTTTTATGTGCTGTACGGTGGTCTTTGTACAGTAGTATAGGCCATTTCCTTAGCATAATTCTTTGAAGAGATGAAAAATGGTAAGGATTGTACATATCTATCACAGTGTTAACTGTCCATCTCCAGCATGATGTTACCATGCTTTTGTTGCAGAGTCAGTACTGTTGGATTGGTGTTGAATTCACGTTTCATTTAATTTTTGATTTTTAACTCCTCATATTGTTATTGTTGTTGTGTTTTTTTTTAAAGTCCACCAGAATAAAAAGCAAACAAAAATGAGCCAACATATAGATACAACTCACTTCTGTGCCTCAGACAGAGCATAATCCTGCCATTTACTTTCTGAGAAGAATTAGGATTGTTTGAGAAGGTTTTTAGCTAAAATGGGGGCTTTCATATGGCCTGGATTATCTCTCCTCAAGGGAATGCACGTTGTTGAAGTGACGATTTATGAGATTTGGTACTAATGTCAAACTTTGTTCTGCTGTATGAAGTACCATAATTAAAACAACAAAATAGCAGAACACAAGTAGTGGAACGTTGTTGAACTTGTAGATATTTCCGCATAGGTCATTTGAAATTTGATGGAACAGTGATACGAGAGTTTGAGGCATGTCCATGTGAGATGTAAGAAAAACAAGCCTTAAGCAACTTCTCTGTTTCCCTCAGAAGGATTTTAGCCAGAGAGCAAGATGCAGCATTTATGTGCAATAGTAGCTGGGTGTTTTTAGAATTATTTTAAATTCCTTTATTTTTTCTGCATGGTAGAGAATAGATACAAATCATATGAGGTAACAGTTTTTCCCCATTTGTGTAAAGTGGTCTTCCAGGATGAAATTACGATTTATTTCCTTCTAAATGTGATATTCATTTGGGAGTAAATTAATTAAGGCTGAGCTGATAAGTATCTGCTGTTGCTCTGCAGTCATGACATGGCAAGGCACCGGGTATCTACATGCAAAACTCATTCGTACGTCAAAAAAAGAAAGTGCCTGTGCCTGTTGTTTCTAGAGCTGTTATGTGATACTTTAAAGAAATGACTTAGTTCCACGTTCAACATACCCAAAGGTGTAATATTTTATTCTTGTTATTACTAACTTAGATTGCATTAGTGTTTGAGAGCCTTTTCTCATGAGACAGGAAGGTGGTCTCTGAGCACTGTGCCCTGCCTGGGTTACTACTTTATCCACGCTATGACTTGAACAAATAAAGGTAAACACAATGTAAATCAAGCATCCTAAAATGACTCAGTTTGGGGTTCCCTCAGTGAGCTTCACTAATAGGGAGGACTTATTTGGAGGTTTTATCAGTGGGACCAAGATTGGAATTTCTTAGTTACTCTCTACATGCTGGAAAACTGGGTGGTTTCCTTGTTTCTCTTTGAGCGAAGATTAATTAATGCAGCAGAAATGTTAAGACTCTAAGAGTTTTGAAACAGTTAAGACAGCAGAGAACTGCACATGAGCTTTCCTTTGAGTTGCAGAAGATCATTGCCTTGATGGTTACATGTGTTTAAACACAATTGCTTTCTGTGCTTATTCCAGTCATCCTGTGTCACTCTCTGTTGAATTATTTTTCTGCCTTAAACTTCAGCTAATTGCAAAGTGGTTCATGCAGCAACACTGAATGTAAAAAGTGTGTGTCTCTACATAAATGTTCTTTTGTATCAATCCTGGGCAATACCATCTCAATGAGGTGGATGGAAAGTCAAGTGCTCGATCTTTTAAACATTCTTTCGAATGCTATCTTCAAGTGGATAATATGAGGAATGAATGTAGCCTGAACTTAATCATAAACTTTTCCCCTTCCTGGCGGTACTGACATTTACTTGTTTCTAGACAAACAGATGAATCATAGCTAGCGAGTTGTTTTGATTGTTCATGGTGTTAATGCAAAACCAAGGCTCATCTATTTTGACCCTACACCTCTGGATTGACTGTAAAAGACTGAAAAGCCTAAAAGATGATGTTTTGCAGAGACTTACAAGCTACTCTAAAAGTTGCTCCATTCAGCAGGCTTCAGCCTGGGGTAACAAACCACTGGTGAGCCATGGGTGGCTGCATGAGGAGACAATCTGCAGGGCAATCCATCATCCAGTGGACATTTGCTGGCACATAGCTCTGGAAGCTGCATATTTAGTGACGCTTTTTTTTTCTTCCTCACATGAAGCTTTACCTATGGCTCTTGCTGTGAGTGAAATTGAGTGGTAGGCGGTGAGCCCAGTGAGTCTGATTCATGGCAGGCTTTTTAGTTAGAGGGTTTCACAGCACTATGTCTGTCCTTCTTACTGTCTGCTTGATTGATGGGAAAGAGGATTGAACAGGGGTGTGCTAAATATAGAAAATAAAAAGGGGAACCACGACCATGTTGAAGTTAAGAATACTTCCCTGTTACGGTTTTAGTATCCCTGTATTCTTGCATGAAGAGCAACGTAAAGGAGTATAGCGTTTCAGAGTGTGGGGATTGGCACCTGTGATGCTTTGCTGGATACTGGAACAGGATTTGGGTTCTGACGTTGGCTTCCCATAGTCAATTTGGGAAGCATGTATTAAGTATTTCTTTGGGGAGCAATAGTAGACTTTGTATGTAATTCAGCTAAGGTAGCAAATGTAGTCCTTGAACCATAATGTTCCTGTATGTAGCACTTTTTTTTTTTAAGTGGATATCTAACCCAAAGGCCATGTACAAGCTTTCAGGTTTAACCTTTTCAATTTACTTGACGCTCCAGATGAGGATGACGGGGGGGAATGCTGTCAGGGAGTTTACACAGAGGATGGAGAGTGGTGATGGTGAAGAGGATAATGACTTCACCTCTGATTTTCTTCCTCCTGCTGCAAGGAGGCATCTGTATTCTCAGCTGGGTGCAAACGGCCTGCAGGAAGCTTTCATTCCTGCAAACCCCAAGTAAGTCAGCAGATCATCTGGGAAATTAGAGAGACATCAGAGCTGGGCTTGTGGTGACCTGTTTTTTTAAAAACATAAAAACTGTGGATGGCTGGTGAAAGGGGAACGATGGGAAGAACGCGAGGAAGGACTTGGGTCTACTTCCATCTGCAGATTGTAAAGGTAATACTGCTGTAGTAGCAGGTGCCATGAGCTGCAAGCCAGCTGTGGCAACAGATCTTTGTCTTCCATTTCACATACAAAGGGAAGAGCTCAGTCAAAAATTAACTTAGAGCTGGCTGGCACTTCAGGGGGGTCACTGACAGTAGTGAAGGGATAAGGCTGAATGTTTCTGGGCTGAGATTAGCTGAAGTCTTCTCTTATCTTATAATGGCTTATTACACCATAGCATTCAGACAAAAGTGTATACAGTGTGATAGTATGTCAATTATTTTGCTTAGTAATCAGACTTTTCGTTTTGTGCTGCAGAAACAAATGCCTTTTTTCAATCGCTTTAATATGCTACATTCTTTAAATTAGATGGTCCGTAGGCAGCATATATACAGCACTCTCCAGGATTATTTCAGAAAATGAATAGCATGTGTGATGCCCACGCTCATCTACAAGAGAAACTGCAGAGTGCCCTGAGTTCTTGTGACTTGCTTCCATACGAACAGCTCCTAGTGAGTGTCCGTTCTCAAGAAACACACATTTGCTGCATTCTGGCTCAGGGAAGGCTGTGTGTCTATTTGACATGCTCTCAGTGGAGAATTGCTTATCCATGCCTGATCCTGACTGGTTTCACCTTCCAAAAGAAACTAGCATAGGTCAAAAGTTGCCAAGATGGATTGAAAAGTGTTTCCAGCTGATGGAAATGCTTTTGGTAACCAAGCGGGGGATTTTGAAATCTAATCTATTCTCAACGGAAAAACAGCAAATAGTCCATGTTTCAACACGAACAAGCTATTCCAGTATCTAAAGTGCTGACATAGGAGTTTTTCAGATAACAGAGATGTGAATCAACTGCTTTTGCATGAAAGGTACAAAGTACCTTCTTGAAAGGACTGCACTGTGCCAAAAGAACTTTGTGTTTACTGATTCACTGCAGTGCTGGAGGCCACACCTGTATGTGAATGTCTCCAGACTCCCCTTCCTCCTCCAGTTCTTCTGTTCAATGATTTTGGCTTTCCTGATGCCTCATTTATTTCTCTTTATAAATTCTTACTATTTTTCTTATTGTAGTTGAATCTTTCCCTCCCTTCCTTGACTATTCATAATTTTTGTTTTTCCTTTTTTTCTCATCTGAATTTCTTTTTCTGGTTTACTTTTTTCACTGTTGCCTGTTTGCCATGTTTAGTTTTTCCATATGCCATTTCTTCACAAGTAGCTCCCGTATTGTCCGACACTTTGAGGGAAACACACATTCTCAGTTGTTACCTGTTCCTCAGCATGAAAGTGTGTGTACTGTAAGCTTAGGATAAGAAGAGTGTGCACTGTTGGACAAAAATTATTTTATTCCTCCCTGATTTTCTTAGCTGCTTTTCTTTGCCCTATATTCCTTCCATCTGACTCTGCCTATAGGCAGAGTGTAAGGCAGAGTAAGGGCCTAGTGTTGGGTTTCCTGTTGAAATACAGAACAACGATGAGGATGTGAGTCAGAGACTGAGTAACACTGGGCACAACAGCATAGAAGTACTTTACATATATTTCTTGATTATAATATTCCTATTTTTTTTCTTTTTACATTGTTTGTCCTTTTTTATCTCCTTGTACCTCTTCTTGCTCACGTATACAACTAATTGACATACTAGAGGAGATTTTGAATCAAAACCATGGCTACCTTCTCATTTACCTGGAACCAGGAGCTCCTTAAGTATAAGAATGGTAGCAGGAGTGCTAAGCTGCCCTTCATGGCTTTGCAGGGCGAGTGAAACCTCTTGTTAAACCAACACTCCCCCCGCAACCTCCCAATGCCCTTTGCACATCACAGATTTCTTCTTCTGTTACGTGCACATTTCTAGTGCAAATTCAGAACTAAACAAGGCAAGGAGCCCTCACAGTTACTTTGGTACAATATTTTAAAACAATTTCAAAGTTTAATTTCTCCTGACAAGGGCAATCAGAAAAGACAGGTTTCTATAGCACAGAAGCAATCTTAGTTCATGGTCTTGAGCAAAATTCTCCCACTACTGACTGGCTGCTTGAGAGTAAGTAGAATTTCTAACAAATCCTGTTACAGTGGGTCAAGCACTCTCTCTCTAGTTGTACTTATTTGTTGCAAGCCTCAGTAAAGTTTTATTTTAACATAGCCATTTTCTGATGCTTGGAATATCTCGATACTCTGCCTTGCCGCTACTATGGATAATGGATGGCCACTTGGTTAATGTTTGACAACAGTTACAATACACATCTCCCAAAGTTAAGTGTCCTTATGCCTTTGTATGCGAACTGACCTTCAGGGACAGTAAACATATTGTTTGGCAACAAGTTAATTACAGACTTTATCTTCCAAAAACATTCATGTCACGGATGGGATAATTAAGATGTCCTTGCAAGTGAAAAAAAAGTTCTTGAGTTATAGTAATGTTCTGATGTAAGTGTTAGAAACCGAGGTCACAACAGTATTACGAGAGCCATGTACTTGTGTTATTTTGACTAAATAATTCTCAGCTTCAGGCTGTAAAAATGAAAGATGGCCTTAACCTGATATGTATGGCAATATATTGTATAAGTCTGTAAAAAAAAAAAACCCAAACGGGTTTGGGTTTTGCAGGGGCGTGATGGGCAAGCAGAACTGATTGTGTTTGATTTACTGGGGGATGGATTACCAGGGTTTATTTTGGTTTTCTCCCCTTTCCTCCTTTTAAGGCCTGTATCTTTTGTTAAATGTTTAGGATCATGTTGGCCCTTTCTGACTTTATAATGTGAACTTCATGGTGATAAATAGCTAATTATTTGCAATTGAATTTGGTTATGAATTTAAAAATGACAGAAACAGATGTACCGGTGATTACCTTCGATGCATTGCTCAGGGGATCTAAGTTTAAAATAGTATAAATACCTTTCAGAAATTTTAGTTCTGAAATGGAGCAGTGCAACTATTGCAGAATATCATAGAGATGTTAATGAGTTCTGTGGTATGTGAATATCCTCCAGACTGATGTATCTCAGATGTGACATATATTTTGTTTTGGTTTTCTCCTGGAAGAATTCGGGGAGGGAGAAGAGGGGTGTCCACTGGTGAGATCTGAAGTTCCAGTTCTGGAGTGTTGAATCTCTAAGCTGGAAGCATGTCGTTTGGATGCAATAATGAAGTAATTTTTTTTCATTATATACATTCAAAAGAGGACATGGAGCGTTTTTCAAAGCTGGAACCCCTCAAGGGGCACACTACAGTGCTGTTTTGTGGGTGCCACTTAAATGAAAGTCTTTGTTGGCTGCCTGAATAACAACATGATGCAGCAGGTTAACCACCCCCAACATGCCTTTATATTAACATGAAACTAAGAAGGAATCACACACTGAGGTAATTTAAAGATTTGAATTGGAGTATCTGAAAAAAAAAAACATGGACTTTGCACATGGTCTCTTTCTCAAAACTTGATTCTGGAGATCAATAGGTCCACTGATCAGATAATTCTGAGCTACTGTTTTCAGTTTCAGTTTTTCTGTTTGGAAACTTACGTTTCAGCAGAAATAAGTCATTCCTTTTTTGATGGGCGGTACAATTTTGGGCAATCAATTGACTTTAGAATGAGTTTTATTTTTTTCAGTGGAAGAAAAGTCATTTAAAACTAATAAAAAAATTCCCAAGTACAGACAAAACATAGCAGGAAACATACATCATGAGACCTCTTTCCGTCTATCTGTTTGTGGTTAAAATGGTAATTTTTGAGCATCCCAACATTAGAGAAGAGTAGAAAAATGGGATGGAAGCACCAAGACTTAGATCAGTGGAACAATGACATCAATGTCTAATGCAGCACTGCTAACACACCCATACCCAGTAAATACAGTAATGCAGAGTGTCCAGGCTGTGTTTATACAAAACGCAAGGCAACAGAATAACACCTTCAAAATGGTTGATTAACTCATTGACTGTCTTGGAAGCTAAATCTCTGTATCTTTGCAGTTAGGAAAATGTTGTCTGCAGATATTTAGGTGTAGTGTGCTCAAGGAAAGTCAGATAATCTCTTCCAGCTTCCTTCATTATTAAATGGCACTGGAATGTGACTTTTTACTGGACAGATCAGTTCAGGGCCTCCATATTTTGAAGTTCATCTCCAGCCCTAACCTGAAACCTAGTTTATATTTGTTTTACCTTCTGCAGCTCATGAGTGTTGAGTAAGTCAGTTGATCTCTCAGTCAGGATGTGATGTATCTTAAAAAGGAGTTATCATTGAGCACTGCATGCATGCACCATGTGACATTTTTATTTTCATGTAAATTAGATAAGTTTTGGTGAGCAAGGATTTCAATTTTGCAAGTTTTAACTTTATGTGGTTTCCTCTTTGATTTCTTTTTTTTTTTTTTTTTGTGAAACTTCCTTGCTTATTTTCAAGTTGTCTCTGTTGCTATTGAGTAAGCTTGTGTGTTTGACTCAATGTAATATTGCTCTGTTGAATCGCATTTGAGATTTTTTTCTTCATAACAGTGTGCAAATAAGTTTACTGCTAATCCCTTTCTTTTTGAATAAACCAGTTTAATACTTACTACTGTTACAGGGAGACGAGAGACTTGACCTATTTTTTAAAATGAGCTTTTTAGCTTTCCTAGCTACAGGAACACAGTTCTAGTATTTTTAGAATTTATTTTTTAATTAGTTGTCATTAGGATTTGATGGGGCAGACGTGGATAATATTTTCCTTTTAATTGTTATCTCTTGCAATGGAATTCAGTGGAATTTTTTCTTCTTGTAACCCTTTAGTGCTTCCCAACCTTTTTAGTGCTCTCCTGCGTTCGACTTGGACCTGGGCTTCAGCTTTGTTGTGTAAAACTTGCTTGGATGCTCCTAGAATGTGTAGATTATTCCATTTCATGTACATTCAAGCAATAGGCATGAAAGTTGATTCATACACGATTACAGCTATTTCTAATGTGACATTTACCCCAGAACTGTATTGATAGCCTGCGGGTGACGGGGGGGAAGTATTTTCTTAATGTTATTCTGTATTCAGTGGCTTTTACGGAACTTGTTGCAGATGTTTCACTTTGCTGTCAAAACTTCATTATCAGTGACAATACACTAATGCAGTAAGTTGACATAGGGGTTGGGTGAATGACTATTGCAATATGTAATTAGGTTGGTGTAAGATGATACATTTCCACTGATCCTACACAGCCTTTAAATGAAATCAATTGGAGACTGAATTCCCTGGCTGCACTGTTACCATTCCCAGAGTGACTGCTACAATTTTTTTAGGATTCTTGCAGGGGGGTGTGCATACATTCAAGAAACTCCATGTTACACAACTGCAAGTACATTTTCTTTCAGTTTTTCTTTTAATATTGGTATCACCGGAAAGAATAGTGCCACTATAGAGTTAGCAGAACATGTATCTCGTGTCTCGTTCTAACGAATCAGATGAAAATAGATTGTGTTTATATTACATATAATCCATATACTGTATATTACTAGTATTTAGAAGTATTAAGCCATTTGAGATCTGTTGCAGTTTCTAGCCTGTGTAAACAAAAATTTGTTTGCGGAGATGTTTGTCTGCAAAGTGAAAATCAGAAATTTTAATGGAATCTTTCCAATAGCTGTCAGTTGCTTCCTCAGAGTTTGATAATTGAAAGGTTTGTTATTTTTCTTGGAAAAGGAAGATGGTTTCAATTATCCAGAGCTAGTGGAATGTTTAACTACCCTTCTGCTATCAGTGGACTTGTTTACTTTAGGATTTTGACTAAATTGAGATTGCACATATCCAGATGTTATCTGCCGGGGTGACTTTTTCATTTACTTTGGCAAAGTATTTGATGGTATATTGCTACCATCTCTTTGTCAGTTTTCACATTATGTATTGCAGGCTACATTTAGACTTGACTTTTATAAACTTCTTCTGCTAATTTTTAAATCCTAAACTTTTGCTCTCCTAAGGGCGAGTCCTCGTGTTATCATGGCTCATCCCAGTAAAGGTTCTAGGATATACGTTGTATCCTTTACATGGCTGAACACACAGGTTTTCAGGTTTATAGTTCATTTCTTTTGGTCTTACACACATTGAGAAGGTCATTGCTATAAGCCTAGACTGCAGCCTTGCATTTTGCCTCACACGGAAAGTGTGTTGCTATTAGGCTGCACAAGGGGCAGCGTGGGAACTGTACTGAAATTAAGAGATGGGATTTTGATCCTTAATGCAGGTTTTCTCCTTGGATAGCATGAAGTATTCCAAAGTCTCAGATGAAATTAAAAAAAAAAATAATCTGAAAGAAACTTCTTTTTTTGCTTGATTTTTATTTCTGCTTTGTTGTGCTAAAGGGTAAAGAAGTGTCTGAAAGGTATCCACTCTGCAGTGTCCTTCAGAGAGATGGGAAAGGCAAAGCTCTCCACCAAGAGCTGCTTTCTTGCCAGAATTCAGTGACCTATCATGCCAGTGGCTTGCACAGAGGAGCAAAAGCTCCTCGTACAAGTAGTTTACAGCAGGATAACATTCCACAAAGTATCAGTGGGGAACTGCAGAAAACATTAGCCAGGACTACTCAGAAGCAGAGCTATAGTAGTGAAAAATAGGAACAGTTGAACGAGAATAATTTAATTCATTACTGTCATGTAATTTTTCAGCACTGCTGAGGGTTGGGGGTGGTTGAGGGAGGGAGAGACATCCTAGCCCAGAAACCTACTACTTAGGACGTGCTAGGCTGAGAAGCAGCTTGAAGAAAGAATTCAATTTTTTTTATATATTTAGAGCACTAAGGATGCAAAGTGAGCAATCGCTGAAGCTCACCAGTGATCAGACAGAGCTGCAGCCAACAGAAACAGAGGTTTGAAAGTGTAAGATGCTAATCTGTGTCCTAGTAAACCTTTCTGTTGAGTGGCTTTACCTCTTTCAACCTCCAGGCCTGGTTGCAAATTAAAGGGAGGTCCTGCTGGTCCTCACATGACTCACAGCTGCACACATCTTACGTGAGATATGAATGGAGCTCCCCACTCCACTGTTTATACAAACCGGGTACTTCTAATCCTGTGCCAACTTTTTATTTTAGGCCTGGTTTAATTTAACTGCAGTATTTAACCTCAGAAATGTGTTTCTGGGATTTTTCTTCAGTGGCATTTAAAAAAACGTGAGGTTTTAAATGAGTAAAAGTACTGAAAATTCATATGCTCCTTTGCCTGTGTGATTTAAGTGAATCTATGGTGTAACCATATATAGAGGGATTTGAATCAAGCCGATTTAATAGTTGCTAATACTGTTTATTTTGGTAATGCCTAAAGACCAGCTTTGCTTGGCAATGTAGCAACAGGTGGGACTGGTTTATAATCTCCTGTAGTAGCCAGGGTTGAGTGATAATGGTAGAGGTCTGTGGCAAAATCCACAAACAGTTGATGTCAGCAAATGTCAGACTAGATGCAGTTTGAATACGAGAGAGAAAAGGAAGGGAGAAGAAAAAAATATTGCAAAGATGCAATGTAGATGAAAGGAAGTGTGTCACTGGAAAGGGAGAAGTGAATAAACAGTGAAACTGAGTTGAAGGCCAGGAGGGCAAGTAAAGATGATCTGCTAAGCAAAAGAGCATTTAGCACAGTAAAACACATCAAAACACATCAAATTTATGAATCGCCAGAAGTACCTCTTTTGGGCAGCTTTTGCAGCTGCTTTTACTTGTTGCAGAGTGGCTGGGTTTCTCTCTGAGAACTTTCCCCCACGCCAAATCGTGGAGAGGGATTGGGCAGCTGCAGTTAACTATCGTGTGTTAATAAATTATTACCAGTAATTAGCTTTAGATGTGTGTCTACAATATACACAGGGCTGTCCAAGAGATGTATGCAAAACTATGCCAGGTCCAACGACTTCACAGCCCACATGACAGGTACAGAGAAAACAGATTGTGTGTTACAGTGGTGGTAGCAGCTTAGTGTACCTATTTTTCTTTTATTTTATAAGAGAGGGGGGATTTGCTCAATATTGTGAATGAATCCTATTTTCAGTAGGCAGTTGACTTACTTCATAGTGACCTGATCCCTCTGTAAGTTGTGAAATTGAAGAGAATTATATTTAAAAGGTGGATCTGAAAAATATAACATGAAAATAAGTCTTATGTGCATCTTACAGCATCTGCTGGATGGGGACCTAGCCTACAGTGTTAGCTTTTATATCAATTTGAACAGTACCACTTTCAGGTAGCAATAGCAGAGTATCATGAAACTCTCGAAAGACTCAATTATCCCAATTTCTTCTGTTGGCTTCTCTGAGGGTACCTTTGCGTTTGAGTAGCATTTTCTTTATTTTTAAGAGAATGGTGTTTAAAAGGATGGAATTGTGGTTTGGTGGGATGATTTTTGCACAGAGAGGGTAGGGCTGCTGCTTATAGGCAAGTGAACGTGGGGACAAGTGCTAGAAACCTCTTCTCTTCCTTCTCCCTTTTGTATTTAGAAGACTGCTGGTCAGGCACTTAGCATTTAGCTGCGCTGCTACGTTGGCAGCTATGTCCTGGCCAGAAAGAAAGGGCAAGGGCAGGGCTAAATTCACCGATGCTGCTTTTTGGGTCAGCCAGGCTTCCTTCAGGAGCTTCCAGTAGATCATTCTCCCCCTCTGCTCCTTGCCATGTATATAATCAATTTGGGCTGAATGACTGTGTTTTAACTGAGTTCTGTGTTAGGGGCTCATTCAGAGAGCAGGGCCAAGCTGTCAGCCTCTGATCTGTTTACTGTTATCAGATGTCTTCTCAGTTGCTGGTAATAATTTACATGGAACAAAAGAAAATGTGGGCTCTGCTTCAAACCTGAGATTCCTGCGTCCTCTTGCCCTGCAGACTTGGGAGTCTTGAGAAGTAAGGGTATTTAGACAGGAGCAGAGCAAAGGAACCAGCATTAGTGGTAGAATCAAAATAGTTCAGAAGTATTTGGAGAGGCGGAGTTTTCTGGCTGGAGGACAGAGGGACAGCATTACGTAGAAGGAAGACCATGTGCCAGAGGACATCACAAAAGGTTCTGCTAAATTCCAAAAGGCATTCAGGAGTGAATTAAGTGTGGCTTTGGCCTGGAGGAATGTTTGGTTTGGTTGTTTGTTTTTTTTTTTTCTAGATGCTTTTATCTCTTGTTCTATCTAAGGTAGAGGTTCTTTATAAAGCTATATGTTACATATGTCATCCAGCCCGGGTCGCTGGAAGACAGAGAACTTGTAACCTGGGACGCCCAGAAGGCAGGATCTGTGAGAAAAAGGCAGATTTAATATATCAGGTTGTTAATTTTTGATGCGAGGTGTTGCGAAGGACTAGGGAAGCTGGGGATTCTCTCTCTTGGTAACTCTTGCCGGAAGGAGGGGGCTGAACTGGTACTAACTTACACCAAAGGCAACTTGAGAGCACCTGGGCACATACCACGTCTGGTTACAAGAAATGCAACCGACGCTGGTTCCCTGACAGCTTGACAGGTTGAAATAACACTGGGAGACTCATGAGAAGAGCGGAGAGAAATATTGTACAAAGAACTTCATGGCTGATCGCATCGGTGCCTTTATGTCAGTAAGTCTTCACCGTGAGACGTGCACGAAGACTAAGGAGCATGTATATGCATGTGGGGGCATATACGTGTCTTGTGAAGTGTCGTTAGCAATAACAGCTGTTTCTTCTAAAGATTTTTAGGAACAATATTTAGATTAAGTGATCGGTATCAATCTCTACCTGAAGCATGCCCAGATTTTCAAGCTCTGAATATTCAGCTCGCTATGTTTCATGGCACATTTCATTCCTGTTAACGGGCAGACAGGATTAGTTGGAAGCAAGAAGGCACAAACTGTTTTTATGTGAGGAAAGAAGGTGAATTATGCTCTATGAAATGAGCAAAATTCAAAGAGAATTCAAGCCTTAGAATCTCAGTTATTAGTTTCTTTGCCTCCCGAGTCTCTGAATTGTAGCTCACAAGAGCAAAATGAAACAAAACTGTTACCAAAACTTTAATTTATCCATCCAAAAAGAATGTGTTGAGGTCAAAGGAGTGTCAGAAAACTGCACCCTCAGCCCGTTGTGGATCAGTGAAGTCTACAGATACCAAGTGTAGTTCACTAAGTCCTGGTCCATCGACCTAACTGCTTCCCTGTGCCCTGGTGCCAGGTGGTCCTTGGTGCGGTTTTATGGAGGCATCTGCATGGAGATCTCCAAGCCTTTGACTAGAAGCTGCAAAAAAACTGTGCTCCCAGATGGCTTCCTAGTGTCTCCATTCCCCCCTCTCTCATAATCATTTAATTTGGGCTTCTTATCAAAATGCTGTTAATCCACTTTCTCTGAAGTAGATTCAATAATTGTTTGGCCATTTAATAACTGCACTTACCTATATTTAATATTATCTCCCAAAGTAAATTTGAACTCTGAATAGTGTAATGCAAATGCAACAAGGACAAAATAGCACATATAAGTTCACTGGCTGACATTTGCCCTTATTTCTAAAAGAAGAGCATCATTTCTTTACCCTTTAATCCTTCTCATTTTAAGTTTCATGCTTAAACTTATAGCTTTCGTGGAAGGTACAAATTCAGTGCTTTTAGATTTTGAATGCTTTTTAACCAGGAGGTGTTCATGTTTTTCTGTTGAGTTCAAATCCTTTTTCACCTCTTCCTAAAAATGTTTCCTTAGTTCAAATTTGCTATGCTTGTCTCAAGCATGTGAGTGTTGCCACGGATCATTTGCAAGGAACAGCTGCATGGAGATCTCAGGAAGAGAGAATATGCTAAGAAATTAGTAGTTTTAACTGCACAGCAGTCAGCAGTCTTTCATCTGCAATATTCTGTGCTTGTCTATGTATTCCGGAGTGAGTTTCCATAGTTCCAGAAGGCTCCTGGTTTTGATGTGTGGAATTCCAATGAACAGGAACTTCTGCCAGCAGCTTTTCCCAATATTTAGCCCTCACAATGTCATTGAAGGCAAGATGAGATTCCCTCCCCCTGCCCCGTGTCACCCCTAAAATACTTTTTTCTGCAGTTAACAGTCATTGTTAAGAAACTCACTGCTTGAAGGTAGACTTCACTGCTGAACTTACACTTATCCACCTTACTATGAAAGTAACATCCCTTAACCTTTTTTTCCACCAGGAGGGTATGTGTTACAGAAACCATATTTTATCTGCACAGCTGTTGTCTTGGCTATCACTCGTGCTTTAACATCACTCTTTGATGTTGGAGAATTTTGGGGTAAAGTGACAGTCATAAATCTTCACATTGGTAAAATTCCTGAAATGTAGTCACTACATGCACTTTATTATATATTCTGTACTTGGGAGGGGGAGTGGGGGGGGGGTTGGTTGGATTTTTTTAATGTTTTGGGAGTTAAAAGACATTTAATACATCAATGTCATTGTAGTATATGCCATTATTTCATGGTAATCTGTATAAGATAGTAAAATAAGTTTTCTCCCACCTGCTTCTGCATTGTGAAGTAGCATGAACTGTTAGGAAAGCTGTGTGAAATGGGTTTGAAAAAATGATGCTGTCAAAACCAGGGTTTAAAGTGTGTAGAAAGCACAGCATATTTAGAGATTGAGTTCTATGCAAAATTTCATTGTTCTGTCTTTAAAACACTGTGAGCAGAGAAGTTCTGAATTCATCTGACAGGTGATAGAAAAGTCAGAATTGAGCAAAACTTTCCCCACTACTTTACCTTCCATGGTCTATGTCAAGATAGAGCAAAATTAGCCCCTTATGAATAAGGTGCTGGTAATAAGGGTTATGTAAGTTATAGTAATTTGGGCCAACTTCCAGAAACTTCTGAAATATGTAGAGATTTTGAGAATATGTAGTAGTTGCCTAGCCACCCTAAGAAAAGCCACTTTCTTTTCCTAAAATATAGGGGTAAATTTTCATGTACTGTTTAAGTACATGTTGAGCTGTAATTTACCATACTGAGGTTTATCTGCCATCTGACATAGGAACATCATCATGCTTCTCCCAAGGTTTTATCCATAACCATCAGGAAAAAAAGCAGATTTTAATTGCCAAAGGCAGTATTTTTATTTATGCTGGTAGCTAAAGGGTACGGTATTTTCAGTTGTTATGCCAGAGACTTACGTTATTATAAATACACTCTATAGTTACTGAAAAGTTTTGGAAACTTCTGCTCTCAGAGTAGCGGATGGGATGGTTCTACATTAGCACTTCTGAGATTTATACTGTATTTTGCATAACAACTGTTAAAAATGGAGCACACAAGCACCTCTGTCTGCAGGAGAACAATTACCCTAGACCAGTAAGAGTTGCAAAATCTGTCATTTTTCTGCTAGGAACCAGGATTTGAATGCAGCATTCCAGCTGCTAATGGATATGCAGGGGCCTTCCGGATGGAGTCTTGATTAGTAGATGACAGATTAACAGAAAAGCTGTGTTTTATGGTTACGAGGTGAAACAAAACTCACATTGCCTTTTGGATGGAGGAGAAGCAAGATCATTCAGAGGCTTCGCAGGAAGTCACGGGAGGGGAATGCCATAGTGATTAATGAAGGAGGTCCATTATCAAACACTTTGTGAAATTTTCCTTTCCTCTAAGTAAATTAACGTAGCGTGTACAGGACACAAGTAGAAAATTAATTCTGTTGCATTTTGCTGGAAATACATCAAACAGTATTCAAGCCAAAATTTAGGAAGGGAAAATTGCATAACGTATTTAAGCCGATCATGTAGTTGATGTTCCCTTTGAATTTAGCAGCTTTTATTGTTTGATAAATAATGTTTTGTTGGATATGAACTTCTCATGTCAAAAGTGTCGGAGACGGCGGGAGAACAGCGGCACTCAATGTGAGCGATCAGGCAAATCTCAACTTTATTAAAGAAGCAGCACACATTTATATTGTCCCTAATGAAGCTCATACATAGTGCAAAAGCAAGCTCATGATTGGTTATCTATAATAGTGTCAAGCCCACCCAGTTCTTCATTCCTGCGGTCGTGCAGCTGCACCCTGTTGTCCTGCAACTGCTTATCGCAAGGACGTCCTGACCTTGCTATTCTCTTATACCAGCTGTACCCTGTCCTTTGCCAACTCCTCGTCAGCAAGTTTCTGCAGGGGAATGTGGCCTTTAGAGCAAAGTCACTCTTCTACACAAAAGTCTTTTCAATTCATGTATCCAGGTACATGAAATAGAGCCACGAAAGTTACAGGCTTTTTCTGTAAAGTAAATATGTACGTAGGTTTTTTATTTTCATCTAACTTAGAATTTTACAATTTTCTTTTACCAGAACAGTATTTAAGTATTATTTCAGGAAATTACACTTTATCACTAGCTATTAACAGTGCCTATCCCCTAGGTAAGGAAATCCAAGCTTCGGGAATAATAATTTTGTACGTGCCATGTATTATGAAAGCGTTCTTTTGAGTAGGAAAGCTGCAAAGGTGTTCAGGCTCAAAAAATTCATTCGACAAATCCTTCTGGACAAGAATGGTACGTGCAGTCATCCATACACCTTACAAACCGCACGATCTCCAGGGAGTGCAGCAGCCTCGCACGTAGAAGGGGATATATTACCCCTGGTTGTTATTGGGAGGACTTACTCTGTTGAATGGCCCTGGATATCAGGATCAAGGTTTTCGGCTTGAGTAGATGTGGTCTGGAATCAACCAGGAGGATAAGACAATACCTATGAGGGACTGGGAAAAAACTTCATCCCTTCTAGTTGCCGAAATGCTAATGAATGTTTCTGAGCAGACGGATTTTGCACAAGAACCTCTGTACTCCATCTGTGCCTGTATATGGCAGTAGAATCCATATGGGCCATGTCTGAATTACCAGTGAGGGGATCCTGTCTGTGAGTAAAGGATCGAGTTTTAAGCCATGTGCAGGATGAAGAATGCCTTCTTGTAGGTGATTAGTCAATCATCTGAATTGAATTATGATTTAAACATGATTCTAAATCTTCCCATCACACTGGAAGGAAGGGTTGGGGAAGGTAGTAGCTGGAAAGGGAGGACATTCCCCAGGAAATCCTCTAAAAAAATACTCACATTGGACTTGTTCAGGTTTATTTTGTGCCAGAACTTCCTTTGTGCAAGAAACTGATGCTCCTGGCAGGCCTGAATCATCAGGTTTTACACATCTTCTTTTAGACTCTGGAATAGCTTGTAATGTGTGAGACAAAAGGGAGATCAGGTTTAGCTCCTTTTATCTGACACCTTTATGCTTCTGTGACCTACATATCCTGTGGCACACAGCTTGAATATCCTAACGTAGTTAGCCTCTCTGTGAACTGAAGTCTGCTACCAACTGAAGTATGTGAAACAAAATGTTGGTTCTGTGGGTGAACTGTGCAAGGATCTAAAGTAAGCCAGAATCTAGGGGTGTCATTGCTCCCTTATACCATGCCAACCAACCTAAAGGTGACAAAATTCAGGTAATATTCAGCACTGCTCTACAGTGGCTTTCTCCAAAAGTTCCCTGTGTGGCTTCCTGACTAATGTAACACAAATCATGCTGTGCAATCTGAAGTGTTGTACAGCTCCTTTATAATTTCAGTCTAATAAAAATTAATAAAATGAAGGTATCTAAAGGGCAAAGATGTCAGAGGCTAATACAGAAATTTTCCTTGCCTATATAGGCACTTGAAGATAATCTTGGAATAGATCACAGTTGTTTGTCAAGAAATCTACACAGAAAATATATGCTGGTTAAAGAATATATAGTGGTGAAAGTACTGTATCTCGTATTTCGCCTTGTAAGTGAGGCTGAAAGGATGAAGGAAGGTAGGCCAGCCATTCATTCGGGTTCCAGTATAACATACTCATGTTTTGATTACTTCATTAAATACGAGTGTTTAACATTTTTGCTCCAGTGTTTTTATGGAAGCGACTCTACTGAGTCATTAACAGCCTGTTAACTGATTTGGCTTTTAATAGCTATGGTTCTGCCTCCGAAAGAGAGGTGTGTTTTGTTAGAAAAATCTCAAAATTGGAAGATCTGACATGCCTTTCCTGACATTAATTCAGGTTGGATGTAAATCCATTTCCGGACCTCAGTCAGGCACCACAAAAGTTTCACAAAAGCTTCTACCCTCATATATGTAGACAGCATTTAGAGAGTTTCACTGCATTCTTGTATTATCTGCATCTAGATTCAAGGTAAAAATCACTGGGTTTCTGCCCATGAGAAGTTCAGCAAAACTGGCTCAATTGTATTTTTCTCTCCATTACATCTCCCCCCCCCCCCTCGATTCTCTAATACAATCTATCTATTTCCTTGCAGTTTATTTTTCTACCCTTAGATTACTTTTTTATGTTTCTTCTATTTTTCCTATTCTCCATTTTGTCACTTCTTTGAAAAGTAACTATCTCTCTTGGTGCTATTCTTTTGCTTGCCTCTGTACTATCATGCACACTGTTGTCCTTTGCTTTTTGGCCAAGTATTTTTGTGGTATATGTGCTCAGCCTTCTCTAGGGCTTATGCTCTGCCAGCTTTAAACTGCATGGTCAAAATGGTTCCTTTCTGAATGAATGGATCAATCTGGTCTCCGTATATTCAGCCATACTCTTGTTCTCTTTCAGAGGCCTATACTTACGTATCTCTGTTAACACTTAAATGGAACTATAATGCATTAATTGTTAAAGCATCGTTAAAGCAATGAGCAGTGTTCTTGTTTTCTGGATGAAGAAGCACGGATATAGGGAGAGACTTCATGACACAGGATTTTTAAGTGAAAATTTCCTGTGTTTTTTTCTTCTAGGATTGCTCCTTGCATCCAGTTTGCCTTTGAAAATTTTGCTTGAAACAGTAACTGTTCTGGGTTTCCTTGTTGCAGATGAGCAGCTTTGCTGGTGGTTTCCTCTGGTGGGTTGTTAGGAAGATTATGAAGATGCAAGGACTCCCCTGATGTCAGGCAGGGTACTATAACAACCGCAGAATTGCTCTTCCCTCGCTAGAGTTCTAAAGAACCGTGTGAAATTCAGGTGTGTTTTAAGAGGGTGGCGTGGGCTTATACTTCCTAACAAAGGTTTTTGTGTTATCAACTTGTGCTTTTAATACTTTAAAGAAGAGATGCGAAGATCTGCAACAGACATCCCAAAATCTAAGTGGGCCACAGGACTCCCCTGTCTCTCCCTGCTCTCCAGGAATCCCTATAAGGTTGTCTGGGTTAGTTTATTTTCAGTTTCATGACCCAAGCTCAGGCTGCCTTGTGCATGTGCAGATGCTGGGAGTATTTCAGGGCCATCCTTCACATAGAGTGCAAATGTGGAAGGAGGGGATTGCAGAGTAACCTTGGTTTTCAGTGCTGTCCCTGGCTCCAGTCTGTTCTAGCAGTACAAAGTGTAGTAAATGAATTTAAAAGAAGCCTTTTGAAGAGGCCTCCATTATAGGGTGATGGCCAAATCCGCACTATTGTGTTGACTGTATTTGACATTAACATTTACTGGTTTTTTTTTAAAACTTAAGTGACATTGGCTTATGAATACTTTCTCCAAATTAAGATGACCAGTCCTTGAACTTAAATATATTCTCTTGGTTTATGCCAGTTGATGGTCCACTGCATAACTCTATTGACTAAAGGCTTTTCGACGGGGGTAAAGAAAGTTTTCTAACTTAGCTTTTTTAGCTCTGTAAAAACGGACCTCCCTGTAGAGCTGTCTTTATCTTCTGAAGGCACGCAGCGTAAATCCCATGTGTTTTACTGGTTGATGTATTGGAATTTCTCATGTGAATGGGTTTTCTCTGCCTTTGAGACAAGTACAATAGTAAAACAAGGAGCCTGTTGCTGTTACATTATCATTTGGTATCAATGTGTTACTAAAGATTCCAACTGACTCAGGCGATGAGGACTGTAAAATCAGCAGCGGTGGAAAAAAGGTAAGAGCAGGCTGCAGTGCCTCGGAGAGTAACAGGATGGTGCTTGGGAAGGTGAACTCCTGGAATATCACATGTGATTCTGGTCTTTTGCCTTCAAAAGAGGTCTCGCTGGGGTAGGTGAAGAGTTGTTGGACTGTCGGAGGAGAGAGGGTGTTGCTTGGAGAAATAAGAGCTTTCTTTTAGAATGGACAAACGGACATAAGGTAAGGAGATGGAAGAGAAATGCTGATGGTAGCATGAGCTGGCTGTATTTGTCTGAACCTGGAAAAGGCTCAAATAAATAGGTCCAGGTGTTGACTTGGGGTGCTGGGGGGAGTGAAGATGGAACTTGAAAAGTTTACGAAAGGGTTTATGTGATATTTACCCTCAGCAAACAGATTTTGTCTATGTTCCTATGTACTAACTAGATACTAGTACTTACTACTGCTAACAGTTGCTATGCCATTAGCAGAAAAGTGCTTTATGATGAAGTCACATGAGAGGCCCTTTGTACACCTTGTGAAATATTTCATTACTGTGTTCTTCAGGTGTTCTTTTCTGCCGTTACTTTTGCTAAGGAAACTTAAGCTTGAGCTGGTTTGTATACTGTGGTGTAAGATGGCTTGAGTTTAGTGAGTAAAAGATAAGGTGAAGAAATATACCAAACATGTGGTGATTTATTTATTTTTGGTAGGCACTGTTTATTTTTTCTGTTATGGTGGTGAAAGTAAAATATGTAATCTAGTTCAATGCAGTTATGCAGATTGATCTGCTTTTTCCTACTGTAGAGTTCTTAACAAATCATGGAACGTAACAAGTGTTGATTTTACAAAAGCAACAAACACCACCACCAACTACTCCAGCAGAGTTAAGTGTGTTGTTAAGCTTTTAATTCTGTATTTTTCTTTCTGCGTGCAATCACTTCTATTATTTGGCGATCATTATGTGGTGTAATGGAAGTGAGCTGAAACACTGTAAGCACAGAGTTGTCCTTATAAAGAGATTTTTAGAAAGAAATGGGTTGTGGCAGAGGATTATTATCTGAAATACATCAGCACGTGCAGAGTATGTTCCACGTTTAGTGGCGCGACAAAAATATTCATAATTAAATGTGTGATGCGTAGAGTAATTCTCATGGGAGTTATTTCATATAATTAATTTCCAATAATTGCATTACTATGGAATACTATATCACACGAGAAGATAAATGCTCTAAATGGTAGTTGGAAAATGGCTAATTCTTCAGTTCTTTAAAGAGAATAGATCCCTACAGAAGTGGCTTCTTGCAGGGGGAATAATGCAGATGAAGTGTTGCGTGCTCTGTGAGGAAGCAGCACGAGGCTCCTTCCAGCAGATCTTCCAGTGCCAAAGAACTTGTGCTTCGGGGCGAGGTTTCCTTTTCTTTATGGTTTTGGAGCATTGACAAAAGAATGTGGCTTTTTATTATTTTCACCTCACTTTGAAATCACAGCGCATGAGAGGTCTTTGAAGTAAGTTTACTTATGTAAGCTACTGAATATAACATTTTTTCATTAAAACTTAAGTCTTCTGGCTTATAGTATATTCAAGTTCCTTGTACGTTCTGTAGGAGCTAATAGGAGGCCTGATTAAAAATGCAGAGGGCTTGTCAGACTGGGAGAGGTGATTTACACAGCTTTTGGTCAGCTTTCTACCTAGAAAGCTGAGACCATCCTTTCATGACTTTTTTGTGTGTGTTTGTTTGTCTGTTTTAAATCTTCCGTTTCTCCCCACACACTTTTCCCTTGTCTTGTGTAGTGATGGTAATAACAGCGAATATATTGTGAATATCAGTTAAAAGCCAAGTCTCTGTCTATTATAACTAATGAAAATATATTGAACTTAATATACTTGGTTGGAGATAGCTTCTGACAGTAAATGATTGCTTACAGTAATGATGGCCATTATCATGCAACGAGTGTGCATTCTTTAAATCTGGTATTTGAAACTCAAAAGGAGAAGTTGTTTTGTATGGTTTTCTTTTTTTTTCTTTTTTTTTTTTTTTTTTAAGTTTAAAAAAGATGCTAAGCTTATTTGCAGTGTTGTTCTCTTGTCAGCCACTTCTAAGAGAGCTGAGTCGCTATCTCAGGTCTGTGCGCTGGCAAGGAGGCTCCAGTGCATTCAGAATTACTTGGTTTGTGTGGAAAGGTAGAGGGGAAAGGTAGAATATTTACCTGTTGGGTTTTTGTTGAAATCTTTTTTTACCTTTTAATTTCCACCAACTCCATTTCATATGTGTAGGAAGTATCTCAAGATAAAGGGAGTGTCAGCACAAGTGATGTGGTCAATTGGGATCACAAAGGTCCTCTTCAGGCGTATGGGAAGAGCTGAAGGATAAATAGAGGTGAGCACTAAGAAAATAGTTTTCATGAGCCATTAGGTTCTAAACCAAAATACTCTGGCTTCTGTTGTTCCTGGAATGGAGAGAGGATCTCCCATGAAAAAATTTGCTGTTTTCTTGTGATAACGGCTGGGAAAAGTCAGGGTAGCCCAAATTTGTGAAGGAAAAGGAAGAAATAATTTTTAGTTCATGCTAATGAAGATGTCAGATCGGTTCCTTTGGCCATTGCTTGGCAGAGAGGGAGAGCCTGCTCTGTTTATCACAGCAAGGTGACTGAGCTGCATACTTCACTGTCCTGCCAAGAGGCTTTTTCCAGACTTAGCTTCTGAAGCCTCCCATGGGGAGAGGGAGAAGAAAGCATTGTAAATGATCCTAAACTGATTTTAAGTGAATGCTTAGTAAAGTTGGGCAGTGTGGTTTAGCACAAAATGAGTGCTGTGCCTGGGGACTCTTGCAACTCAGAGTGTGTGTGTATGTCCCCAACACTGCCCTGAGCCTGGGCTGTCCCGTATCATCCAACTGAAGGATGCTGTGAACCTGCTGCGCTGTCAGGCTCTTTCCTACAGTGAAACAAAGCCCCCCAAAAAAGGAAAACGAATCATAAGCCCTTTTCTGTTTTAAACCCAGAGAGAAATAAAGCTTATGTACCCACGGTGGAGGGCAAAATCCACACAGTGATCTCTCTCTTTCCTTCTACACAGCAGCACAACTGTCAGAGGTTATGATGTCTTTAATTACTCCGAATTACTTTAGACAGAGGATTTCAAGTATATATGATCAATTATGTGCTTTTCCATTATGCTGCTCATGTCTTTCAGGAAAGTTTGCGTCTACTATTAGCAGTGTTATTGCTTTGCGAGCACACTGTACCTTAGTAATACTTTCCTATGCTGCTCTTGGGAAAATTTCTATATAAATCTAAATTTCTCAATAACTGATTTTTTGAAGTGTGTGTTTTTGGAACATCAGAGGTATTGCCCATAGGGTGCAGCTGCAGTTTGACATTCTGCTCCTTACAATAAGTTCAACTATTTATTTCGAAAGTGGAGTGGGAATTCCCAAGGAATCTATAGAAAAATGTTATCTCAAAGCTGAATGTAAGTTGTCTTTCTGTTTAAGAAGCCACCTGGCTTGAAAAACCCAAGGGCAAAACCTTTTGCATCATGTGACCACTCAGTTTTGGACATCACCAGTCCAGTCCCAAACTGAATTACTGTTTAGAACCAACAGTGGCGAAAAATACAGGTAAATACCCTGATGTTTACGGAAAGCTAGGTAGTATTTATTCTAGAAACAAGATTTGACTTGCTAATATCCTGTACTGATGATTCTTTGCCTTTATATGAAGTCCATTGGAAACATGATCATTGCTAAAACACCTCACACACACACACACACACACCCTCCCCCCCACGCTTCCTTTGGAACATTCCTACAGTCAGAACTGGGTTATGACTGGGACATGTTTGAACTATTTAATTTGCCATGGTCTGTGATATTTAAAATGATAGATATTTGTGAAGACAAGTAATGGTAGAGGCTTGATGCTTATGGTCCCTGATTGTTTTCTTGTGAGGATGTGTCAGAAGAGAAAATTAAGTACTTCAGTCAGAACATTTTCACTTTATTCTTTGAGCTTGAAATTCTACTTCCAGTGTCTTAATAGATGAAACAGTTCTCTTTGTGAGTTAACTTAGGAAGGATGTGCTCCTTCTGTGACATTATGTTTAGGTTTCAGCTTCACATGTGGTTGTCTTCCTGGAAGTACCAAAATGGAAAGGAGAACTAAAACCCCCTTAAAGTGTAGACATCTTTTTATCCTTCAATAATGGAAACAGTAAATTTGTATATGGTGAAATACAGCTGTTTTCTCCAAAAGAGTAGAATAGTATAAGCACAAGAGCACAACTTTAACTTAATACAGTTCCTTGTTATTATGCTTTGTTACCTAAACAGGAGTAATACTTTCAGCTGGCATCACCTGTAACTTCTGGCATATTTAACAAAAGGAAAAATTGTGTGATGATATCTTAAAAGATCCTTGGGATCTATCTCACTCACAATACCTGTGGTCCCCCTATTCCTATTTGCTTAAGAGAAATACCTGAATATAAATATCTTTCTGAATTGGGGCTTTTAACTATCATTTTTTTCTGTTTTTCTTTCCTCCTTTTTTTAATCAGGTCATGATAGCTGTAATTTACATACAGTAATGTGCAACTCATAAACTGTCAGACTCGTTACAGTCTCCCTTCTTTTAAAAAATTTAAAAGGATGGAAGTATTTAACAAGCATAGAGAATGTTTTCAGGATCCTATCACGCCTTTGTCAAAGCTTCCCAGTTTGACAAAGTATTGGTGTGTGACTAATGGAATGCGAAAACAAAGTCAATTTTTTTTTTTATTATTTTTTTTTTGTTTGTTTCACATATATATGATTAGAAAATGCTGAATTCTACAGCAAAATGTATTGGATTTAACATACTTGCTTGAGGAAATCTTTGTCAGCTGCATCTGATTGTTCAACATAACTGTAATTATTGTTTGGGAAATGGGAGGCATTTTGGAGGTGAAGTCATGAGAATATTTTTCCCTTACCCCTTCCCTCAAGGCCATGGAAATTCAGAAGAATTTCAGCTCTGAGCTGCAGTTCTGGGTGCATGTGTGTGCCTGTTTCAAGCACTATGATTTTAACTAAATGCAGAAGGCAAGATGGAACTGGAGGCCGTGCATTTTTTAGGTATGCATCATTGGCTGCGCTTTTGTAGCTTTACTGCTCTGAAAGAACGTTTGCCTTAATTGTACACGAGTCATGAGAGCTGATGATCCTGGCAAGTTAAAAATGGAAAAGCAACGTTTTTCACTGTGTAAAAAATGCAGGAGTGTACACACTGATATATTAAATTAAGGGAACTGCAAGTAAATGCCCACTGTGTATTCATTTAGCATGTTGCTTGGACTAGCTGTTGGAAGACTAATGGGTTGCTTTATGTTAGTCAGCAGATACAGACACGAAGAGCAGAAAACATCCAGAAATAGTTAATTCATCTGTTCATCCAGCCTGAACTGTTCTTAAAACCTCTGCAAGACTTAGCTGCCTCTCCAGTTTGCATAATGTGAATAAAATGTAATATCTACGCTAATTAGTGTTTTTGGGAAAAGGCCAAAAGGAGGAATGCATTTGTTTCCTAATAAGAAAATAATTATTGTCTGATTTCCTTTGACTACATCAACATTTGCAGTGGTTTTACTGGATAATGATAATCCCTTGCAGAAGAATAATCTTTCCTCTTCTGGTAGGAAGGTTGGGGCCTGGGGGGGGGGGGATGGACCAACAAGCTGATGTGTTTGAAAAGTCTTTAGCACCGGGCGCTCTTTGGAATGTACATATTCATTTTTTTATCTTCCATGCTTTTTAGGAACTGTGTGTTGGTTGTTTGCATGAGTAGTTAATGGACTAACTTTTTTATTCTTAATGGGAATGGCCCCTCCTAATGTGCTAGAAGGTCATTTTCTAATCAGCAAAGTGCATAATTCTAAGAAAACTAGTACATTTGCTAGATCAACTTAAAATTATTATTTAATTTTTTTACTTCAATATATTGAACTCTGCCATTTTCCAACTACTACCATTCCTTCTGTAATCAAAACCTGACAGTGTGAAGGAAGGTAGGGATCTGGAGGTACAGGAGTTTTAATTACCTCTCTTCCTACAGATAGTCACCATTCTGTCCAAACCTGTTTGATAGTAGATGGCTGCTCTTTGTTCTCGCTGCCAACCTGCCCGTTATTTGTGAACAAATCATTTAGCAAATGAATGCCTAAACCTTGTGGCTCTAAAAATAAAATAAGAAAAACTGGTAGCCGGGAAAGACTATCTGTATGCAGGGGAATTAAGTGCTTGATACTATCAATGATGGTCTGGCCTTCACAGAGCTGACATTTCTTAGTTGACAAGAAGATGAAAAGGAAAGCGAGCAGTTAGACCATCTGTATGTCTTTAAAGTGATTTGGGATCCAAGAAGACATCTGATTTCACTAAGGAAACTAAACGTTCCCAAGAAGATAGTAGTAATATTGGGACCTAAAAGGTGATCCTATTTTATTTTTCTCTGGGATAATGGGAAACAGCACATCTGAGAGAGCTTCTGTTTTCTCTAAGAATAGGCACAGTTTACTGAAACTGGAAGATTTAACTGCACCATTCTCTGGGCCTAAAATATTTTAATTTTCTTTAATGAATTTTCCTTTCTGCTTTTCCATTACAGAGGCATGTGCTTTGGCTTGGAATGGATCCCAGGGCAGTGTTGCTTTCTGTACAGTTAGCCTAATTCCACCTACGTATTTTTCTTGTGTGCATGCTATAAAGATTAAAATGACATTGTTATTCTCCCAAACAACAGGGAAACTATGCTCTAAATAAAAAATAATTAAAAAAACCACAACAATTACCTGTGCCCAGTAAAGGTAAATACCACAACTAAAACTACTGCAGTGCTTTCTTGAGGTCAGAATGAGCGCAAGCATTAGATGTATTTTTGAGACTTGCTGGAAATAATTTTGCGGTTGCCTAATGTAATTACGTTGCAGCGAGATGTTTGGATTGTTACTATTGTGTAGCTGGTGGCTTGGTGTTCATAAACATCCAAGTGTTGTGAGGAATGAAGTTTGCTTTGACTCAGTTTCTTCTTATGACATGCATATGAGCAGAGAAGCCTGTCTGTATTTTTGGGGTAAGAGGTAACTTGCAGGATTATGCATTGCTCATGCCTCTCAAATCATCTAGCACCTTGATGATTCTGTTCTACAAGAGTCACAATAGTGCCTTTTCCAGCAGCACCCAGCAAACAGGAACAACATCTCTCCTGTCATGTTAGAGCTCATCTCTTCTATCTTGCTTAGTGCTCTACTGGAAGCTACCAGTGGCTCCTTGCTACTTCTTTAACAGTCCAGCTTAAAAGATGGAAGTGTCATCTCAGTAGAAATTAGAGATTTTCCCCCACTACCTGTTTTCCTTTGGGTGTTTCTAATTGGTTAGATCATCACTGGAAGATGTTGCCTTCTGCACATGCAGCCTTTGCAAGGTGTGCATACATCAACTCAGAGCTGCAGATATATCCAGTTGTGTAAATTAAAAATCCTTGATGCTTGCTGCATCACTTTAGGATGTTTCTGAGCTTCATGCAGGTGCGTAATGGTTTATGGGTGATCAACAAATAAGCATAGAATTTGTAGCTGTTGCCTGTACTAGCACCTGGAGATGAATGAGGCAAATGCTCTAGAGAGGTCATCTCTCTAAGGCGATGAATGCAAATCATTTTTTTCCGTTACTCCTAAATTGGTAGCAGCAGCTTTGCGTTGGATTGCAAAGAAATAGGTCCCAATTTGGCAATCCTAATAGTACAATACAATCTGATAAATACAAAAAGTAACTTGAACTAATAACTTTTGAATCTGTGTATATGTAGATCTGTAGGTCCTTTAGAAGAGGTATCATCAGTGGGAAAAGACTAGAATTTTTTTATGAAGAAAGCTTTGTTCATAGATGTATAAATTACTTTCTCTACTGTTAAAAAAAAATTAATACTTTCGAATAACTGCAACAGTTTCTGGCAAATGGCATTAACCCAGCTTTTGAATACAAAATCTGTCTGGGAAGCTTGTTGGAATGGTATTTTGGCTTGTCGTGAGTGTCACAATTGGATGAAAGTTAGATGTTTAGGGTTTACTTTTCTAAAGACAATTACTTATTGTCACCAGCAAAATGATTGTATTCTTCAACCAGATTACAGTTGTCCCTTGGAAAGGAAAAGTATCATTGTTTAACTTCATTTTTCATTGCAAAGGAGCAATACAAACATTGCATATGAAGATGAACTAATTGCAGGTTGCATAAGGACATACATTTGATCATATTTTATCCCTCTGAAGTGCCTTTTCATAGGCTAAGCTTGTAGTAGTTAAATTGGGTATGAAAGTCTCTTTATCAGTGTAGTGTGAAGTCATCATTAAAAAAGCAACCTGGGGTTGAGTTATATTCTTAAAGATCCCAGCCTTTAAGAAGATGCCATTTTAAGACTGATCAATTTGATAAACTTCTTGCAGTTTCTGACCCAACTTTGAGAAAAATGGACCAGCTACACCAGCAGCTTGTGAAGGGCTTGCTTCTGTGTGCTGCTGTTTATCTAGATGAGATCATTTTGTGTCTGTTGTGGTTGCTACTTAGAACAGTTTACCTTAGAGTTTAAGATGATACTGTGATGTGATACCGTGTTTTAAAACATTCCTAGTTGTGTCCTCCTTTTCAAAGGTATGAAAGCATTGAGAGAGGAGAACTGCATCTTAGCGAGCTTAATGGTATTGATAGAACTTCTCTGGCCTTAATCAGTCCCTGGAGCAACTTAAATCTGTATATAATGAGCGTTCTGGAAACGTCTACCTCTACTGTTAGAAATGGGAGCTTACCATTTTTTTCTTTTGTAATTGGTGTGATGTTCAACTCGAGTAAATTTCATTCACATTAACCTTGAAGTAAGAAGCTTCAGGTTGTTGATTGTTATTTTTTTTTCAAGACTGGAGTGTTTTCTTTCTCATTTCTTTATGCTTTTTATCGTAAGAAAATAAAATGGAGTTAATAAAATGTATTTGTAACATCCTTTGTATTACAAAGAAGACTTTATTTCAGTTGCTTGCATAAAGAAAGGAAATTAAAACCAGGTGATACCAGCTCTGTTGCTTTGAAATGCACTTCTAAACAGATGCTAACAAGGATGCTGGGTTTGTAGGGTTATTGACAGACAACAAATGAATTTCATCCCTTTTCTTCAGTGCTTCTCCCTGTTTTTTTTCCTCGAGGTTGCACTTTTCTGGGCAGGCATAATAATTGAAGTGTACAGCATATGACTGTTACTGACTGCCAGCATGGCAATGTGATACAGTCTGTACATGGCTCCTGACCTGCCTGCATATTAATTTGAGTCAATTGTTTTACAACTTCCCTGAGAAAAGATTTTTAAAGGTAATAATTGAAGAAGTGTACACTATGTTTTACCATCTTACAAGAGCCCGTTTCAGGAGTAGAATATTCAAACTTCATTTAAGGCTCTGAAAAATACAGTAAATATTTTTAAGAGAATACAACAAAAGTGTCATGTAACTTTTTTTGTCACAAACACTATCCAGTGGGCTTTATGAATTGTTTCTTAGATCTAACTCTTTGAGCCATAACTCATGAGGTTTTTCTTTAGTATTTGGTTTTTTATGTTGTCCAGATATACAGATTGTGGAGGATATCAACAGTGTTGGTTTTGTGGTAGAAAGTAGTCTGACTGACTTCACCTGACCCCTAAGGGAATTGCATTTCTTCTTCACTGATTTGTTTTCCACTTCTTCTCAGCATTCATTTTCTATGCCTTGATATGCTGGAAGACCAACATATCATTTAGTGGATGATATTGTTTTCCATTTTACATCAAGGTATTACTTCACGTTTCTTCATTTGTTTAGTTTGCTGTTGTTTTCTTTTAAGCATAGTGTTGCAGCCCTTTTGTGTATACACCTATATAACTTTGAAAAGGTTAGTTATGCCCAGGTAGTTATTACTACATAGTGAAAACACCAAGAAGAATGCTTGGGTCTCTTTACAGCTGTCTGTGTGGTGAGGAGACCCATCCTGTGGAGCCTGTTGTCATTTCTGAACACTGTTTCCCTAAAAGATGGTGTATGTGTTGCCTTAGTTCTGTATTTCTAGGCCCCTTCATATGATGATGGTATTACACCAAGGAAGCAAATAAATAGCTACAAAGAAGGTAAAGAACGTGCTTATTTTTGAGTGTGTGTATCATCTGCTAAACAAGGTCTCATTCTGTTGCAGACATTCCTGTGCATTTGAGCATAGCCTTGCTTAGTGTTAAGTATTGTATATCTTGCATATGTTCCCTCTGCATCTGTCACTGAGATGGCATTTTTCATCGCTACCTTTGTGATTCAATTGGAGGAGCCTCTTGCCCTCATCCGATGGCACGTTATGCATGCACAGATGTTAATTATCACAGTCATCCTTCATGCAACAGGAACTATCACTTTGGATTTCCTTATTACCAATATAGTGTGTTCTGGTTTGGTTTTGATGTTTAGTGACAAAAGAATGATGTGAGTTACCTAGTATGTATTTCATCTGCAACTGATGCATAATGATTTTTTCCGGGCTTCTCTTGGCATTGCCAGTTTTCATGTATAGCCTACCAGCTTGGTGACCATACTTGAAGAAAAGCACTAGGTGGGAAGCATTCTTTGGCATGAGTTAAAATATCTCAAATAACACTTCCATTAAAGACTTTGCTCTGAAGCAAGCAAAACGAACTTACTTTCTAGATGAGCAAGCCTTGTAAAATGTACAGTTGTTTAATTTTTAATGCTGTATGATGATATATTAACACGTTGCTATCCCTAACAGGTAAAGTCAGATCCTTTTACTGATTTATAGTTCGTATGAAACTTTCAGTGTCATCAGTGAAATTTACATCTCGCTTCATAAAACATTATAGGAAGCTGCAATTTAATGATGTTTACAACAATCTGGCAGAATTTTTTGCTGGTGGTGTCATGCCATACTGGAGAGTGTTTGTGCATACTATTATGTTGTTAACTTATTAAAGCCAGTATGAAATTTAAAGAAGACGGAGTTGAAATTGTACTGAAATCCATTTAGCTGTACAGGTTGGAAAATTACAAACTGGGCCTGCTAAGTAGCTGGTTTTTTTCAGTTTTATATTTAGTCACATTTATTCCCTGTTCAGCCACATTATTTTCTTGCTAGATGCAGTTGAGAGTGTTTTTGGGAAGTCACATACACTTTTAATAGCTTATGCACCCAAGATAGTAAAGGAAATTAGCACTGCCAATGCAAAGACACTTCAGATCAACTGCTGGTTAAAATGTGTGTAGCTGTAGAGGTCAGGCAGTGATTTAATGTGTAGTATAGAAATGTCCCCTGTAGGAGATCTGTGAGCTGTTGAGGTCCTCTCATCCAGTGCACTCTGAGTTAGATGAGAGAATTTCCCTCTGTGTTTGGTCTGCGTTTGCAAAGACAAGTTGAAAGCATTATTATTATTTATGCAGTTCATACAATACACAAAACCTGTTCATGTTTTTGTATATCACCAGGTTTGGACAAGAACCCTACTTGGTCATCTTGCTGACACTCCTCTTAATTAACTCTGATTATGGAAAATAAGCAGTTGTTTGACCTTCAGGAGAAATACTTGTGGATGAGCCTGGTGGTGTTTCTATACAGGAGAATACTGCTAAGGTGGCCTGGCTGTTTCCTCACTGTGAGCTGCAGCGACATTAAGCAGCTCCCACATAAATTTGTGATGGAGAACAGAAGTTGGATGAATGTAGCCACAACTCGTTATTAAAACAGAAGAGTAAAAAACAAAGTAAAACACCACAATGTTTCCTATAAAAAAAATCATTCTTTCATCTTGGGATTCCTTGTCCCCTCTCAGCTCATAGAAAGCCCAGCTTATTGCATTGTAATGCTTTTCTTTTTGTTTGTTGTGTGTAAGGAACATCCCAATGACACTTATGTGTAGTTGCTCAAAATTTTATTATTTTTTTTTTAGCTAACAGTCAATGGAGTAGGCTGTGCTTAGCCAGAAATTGCATTTCAGGAAAAAATCTACAAGTTCCCAGAAAATTAAAACCCAGTTCTTTACTGTGTCAAACAAAAGTTGTTTAAAAATTCTAATTAAAAAAAAATTTAAAAATCTAATTGAGAACCTGACGTGTAATTCTCATTAAACACTTTGGAGGTGTAAGGTGCTATTTTTCATAATAGTCATTTGATCTGTTTAGAGGTTTGCTTTTTTTTGCATAGGAATGCAGGTTTGTGACCTTATTATTCTGAATAAACTGTTGCAGTCCGAGAGGAGATGTGCTGGACTGTGTGGTAGCTGAGCGCTGATGAACACAGGCTTGTGCATACTGAAGGTGCTCAGCTTCACCCGGGTGCCTCGCTGCCCAACTGGGGATGTGCATCATCAGCACTACTCTGGCTTGCTGCTTAATTATCTTTGTGTGCAAAGCTGGAAAGAGAACACGGGAAAGAAAAATGTCTTCGCACAGCAATAATCAATAAGACCAGCAGTATTTTAGGTCTCTGGTGATCACAATGTAGTTGTTTTGAAAATAATCACAAGAAAGACTAATGGTGTAGAACTTGTCATTTGCTGATTGTTCCAGACGACTCAGAAGAAATTGTATTAGGAATGGGATTAATTAAATAGTCTGTTTATCTGATTGCATTAGTGAAGATTTGAAATATTAGGTGTAAATTATGCTATACCACTTTGAATCAATAGCAAACTTCCCTTCTCAGTTACATCTCTTGAAGAACTTGGGGGTCTCCACACACACTGTTAGGTTCAGCTCCATTGTAAACTAGCGGGAGTTGAAGCAGCTCTGTAGCACATGCTTCTGGGATAGTACTTTAGTGTTTGGTTAGAGAGTAACAATATATGTTTGAAAAATTACTTCATGATGAAAGTGGGTGAGGGTGGAAGTGCCAGAAGGTTTACTTTCAGGAATAAAATGTCTAGATAGAGGGGATTACCTACTGATCAGCATCTATCTTGTCCAGTAAGTAATATGCTATTTTCAGGCCATTTTACGTGAAGAGCTACATGTAATAAGTTAAAACTCAGTATACATCAAAGTGCTTCAACATGCCAAATAAAATGTTTGAGGACAGACTTGGGAGCAGAGCATGATCTACTTTGTGAATTCGTTGCAAATATAAAATCAAATTTCATTAAATCCTTTTGGCTGAGCTGCTGAACTGTATAGCAGCTGCTCTGAGGGCAAAGGCAACACCAGTGGAAAGCATAGGAACATCCAGGTAATCAGCTGGCTAGTGTGGCATGAAGTCATTCTGATTGCTCATTGTGAGGGAGCCAATGTGTAAAGGCTTCTAATATGAACACTATTTTTTGAATTTTTGTTTTGCTGACCTCCACTGTGTCATCAGTGGGATGAAGATAAAAAAAAAAAAAAAGTGCACAATTGAGCACATTGCTGGGAATCTCTTGCCTTAATTTGGGACACACAGACATGGCAGTTCTGTTTCAGTGCTTCTGAGGCTACTCGCTCAGAATTATGCTGTTTATTCCAAAGAAGAAATGGGTGTGAGGAGGTGTAGAAAGCATGACTTAACAGGATAGGAAAAAAAAAGTAGGAATTTGTTTTATTTCAAAAATAAAAGACAAGACAAGGATGGGTGCAGGTCTTTAAAAGGTTCTTATTTAAAAATACAGTAGTCATTAATTTTCCATGTCTTGTAGGGGAGTCTTAAGGAGCAATTGGTTTAATTTGAAGCAAAGATGTTTTTCCTTGGATGTCAGAAACTCTTTTCAGTCATAGGCTTGAAATATTTTTTTAATAGAATTTCCTTTATAGAAGATATTTCATATATACTTATCTATCCATCTAATGCAGCCTTGTAGATATGCAAATATGTTTCTGTAGAAGTTACATGGAAATGTATTTTCATGGAAGGCTTGGGACTACATAATCTCTTCCAGCTCCTTATTTCTCTGATCCTCTGGTGGTTTTTATTGTCTTGCTTTGACCAAGAGAGCTACTTGGAATGTGCATTAGTAGTTATTTTATGTAGTAAGTTCTTGAGAAAAATGTACTGAAATTAATTTTTAAAGCTGCAGGTGCTACAATCTGCAGTTTGTAAGTCTATTGTTACTTTTACTGTATCCTAATAAAGAACTGGTTAAACAGACTGTTTGAAAAGGAAAAGATTATAATTAAGCAAACCAATCTTCTTCCGAGAAACTTAATCCTGTCACTGGCTTTCTAGTCTTTAGATTGACTGAGACGACCTGAGCAAATAATAAAACTGTAGAAGTAGTTTGTAATAATAGAAAGAAAAATCCTCAGTGTGCCGGCTGCGGTGTAAGCACGCATTGCTATAAGCGTTTGAGGTGTGCATTTTCCTTGGCTTCTGTGCACTGTGTTTTCTAATCAGGTACCCTTTTCCTGGCTGTTTTCTCTCCTTCTCTGGTAAACTATCAACTTCCAGTTACACAATTCTTCTGCCCCTCCAAGGAAGACCCTGATATTTCACTGAAAACCTTGGCAGCTGTTATGATGGGAATTGAATAGGTTTGGTTGGATCGTTCTGGCCTGAGCTGCACTCACTCACCCTGCACATGAAATCAGGCCACAGATGTTTTCTGCAGATTTTGTGAGTGCTGCCATCAAGACAGTGGTCTAAGGTCTGTTACTGAGGGTATGTTTTCGTGGTTACTTGCAACCAAATTTGAACAAGCTCTGCCTAGTGTCTCAGCTGGTCGGAAGCTCTCTGACAGTGCTGGTTTGCTGTCAGGCCTTGATCTCACATCCTTTTCTTCTTTCCTTGGGAAGTTGGCTTGGCTCAGAGAGGAAGCGAGGAGAGCAGTCATCACTCAGCATGAAGAGTAAGCTTATGTGTACAAAAATCTTTTCACACTAGTTGTTTTAGAGCCCCGTGTTTTATTAGCAACAGGTTTCTCATCTTCCCAATGGGAAAGAACATTTTTAGAATGTAAATTCTAAAGGCTGCAAGGTTAAGTGCACTGCTAAATTATATCATACATATGTTTTAACAGAAGTTCTTTGTGGACTGAATTGTGAATATTTATTTTTCTTTTTTAATTCTGAAAACTTAGTGGGGGGGGGAAATAACCTTAGAAATTTAGTGCTGCAATTTTGGCCTTTTGGGATGTTAAAATTCACAGGACTTGTCAATGTGGAGATTGAAGGTAGTGCATAGGGCTGCACATGGAAATGGAAGCCTCAGGCTACAACCTGCTGCTGTCCTAGGCTGCTACTCGTGGTGCTTGAGGCAATGAGAAGGCTCCTGGTTTCAAGAGCTGTGTTTACTGGTTCATAGGCTGGATTTAGTCATCAAAACATGACACATTACTGCATTTCAAAACAGATTCAGGTATTTGTGAAATATAGAAGAAGGAAGGTGCCTGATCTAGTGGGAGGTGTCCCTGCCCATGGCAGAGGGGCTGGAACTAGATGATCTTTGAGGGCTTTTTCAACCCCAGCCCTTCCATGATTAACGTACCCGTGACAAATTTAGTTTACATATGCAGCTTCTTACACAGCTGTTTGATATCCTTTCTTCAGAGTGGCGCCTACTTTTGTAGGAGCTCTCTGAAAAAATAATGCATTTTTGGTCTGGTTTTCAGACAGTGATTTTAAATTTTCATGAAAATAAAGCAGTATCCACTTCAGCAGGACTTCCCAGGATGTGGCTCAATCACTTGTTGGGCTAGAGGTGTGCGTGGCACTTGGCACACCTTGCCAGCCAGTCAGAAACAAATCTTCCCTATGCTTGCTATAGAGCTGATCATTGGAAACAATGATGCTTGTGTTGCTCCTCAGGAGTTTTACAGGGCTAGCAGTAACTTTACACAGTTTATAAATCACGCTTTTGGGCTGTTCTCACTCCACCATTATATATATTAGAGAGAGCAAATAGAAAGTTTTCCTTACTGAAATGTGTCAATATCCCCAGTGAGCTTTGCTCATCACTAAAAAGCTCCATTTCAACAGAGTGCATGGAAAAAAGTGTACTGGGGCTTTCTCTGCAGTTATACGTGGAGTCAAATGTGAATTTGCAATATGGGGTGTGCAGAGAGCTCAGGGATAAGAAGCGTGTGCTCATCTAGGTCAAGAGGCCTGTTCTCTGGAAGGCTCAGCTTCTTAAAAATATTTTCTGTTTATTCTGTTTATTTTCTCTTAACCAGTACCATTCTAGGTCTGAGACAGTGTCTCCTTTTACCATGAAGGACTAGGAAGACATTTTATTAGAGATTGCTTAAAAAGAAGAAGAAGAAAAAAAAAGACCCTGACCATTATTTTCCAATAACCTGCTGTTAGTGTTTTGATTTATTCAGAGAAAAAGGAAGTTACCTTTTTGTAAGACAACATGAACTATTGAGCATTACTTAAATATTTAAAACGTTCCACTTTTAAAGCTCTTATAAGAGTTAGAAGTCAGATTTCTAGAAATTCCATGCTACTATGCATCAGAATTTCTAACACTATCTCAAATTCAATTATTAAAGTTTTGCGAGAAGTGAAAAGAACCACTGTCAATTCAGTGGAAATACAAATGGGCCTTGCAGCTTATCCTGAAACTTTGGGACTTCTGAATTCTGAATGTTGTTTTTTTGGGGGTTTTTAACTGCTGCTACTGAAATGTTTCTTAAATGTGCCTTCAGGAGGGTAACAACATATAATGGTGAAAGTACCTCTGTAGTAAGGAGGATAAACACGGGGTGGAAGAAAAGGCTTTGACATACAAGCAAAGTGATGGTTTACAGTTACTACCCATCCATACGTGTGGCAGAGGGAGAGTAAGTTTTTTATCTTGCCAGATGAAAAGGAAGATGAAAGGCAGGGATGGAATTTCACTGATGGAAAAGAACGGGGATGGAGCCCACTAGGCTGGGAAACCAAGGGAGTCCATCTCCCGAGTGAAAACATTGGGTAGCAATTGAAGCCTTGTTCCAGTGTTGATGCTTGAAAGCGTCTGTGCTTTTGTCTTGCTTTTTCTCTGATACCTGATCTGAGGGCGAGTTCCCTCTCTGGCATGTTTATCTCACCCCAATCCACACACTCTGAGGACCAAAAGGAGAGATGCAGCAGTTACGTGCCACAGATCCTTCCTTGTGTGAGGTTTATTCCTGCAGAGTTCACACAGCAGAGAAAGCAGCAGGGCATTGTTTGGGCCAAGCAGGTCCATTTTCAGCTCTTCTTTGCTGCAGCACTGCTTCGGTGCCTTGGGAGGTGGTTTCTGAGATTAGTTGGCTTGTAGGAGAACCATCCGAGTTGTTAGTAGTCTTGTAATTTAACAGTTATTATCTAATTCAAACTTTACAATAGCATATAGAGTTTTAGTGAAATTTTTAGTTGGGAATTGTATAGGGGACTTAGTGAAATGGGAGGTGTTCTGGGCACCTCACTTCTGAAACTTCCACCTTGGACATAAAACTCATTTCCAAGCTGTGCACAGTTGGCTTTGCATACAAATAATCACCTTGGCAAATATCTTTAAATTTTAATTATTGGAGAGGTGTTTTTTGGGTTTACTGTTGTGGTTCAGTTAAGGCCAGCCTACTACCGATACGGAAGAAGATACATTTACATCAGCCTCAAGTGTTTGCTTCTGTGCTTCGACATCCAATGTGTGCAATAGCATTTATTGAGACAATTAGTTTATTATGGCTTGTTGGTTTGGGAAGGCTCGTAATGAATATTAAGAAAATATTTTAGAAAAATTAATTTCAGGTAAAATATTTCATCAGTCATATCTTATGATGCTCCTTCATGTTATTATGTTTTTCCTGATGCACAGGAGAAAGGGCGGGGGGGGAACAAAACCAAAAAGCTTCTAAACCACACTTTTCTTAGTATGCAGATAGACAAGAAACTAACTAGTTTCCTGGAAAGTCTGCATCGATTTTTAACTTAGTAATGTGGCTAAATCAGGTGAATTTCTACCAGGGATTTATTGTTTTTTTCACTAAAAAAGCCAACCAACCAACCCTAACAAAAAAAAACCCCAAAACAAACACCAAAAACCAAAACACCCACAAAAAATATCGAATCTCAGTGTGCATTTTAACATCCAGTAATAAAATAAGTAATGTGGCTGAAAAACGCACATTGGAATTAGCTTTGACACGCTATTTGCTTTATGTCTAGCTTTATCTTATGATGCATTATTCACCAATAATATACAGACGACTTTATTAAGTCTTAATCAAATGCATTTTATCATAAGTGGCAATTCAATATTTTGCTATTGTATTTCTTTTCTTAAAATAACTGAGGTTTTTGTAGGGAAATGATAAATGTACAGCAGTTTGGTCAGGAAGGGACAGCTTTATATTCGTATTTTGTAAAATTGTTAATAAACTGTAGTTCTACATTCTGTTCTAAAATGCCTATTTGCTTATACGAAACTGCAAAATTGAGGAGGCAAAGCAGCTGATAGATGTTTATCGCATTTTAGATTTGTTGTGAATAAGTATTTGGAAGTGTATCTGAATGTGAATTAAGCCTTTTTGATCACGGCAGATTGTGGTTGCAGTGAAGCTAAGAGGCGTTACATGTACGTGGCATTTAGGGTATGTGTCAAACGTATGATTTTAATATGCAAAAATGGGGACCTGGTAATTGTGTGCAGTACTGTACACAACTGTGTAATGTCAGAGGGAGAGACATACATGGCTTGCATACCTGAGTCTGCTTTGGGGACTCTGGATGTTTGGGCTTGAATAGATTGTACCCAAGGATCACTTCATCTGCCTCGAGTTGACTGGATAATGAGCAGCAACAGTTCGTAGCTGTTTTAAATCAGCATCTTGGCACCTCTTCCTGCTTTCCTAGCACAACCTAGTTGTGCTCTATAAACTTGGATGATTAGCCCCACGTAGAGCTGTAAGGAAACTGTAGCATTGCTGGCAGGTTAAAAGAAAAGGTGGCAATTTGGAATCTTCAGAATTTCAGCTAAAGGCTTGCGCTATCATCCTCACGAAATACAAAGAGGGTAAATGGTTGCTTAACTGTCTCCCATATGGGAAACAAGAATTAAGTGGTTTCTCTGTCACTAATCAATTTGTTTTGTTACACTCATAAATTTACATTTCTGTGCACCAACAAAGACCTGTCTAACTACAAAGCGCGCTTAAAAGCAACTGCTATTTTTCATTAAGAGGGACCACAAGATAAAGCAAACCATTTACTTGCGCTAATACAAAACCTTCATTTTTCTCCATAAATTCTGCATTAAGCTTCACTAATGCTGATGGGAATTAAGCGTGTGTATGGTAAAGAACAGACCTTGGAGGCAGCAACAAAGTCTCTCACAAACAAAATGGACAATATTTGCTACTGATAGTTTTCTTTTCCCCAGGCTGACTAAACTGTTTGGTCAGGACACACATCATGACAAACAAAGGGGTATTTATAGTAGCATTAGGAGGTTTATAAATTTGGAATCAGTGCAGCAGTTGCAATGTTAAAAGTTCTGGCTATCCTGTGGCAGTTTCATGGCCCTGAGGATGTTGCATCTAAGAGAAAATAGGACATTTGTCATTGAAGAAGAGTTGGGAAGCGTATAAGTATTATTTCTTATTTGATTAGTTTATAGAGTAGAAGTGAAGGTAGAGGATAACAGGCCTGCACAGGGTATGATGTGTTTATGTTGAAGAACTGAAAGGCAATCACGTATCCGAGCGCTTCGCTTGTGTCTCGATCAGGCCGTGCTTTGCCACTGACTGTATGGGTGTTTAATGACCATATAATCAGAAATCAAAAGCTTACCTAAAAGCACTACAACACCAATCAGATTCAGTCCTACCATTCTCAAGTCCTTAAGTCTGTTTAAATAAAATGATGCCTGTGTGCAGAAGCAGCTTTTAACTTGTAATAAAAGGTCGTTTAAATATGTGCCCTGTTATTTCTTGCATAGATGCTATCAGATGCTGGTTTTTCCATATGTGCTTGAATGAGTAAAATTAGGCCTATATAAAAGAAATACAAGAAGCTTGCTTTGAGCTATGACTAGCAGATGGAACAGTATTAGCATTGACATACTTGACTTTTTCAGCCTTATACACAATACTCGCTTTTATTTGATCACTTGGTATATATAAATTGAACAGGTCTGTAGGGTTGTCAAGACAATACAGGCTGTAAGAAACTTGAATGGCTGTAGCTTGAGAGACAGAAAATATTCCTGGGCTGAGAGCACTGAAAATAGGCTGAATGAAGTTCAGTTTCAGAATTTTGAAAGGTATTTAAATGATAGAAATGCAAAGTAAAAATTTACCATTTGAAAGCTCTTTTTTTTTTTTTTCATTTTAACACATTAAAATGCATGCCAACATGTATTCTGCTTCACCTTATAATGGCCCAGACTCTGTCCTTTTGGGGAAAAACATCCCTGTAGTGAGTAGGAGGCTTTCCTAAATTCGTGCTGGAGCTGTTTGAGTTTAGTTAGTAGGTATAAAATTTTGCTTTGCTGGCAGTGGTCTGGTTTGAGTCGTGTGGAAATTCTATGGATTTCCTTTGTGAAAAATAAGATCAGATCTCCAAGCTGTTGGGGTCCTGGCCTGAACACCAGGGCTGTACTCTGAGGCACTTGCTGTGCATGAACATTGTGAAGCTTTATTGAACAGTGTGAAGCTGAATTCGAGTGCTGAGATATGCTGATATCTATTCTGATTTCCTTATAGACTTCATTATTGTACAAAAGTGATGCAGAAGCTTCTTGGGCCTTCATAAAACATGTATATAGTTGTGATACCAAAGTGATCCATTCATAAAACCGCAATTTCTGTTGGGTATTGTGTTCATACTTGATCCTTTTAGGAAAAGTGTTTTCTCTGAAGATGTAAAGTCATTAAAGGGAATGAGGAGAGAGCTGAACATAACCATCCATAGAATTATATGGAAAAAATTATATGACTTTCTTAGCTACATTTCTTTCTTTCTTTCTTTCTTTCTTTCTTTCTTTCTTTCTTTCTTTCTTTCTTTCTTTCTTTCTTTCTTTCTTTC
>WUAM01000423.1:1607101-1636220 GCA_024336885.1 Actenoides hombroni | reverse complement strand
CCTTTCCTTTCCTTTCCTTTCCTTTCCTTTCCTTTCCTTTCCTTTCCTTTCCTTTCCTTTCCTTTCCTTTCTTTTTTAAATTTTTTTTCCCCCTGGCAGTCATCACATCCCTTTGTATTAAAAAAATTGACAGATGCAGTAATGTTATCCTTGCTTCACCTACTTCATTTTTATAGCTTCCGAAAATTCAGTTTCACTGCTCTTTATAAGCTGGCACCACAACACTGTGTTTAAAGTCTCTTAATAAAAGAACATATGAAAGCTACTGTAACCTTTTGTCTGTTCATGCATTCCTACTAACAGCTAATGTACTTTAACTTACTCATTGCTTTTAGTATTTTGCCACTGGGATTTAGAGAGGATTTTCTTTAGCTTTCCTTGACGTGTAGAAAAAGATGTTTTCAGATCTAACTATTTTTGGACTTGAAGGTGCCTCTGGCATTGCCAAATGATTTCCCCCCCATATTGAAGTAAAAAGTACTAAAAGCTAGAGAAGTGGTTGACTGAAAATTTACTAACATGTCAGACTTCTGCTTTGGGTTCAAACAACAGTGATCTGTGCAGCTTGAGTAAGAGAAAACAGTTTGTAGTTGCATGTGTATATATAAGCATTAAATCTATTGGATTGTTTTTTTTAAAAAAACCCACATTATTTTGTGTCCTGCTGGATTCATTTTTAAGTAATGAGAATGCTTCTTGACCTCTCCTGCAGAGAAATTAATGGTTCTCTTTTGAAAAATATATGCCATTCCCATAAATAAATACGAGGTGTCGGATCTATGCCACTGTTGCATTGGAATACTGGGAAGAGAGAGCTTCTCATTATATTTGAGTCTTCTCCTCCTTCTGAAGTAGGATTGATTTCTAAGAATTTCACACATGATTTCAGTATTTTCTGTACCCTTTTCTTCCCTTCCTGACCACCACCTATTTTTGTGTTCTCCACAGTTGGTCCCTCTGTAGGAACTACTCATGCTGTTGTGCACCTGGTTGTGCAAGTGGCACATGTATACTGGGATCTGTACACTTCTGAACACTGTATTTCAGGTCCCTAGTGTTATTCATTATCAGTATAAATACAAGTATAAAAGACTATAAATATCAAGACTATGGCATTTAAAATGAATCCCATAGAAAATACCCTTCCTGGGATATCCTTCCTGGCCTTTCAGAGCAAAGAGTTCCAGTCTTGGGTCCAAGTACGCCACGTGCTGGGGATCTATTTCAGGTCTTGAAAACACAAGTTGTCAGGTCCTGGAAACATAATCTGTTATAAAGTATGACAGTACTGCCCTTTTAAAATGTGTTTTAAAGATACGTAAAAGTCCAGGAGTGATTTGCAAGTGAAGTACATTTTCCCTTTGGGATGTCATAATTATTTTGGAGACTTAATTTGTCATGTATTCCCTGCTGAGTTCTTGAAATATTAGTTTGCTTGCTTGAGTTTTCTCAGATGTGCAAGGGCAAATTGGGATTTTGATCCTCTGGCTATAGCTGCTATTGATAAGACAAATAGATTAATTTGTGTTTCTAATCATGCTGATAATGTAGAATTCAAATCCTTGATGACAAACAAACAGATAGCTACATTGTGGAAGAAAATCAGAAACCTTTTCGAAAAACCCTCGATGTTTATGTGAAATTTTTCAGTCATTATACTTTTAAATGTAACATTTATCTTGGCATTCAGTTTCGTTCCGTACTCTTGAAGGCCCCTCTCTCATTTATTACTGTTAGCATACCAGAACAAATGTCTTTCAGATGTGAAGAATCAATCATCTCAAAAACGTCTCCAGTATTTATTTGGGTGGATTAATGCAAGGTGTTGGGAGAGTAAGGTTGAAATGAAATGTCATAATTGAGCTGCACAAGTTGCTAGAGAAATAATAGTCAATTGATCTTGGTTCCAGATTGAGAACCTTTTTAAAAAGCAAGATGGGAAAAAAAAGCCAACCTCACCAAAAAAACATAAGGAAGAAACTTGGTTAATGATATGCAATACATTAGATGCTGGAAAGAGCACCCGCTTTTTAAGTTAAGATCACTGAATACAGGATGCAGATCTTAACTTTTCAGATTTTTTTGTTTGTTGGCCCTGAATCTGTTTGCAGAGCTACTTCATAGTCTTCTGGAAAACAGAAAATGTAGACCAGTAATAGACTTAACTCTGTAAGCTCTGATGCTTGAGTGTCAAGTCCAAAATCTTTCTCATCAACTGCACATAGCCTTGGTGCCTGCAGTGGAGAAGATGAGTAGTGATGGTCTTGTCAAATGAGAGTTGAAGAGAAATAATAAAATTATTTTTTTCCTAACAGTTCAAATCAGTTGTCTAGAAATACTGAGAGTTTCAGCTGTTTTGAGGTAGGATAAATCCTGTTTGTGTAGCTGAGAGGACATTGTCCCAGTTACCAAACAAATTGTAACAAATCATTTCTTCCCGCTGGGAAATGCTAAAGAATAACTCTTAGAAATAAGAGATCACCCACATTCACACTATTCTCTGCATAGTGAACTGAAGTTGTGGAGAACATACTGCTAACTCCTGCCACATTCCAGCTGTTGTCTTCAGTGACTGAAGCTTCTGTAAGAGGGAGGAGGAAGGTCATTAATATATTATTAATATAATACATTATTCATATAGCATATTTTGAAAGCAGAGGAACATTTTATTGTACAAACATAACCTCTTCCCCCAGTATTCTGATGGTCTGAATTTTGTATGTAGATGATTTTTTCCCTTTGCAGCATACAGGTAAAATGGGAGGAATGTGAGATGTGTACCCCTGTTAGGGTTTCTGCTGCATATTTGTTGAAGGAACATCTACATTTTCTAGTATGTACGCATCAAACACCGAAGTCGATTTGGAGCTCAAGAAATAATTTCGAAAGCTAAATGGGTTTTCTTGGGGTAGGATAGGAGGTTAAGTGCTAGTAACACTTGGAAGCCTTTAAGGCCAGAAAAAACATGATAGTCTTGTGATGCATAAGGCTCCACTGTAGTATGTCCACTGCAGTGGATCTCAGAGACCCACGGGGAGGATGTTTTGGGTTTGGTTTTATTTGTTTTGGGTTTTTTAAAAAAACAACTTATAATAGCCCATGGCATGAGTTAGCTTAATCTGCATTGTAATGAGCCATTCCTTCTCCAGAAAAGCATCAGTGAGGGTAAAGTGCCTGTATGCAAACTACTCACAAGTCATATTCTCTGAAATCCAAGCGCTTTTGTGGAAATTGGGAAACTAATTATTAAATGCCAGTTGTCGTTGCTGCAAACTCTTAAGACCATGAGAGAAACAGGATTCTAACATAAAACACAAAGCAAGAAAGGATAGATGTTTCAAAGTTAACCCTGAGTTGAAAGGGAATAGAGGGAGGGGAAGTATTGTTTAAATTAATTCCTGGAATGGAGTTATGCCCTGCGACTCTTTAGTGCAGATGCAAAGGAGGGTAGTGAGAGACAAAACTGGGGGTGATGCAGGGTGAGGGGAAAACAGAAAATTTTATTTGGGAACTCAATAATATTTACCTTTTCTCAGTATACAAGTTTCATAGGCCTCTAAAGAACTGTTCTGGGGATGGATGATTATGTCAAAATCAAACCAATGTTTGCCCAGGCCAACATGACAGTGCTTTGTTTGTTATTACATTGCCAATATTCTGCTTATAATAGTCACCATAATAACTTGAATGGAAAAAACTTTGGAGTTTAGTAGTATATAAGCTATTTAAGGTCAGGGATTTAAATAAACTTTTCAAAGTTCCCAGGTTCCTTCCTTGCTTTACCAGGTGTATTCAGGGGGAAACCTTGGTCCCATTGAGTGAAGTGGCAAAATTCATGTCAAGTCTGAAGTCAGAATTTCTTCCCTCTCCCTTCCCTCTTGTATCACTCTGCAGCCATAGAAAACTCAGCTGTTCAATACAGTGTATCTTAAACCAAAACCATTACAAAAGATGTTACTGTGCAGGCTTTACTTGATGATAAATTATTAACTGGGAAAGATTATGCAACTCTGCTAAATGGTGACTTTTCTTCTTCCTTGCCCTCCATTCACTTGAATGTGAATTGGTCCTTTTAACTGTGATATCCCCTGTTCTGACTTCAAGATCTGCATTCATTTTGGAACCTCCTCAAAAAAAGAGCACCAAGTGATCTGCAATTAATTAATCTGTGTATTAATTTCCTTTGTGTGTGTGTAAATTGTGGATTCAATGTTGTCCTCCCAGCATGCCTAAAACAACACACCTATGCAGCCATACCTCACACTTGGAAGTGTCTCCTTCAAGGTGACCTGTAGCTTCTGTTTATGAAAAGCATTTCTAAATTGGCAAAGATGAAACAATAAAATTCAAAACCACTAACAAATGAAACAGTTTTGTTTAGCTGGTAATTCAGCATGGATCATTAAAATTAATTAGAACTGTGTGCTTATTTTGAAGCTGTAAGAATTCAAAACAGATGGGATTTTGAAGGAAAGGATAATCACCCTTTCCATATCTTTTGAGAGTTTGAAAAACAACTAAGTGACTTTAATAGCACTCAGTCCAGTAAGGTTCCTTCAGCTGGTGTGCTAATACTGCAGGGATGCCTTTCCCTTCTATATAACATCCCTTTAGATGCTTCACAGAGTTTTCTAGCTTGCAGTCAAAGGACAAAGCTTTTGAAAGTATTAACATTCCAATTAACAAACATGGTATTTTTGAAGTTTATCAGGAGAGTCCAATTGGAGGATGCTCACTGTATGAAAGAAACCATGGCATGTGAGCTGGAGCAATGATTTAAGTGGCATGATATGTGACCAAAACTGTGAGAACATTAAGACACATTGCTTTGCGTCTTGGATTTGGTGCAAAGTTGTGCTTTCAGTATGCTATTGCCAGGCCTGACTCAAGAAGTTGAAGTTGCAAGGCTGGGTTGAAGGACAATATGCAGATTGCACAGGAGCTTAATAGGTGAAAAAGAGTAATAAAGAACATGTTTTAGAATACCCACTTGTTTTCCAGTTTAGCGTTCATATTGCTCCCGCTTCCTAATGGCCATTCTATAATTTTGCTATGTTATTTTGTCCTGGTAACTAGTCTGGCAAAGACAATAAAGATTTTTTTTACTTCTTTTGTTGGTTTTTTTCTTCGATATGGTAGTAAAGCTTGGTATCTTTTATAAGTCTTGGTGGTAGCATGGGTGTTTATGGGAGCATGAGGGTCTGGATTAAGAACATCTGGTCATCCCACAGACGATGACTGGGCAGAAGTGTGATTGTACTGGAGCACCATCAGACTGGATGTTTGAGGAAGCCTTTGGTTTGAACCTGTGTCCAATTTGGACTTATTCCACCAATTGTTCTATTTAGTGGTGTGTTAGCTTATTTGGGAACGTTCTTCTAGTTCTGTGATTTTTGAATTTGAAATATTGAGCCAATAAAAGTTCCTGTCATTTCAACATACACCTCAGCAGTAACCAGCTCTGTCTTTGTAGTCTCTGGCCTTACTAAACAAGTAGCCTATGGTCATGTGGTTTCTAGGCGAGCCAAACGCCTTGCTGGAAACCCAGGTATTTGAAGCTTATGTGATACGTTCCCTGTCATACTGAGTCTTACCTTGGTGACTACAAAGGAAGCCTTTGCTGTGGGCTGCTGAAGAGGTAAGCTGTAACTACCCACTCACTTCCTGGAGGACCAGAGATCATAAACTAGAACTTTAAAAGTAAATCAATGGCTCCTATAATCTCGTAATTGATCCCATGTAAGTTTAAAGGGAACACTCAGTTGAGTCAGCTAGCCAAATGTTAGTGGGGAGCCCTGGGAAGAACAGAGTTTTAAAATAAAACAGTTTTTACACATGAAGCAGCAGTCTAGGCCAGGCTGTTTCTTTTCCAGTGTGCTTGTTCCTTACATATTCTCCTTTTTTCAGGGAGCAGGAATAATTTAAAAAAATAATTTAAAAAAATCTCAATTCTTCTGTTTTAAACAATATATATAGAGTTAGTACACCTTTAGCATTTTGGGAAATGAGTCTGTCAAAACAAAGATCAACTTCAATATAGCTTTTTCTAAAAGTAGAGTCAGGGTCCTTCAACTGTAGGCTTTTTACCTTACAATACTCATAACCTCAGCCATCAGTTCAAACTGGAAGTTTACAGGAACTTGGCCCCGTTTAGGATTGGTATTTACCAGTTCTGAAATGCTTTTAAGACTTGGGGAAAGGGCTTTGAATTTCATGTGATTTTTGGGAGCCTTTGCTTTGCATAGCATCGTTTGGGCTCATACTGGACCAATACTGTATTTCCTTCTTGTTTTATGGGGCTACACAATGTAAGTGTGAAAGGGTATTGGTTATGATACCTCAACTTCTGCTTCTATGAGAAGAGTTGAAAGATGTCATTCAGCTGGATGGTACAAACTGAAGCAAGTCAAGGGTTGGGCATGGCTTGATTGCTATTGATATTTGGTGAACGTGTGTCATCACGCGTCAACCTGCTTAGTATTTTCGTTTATAACCTGGATGATGCAATGGAATGAGTGCTTTAAATCTGGAAGCATTTCAGGATGGAATGTGAGCACAGTGAAAGGCAGGAATAGAATTCAAAGTCTTAAATTAGGGGAACAAACCCCCAAGTTGGATGACATTGTGTGGACAGGTGTTGTGCTGCCAGCTATAAATAGCAAAAATGAGCCACCCAGATAGCAGGTAGGCAGGGATCTTGGAATGAAAGCAGATCACAAGCTATTGAAGAGTCAATGAGATCCTGTTATTACACAAAAAGATGCCTGATTTGAAGGTATAAACAGGGTAATGGCCTGCCAGGGGTACCCAGGGGTTCTCCAAAACTCCCTTCAGCTTTGGCAAAATCTCCACTTAGCTCACATTGCCAGTTTGGAAAAAGAATAACCATTTGAAGAAAACCTGAAGGAGACTGCTTGGAGATCCAGAAAACATGACTCCACTAGGTGTGAACAGGTGTTTAGCCTGAAGGAAAGAATAGAGGAGATGGTAAGACTTTTAAAAATATGTTGTCTTGCAGTAAAGAAAAAAGGAGTATTTTTTTTGACTTTGAAGAACTAGATGAGCAGCAACAAAGTTAAAGCCTCAGAAAAACTGTTCCTTTATAAAAACCACAACCTGGTGGAATAAAGCAATATGGGAAGGTGGTGGAGTTTCCATCTTTGGGAATCTTTAAGGACTCTTTAAGAATCTTTAAGAAAGGAATCTTTAAGAAAACTCTCTTGTTTAGTTGATCTTCCTTAAAGCAGGGAGATAACTTCCCAAAACTCCTGGCAGCCCTACTCTCAGGCTGGGTACTATATTCTATCTCCCTTTGATGTGAATGGTGCTTATGCACTGGTAGTTTCCTGGGAGCATCAGAAAGTGGCTGGGTTTAGACTTGCTGAGATTTTATGTATTTAGTTACTTTGCAGGTTTGATGCAGCAGAAATGGAAATCCTGAAATCTCTTCAAAGTGGTAACAGCTTTTCTCACAACTAAAGATGATCTCTTGTAAGGAGAGCCTTCTGCTGCAGTGGATTACGACCCTGATGTTTATGTGTAGTCATCCTGAGGAACTATGAAGTTGTCACATGCAAATGCAGATTACGTTATGGAAAACTGGCTTTTGAAATATATCTTCATTAACACCAAGGGGCTGTAGTAAGCTACAAGACTTGTAAAGAAGTGCTGACAGAGAATAAATTTGATAGCTTGTCCATAGATGAGCTCCTGATAGGCTCCCCATAGTCAGTCAGATATTCTAAAGATAGCTTGAAATAGATTGTTTTTATTTCATTGAAGAATATGAGATGAAGTTCATCATAAATACAGCAAGTAAGAAGGTCAGACACCTTGCTGCTTCACTGAAGGGTCTGATTAATCAACTGTTGATCTATAGCGAGAGAATGAATGTAATTAGAAAAATGGATTAACTGTAAGTAAGCTTAAATCACAGAGTTTAAAGAATTGTGTAGAAGGAAATCCTCTCTTGCAAATTACATTCAAAATAAATTCGAGTTTGTGAGCAGGTTACTTTCTACTTTAGAGATAAAATTTTGTCTACATCTAAACAAAGAAATGTATCCGTTAGCTAAGTGTGGCAATGACCATATCAAGCTCCTGGACTTCTGCAGTCTGGATCTTCCCACACAGACAGAGTAAGTGCTGACAAGAAGGGGAATAAGCTGTGTCCACTTTAATGTCAGTGCAATCACATTGGTTATCCTAGTGATAAAGAGAGAAACATTTCTTGGGGGGGGGGGGGGGGGGGGAGGAACTAAAAAAAAATAAAAACAACAAAATATCTTCTAGCTCAAACTCAACAGCCAGCAGCAAACATAAGTGCCCTGCTACCTCCTCTCCAGAATGTGTTTGTGTGTCTGTAAGTGCTGTGTAGCTTGGGCGCATAAATAATGCTGTGTGGTGGAGGCTGGGGAACAGCTATATCTCTCTTCCCTTGGGCCCAGGAAACCTGCAATTTGAGGTTACGGTTTCTTTGTGACTCCAAGGTGCTGTAAATGTAGAAGGGAATGTAATATGACTAGTGTGTGAATACGACTTAAGAGTCTTTTACCTATTCTTTACCTCACCCTCAACCACTGCAATTCCCTCTCCAGCAGAGAGAAGTGTCTGTTTCCTCTGCCTTCTTCTCATTTCTTCTTTTTAGCTTGAAGCTTACCGGGTTTAAGAAGGCAGATGGGTGTCCCGTAGCAAAAGGGAGAAAAGCTTTCATTTATTTGCTTCTTCTGAAGAGGAACACATGGACAAAACCACTATCCTACCTGACTGAGAAACGACATTGTGTTTCCTCTTCTCTACGACCCTGAGGTGATGCTGCGTGTTCTGTGCCGGTCCCCTCCCTGCTGAAGGCTGCTGTTATGCAGTGAGCAGCCAAGCTGGGGCAAGTTGAGAGTCACAGGTGCAGCAGTTAAAGCAGCTACCAGGAACTGAAGCACTAGTTTTGCTCGATGAAAGACCTGAAGGAATAGCTTGTGAGCCATTTAAGCTAAAAGCTGTAAGGAGGCTCAATTGGCTGTCTCTCTGTCTTGGGACTTGACTTGTGTTTTGGTAGTGCTATGCGTTTTTGGAAGCTTAGCCCAACTTTCTTGTCAATAAATGTTTAATTTTATCTGGTTTTGCGTTTAATATGCATCATCTCTTCTCAAGCCTAATCTCTCACTGAGCCAGTGACAACGTCCAAACTCTTCAGGGTGTTGCTTTCACAGTTACCAGCACAGAAGTAGCTGTGGACTGGAAAGCCTTTCTCCTTACTAACGTGTGACCAAGCTCTCTGTGCCTTACAGATATTTTGTTTGGTTGCTTTTGGGTTTTGTTTGCTTCTGCTTATCATTTGTACCCTCAACTGTCTTTCAGCAGGAGCCTTGTTTTATGTGCTGGTGGTGGGACATCTTCCTCACAGCCTATTTCCTCCTGTGCTTCAGTTATCTCACCACTTTCCCAGACTCTCTTGCCCTTTTCTTTCTTTGACTTGCAATGACCTTCTCATCTTTCCCCTCTCATCCTTTTCTATTGTTCCTTTCTCATTTTGGGGGGGATTTTTTTTTTTTTTTGCCTGTTTTGTTGCATCTCTCTTGGCTGTTCTCTACTCCCCAGTGGCTCTGTATGTTTGTGATTGTTTGCCAAGTGCAGGACATCCAGTGGGGTTGGACAACACGTGTTTTTGCAGCTGCTGTGTGAATCCAGAAGGGACGTTTTGGGTATAGAAGCTGCTGTTTGCTTGCCACTCTGTATGCATGAGTTACCACCCTGAGCACAGACCCCCTACAAGAACCAAGGGAGAATGGGAAAGGGATTTTGAAGCCGTCAGCTCTTTATCCATAGTTGAGGGATTATGCCCACAGTGGGTGGGTTAGATACACAACTTTCCAGCTCTACAACTTTTATCTCCCCTGTATCTAACAGTGCTAAATTCCAGTAGGATTTCAAACAGTGAAAACACTTTTGTAGTGAAGTTTAAGTCACTTATAGGTTACATTAAGCCACTTTCTTGTAGGGAGGAAAGTATGCAAAGATCTTTAAAGGTCACAGAGTGGGAGGTGATCAGAAGAACAGACTGTGCTTGCAGCTGTGTGCAAGCACCAGGGGCAGAGTTGTATGGGCTGACTCAGGGCAGTGGGATTTCATGGTTCCAGGTTCCTGTTTCCTTGTAGCTCAAGCGGTTGGTGGATTAATGGGGAGAGCTCACAGTTTATTTGTTACAGTGTTTTTCAGCAGTTTACTGCCCTGGCGTGTCTAAGCTTTGGGAATTATGATGTGCTGTTAAGGTGACTTGATTCTGAGAGCTTCTAACACAAGGAGATGCCATCCAGCATGATGGATCCAGTACGTAAGGTAGGGTTGGGGTGGCAGGGACTGAAATACAATGAATAGATTTGAAACTTAAGCCCACTGATATTTAAATAGAGTTCTGCTATACCTATCAGCTCGTATTAAAATCACGCAATTGGAAATCCCCAAATGCAGTGGCCATGGATTGCTCTTGAGTTGGATAGGTCAGTTGGATAGTCTACTTTTCAGCTGAGTAGTCCTTATTTTGTAGGGGCTTGGTATGAAACTATTGTGGTGGCTCCTTAGGAAAACTTTCTTGGTGGTAGTGGTGTTTAGGTTCAGATTCCCTTTTGCCTTACTCTGCCCAATTCTACTGTGAATCATCCTCCTGTTTTTCTAAATTAAGGCACTGAATTTTCACAATTATCTACTATCTGGAACGCACAAAGTTTAATTTCTAACTAAAATACAGTATGAACAGCAAACCCAGTGACTTTTGGTGTGGGGTTTGTTGTTGTTTTTTTACTGCCAGCACAAAAGATTTCTAAAATATACTGAGAGATATGCAGCTGCTTAAATCTTAAAAACTTAGAGATACATTTTCTATGAAATAACATTTGTTATCATACTATTTTCTTTAGCCGCAGACATTATTTGAAATGAAATCTGGATGTAAGTCTCTGGAGCTGTAGAGATTTAATTACTATTTTCCAGACATCCCAGTAAAATCAAAATTCAGTGTGATTTGTGATTGCTGAACTGTGCAACACGCCGTATTCAATCAGAGTTCCTATCATATTTTTTCAGCCAAGAATTCTGTTTATGGTAATGGGGCTAAAGTAATTGTGCATCCTAAGGGGTTATAGTAGTTTAGAGTTGATAGCTTCTGGTTCTTCCTTCCTTTCTCATGTTTTTATTTTCTTTTGAAAATTAAGGTAGATAGGCCAGAACAGCTATGTTGAGTCAGTTGTTTGTTTGGTGTTTTATGAATCAGAAATTTTTCTGTTTCTCATTTGCATAAAAATGTGATTCGTTGTATAATTGACTCCTTCCACTGTTCAGTGAAGGCTTTTTTTCAGTTTTGGTTAAACATATCACCTTGTCTTCTGCTGACAAGTTAAAGGGGAGGCTTTAACATGACATTGTTTAGTGGTTGTGTTTGGTTTTGATTGGTTGTGTTTTTTTCTTACTCTGTTGTGTTTCTTGATCATTATTGAAATAGAATTGCTGGGGAAAGCACAGAAATGTCATGTCTGTGCAACGTACATCAAATGTGGTGTACGTCAAAAAAAAGGTTGAAGTTCTGACATTCTGGTGAGCTGAATTACTCAACATATCCGTGCAATTATTGCTGCCGCATTGAGGGGGGAGAGGGGAATGTTGGTCTGCTGCCCTTGTAAGTGCAAGGTTAAATCCCCCTCCGTGCTGATTCAGACGTGGGGTGGTGGCAGCCGATTAGCCAGCCATGTGTGCCACTCCACCTGCAGTGTTAGAGCCAGCAAATTAAATCACACTGTGTAGCAATGACAGCCACTTTGTATTGTAGGCCAGCAAACATCAGCTTTAATGGAAACTCATGTGAAAGAAGCCAGGGCTGCTTTTTTTCTCTTTTGGGGGTGGGGCCTATTGTTTATCTCCCTAATACATTCCTAAGCAAACAAACCAAACCCCTAAATCTCTCCATATCCAAGGCTAGAATTCAGTTTGGTATTCCTTTACAAAAATACATAATAAAAATTGATCAGCAGGTTTTCTAGATAACAGAGGCAATAACGAACTTCTGCTCACATACAAAAGATGTCAAAGGAAGAAATCAATGCAAAACCATTCCAGTAACTAAATGGATCCCTATTAGTTTTCAGGCAATTGATTTTTAGTAGGCATTTGTGTATGTTAGCTGCTCTTTTGCTGTGAGTGAGGTGGTATTTCCAATTAGATTTTTAACTGTCAATGATTCACTAAGCATGTTACTGTATTGATTGTTACATACAAGAAACAGTGTGGGGGGAGGAGGAGGGGAAAAAAAAAGTCTTTGGTCCAGACGAAAGCTGAGTTTTTCTATTTTACCATTGTTACAGATGACTTCTTTAATATGTTGATTTTTTTTGCAGTGCCATTGCTTTTCATTATTAGGTTTTGGCTTCTGGAAAAGTGTATACTGTAATCAAATTGGCTTCAAAGAAAATTCTCCTGTATCATTTTAGTGAGAAAGATCATGTAAAGCATAGAAGAACGGTTTCAAATTTTATATTTGGGTTTTATTGCTTTGCAGGTTGTAGCATCAGTCCTGATTAAATTTGGTCAAATAAACTCAAGGCAACTCTGTTGGAGCTGTGATGCATAATGGAATGCATGAGATTAATCCATTTTCTTACTCTAGGGCACAGTCAGTAGCTCTGCCCCTTTTAAGACTTGTATTCATAATACATCATTAAAAAAGAAAATAGTGCTTTGTATTCATATCTTACCTGTAAAGTCTTTTGAGTTTCACCAAATGAAACCAAATTTGTAAGCCACTAAAGGGTGACTAAAATGACAGTGACGATAGCAGGAAAGTCTTGCATTGCAGTAAACTAAGTCTATTGATCTTGAAATTAAAGTTCAGTGGAAAAGCTGATGGAAAAAGTAACAGAGCACAAAAGGACAAGCTACACAACTGATTCAAATGAACTAGCTGGCTGCGAACATTGATGTGAAAGAAATGCTAATGCAAACAACACAGAAGAAGCTGTAAGGGCAAAAAAATGCCATCAGTGTTGGCACTTCTCAAGTATTACATGACACACTCTCTTATGGAAAAAGACACGTAAGCGGTTAGTCAAACTAAAGTGTTTGGTGATGTTTGTGAAAGCAGGAATGGAATACTTAAGGTTGCTCTGCAGCCCCCCCGCTCTTGAGTATGTAATGACTGGAAGTCCCAAACTTCCAAAGTATTTTTAAGGGAAAACTATGAATGTGAGCATGCTACTTGATTGTAATGTGTATTGAAAGGCAAATGCAATCAAAGTCCATTATAGTGTATTGCTGGGTACAGTAAAACAATGTCAACTCTGAAGAAGCTTCAAAAATAGCTGAAAGGCAGCTATAGAGAGGATGCAAATTTCTATTCCTCGTTAACACGCCCATGAACATGTGGCTTACAGAATGTAAAGAACTCAACTATGGGAATGGATGCCCTTTAGAAATAACGTTGACTTTCTTGGAGTGAAATACAGAAGAAACTGAGATGGCATCTAACAGTTTCAAGCAAGTCAGTTATATCGATGAGTGAATCACTCATGCTTCCTCAGAGAGTACTTCTGAGTATATAGTCTCACTGTATATGCACAAGGGTGGAGTAGTTTTCTTACAAACTTGACTGAACAATTGGAGAATAATTCTGAGAACAGTGACTGAGGTTGATTGGGGAAGGTGTCCATCGTGTAAGAGGTACCACACGGGACATGTTATGGTGGCCTTTCAGAAAAAAGGAACAGTCAGAGCAGCATTTTTATTGTCATCTTTTTTATCGTCTGCATAAAAATTGAGAAGAATTTTCTCTCATATCGATCGTACAACGTAGCTGGTCTCCCGGAAGACCACTGAATTTTCTGACTTCAGTATCGCATGTAACAATGTAAGGATAGAAAGAGAGATAGGGAAGATGATAGCTAGAATTGAAAACAACAAAAAAAACCCCAAAGTAGAGATCCTGATGTATCTGTAGCTAGTTGCTAAAAGGCTAGCATCACACAGACTCGTTGAATTGCGTAAGTATATGCTGCATGAAAAAAAGGTTGTGATATAAATCATTTCTTTTGTGAACTGTTAAAAGAATCTGTATTTTGCCTTCAAGTCACATCCAGCCAATACAATCGGAGAGACCTATTGTTTTTGTGGTTTGGATTTAGACCGTTATACAGGTTTTGTGTAGCTCTATGAGTGAAGTTTGAATTTTAAGGGGCAAACTTAATTGAAGTTGGGCAAGAAATGTTCTGAAGTTTGAGCTCTCCAGTGTTCTGACCACCACACGAAACCCCCTGGTGCCCCAGATTTTTTTTAAGTGCTGATCCGCTTCTGTTTTTCATAAGTGCTCCTTGATCTCCTACGTATTTGCAGTGAACTTTATTTGCACTGTACATAAACTCCACAGCCACAGAATAGTGGAGAAATGTCAGGATTTATTTTTTAAAATGCTTTTCAGTTTTCATATAAACAGTCTGGGATGATCAAAATGAAAGACAAAGCATAAACCAGATGAGGGGTCAGCATCTGTGTAAACTTGAATGCCGAGCACATGTGTGGCTGGATTGTTTCCTCAACAGGAATATATGTTGTTTATCATGTGGCTTTACAGCATTTAAAAAAAGAACAAAAACCAACCAAAAACCAGTAACACTGAATCTCTTCTTTTAACTAATATAAATACATTTGCATAATGAACTGTTCAAGGTTGACATCAGATTAAATATAGTCAGAAATCCTGAAATGGCCATCTACGTACCTAAGACTGAATCACACAACTGGTTCCTGGCTCAAGACCACCAAATGCAGAGCCATACTGTGTCCCTGTTGTGTTTTAACTCTACAGTATATATTTAACCCATACCATTCTGTAATGTCACTTTTCTGTAGGAATGTAACAGATGAATAATTAACCTGTATTTCAGTCTCTGTGTTGTGTATTAATACAAGCAAGCAGAGAAAATACACAAAATGTGTTAGGAAAACATTTGGAATAAATTGTGCTTTAATTGGAGAAGATTGTAGCATAAAGGCATGACAACAGAAAGTTCAGTACTTTAATATCTAAAATTAGCTATCACTGTACATGCTAATTGAGTAGAAACGTGTTTTCAAAAAGCTGATTGAAAGTGTATATTCATATGATGACTCCTCCTCTTCAATAGCTCTGCTTTTATCCTTGAAGGGTATTGCATGAGCACAGATCAAAGCCATCAGACATATGTTGCTTTGCAAATAATATATCTATTTTCTTTTTCTTCTAACAGATAAAGAGAGTTATTAAGCTTTTGAAGACAATTTGAATAAGATGAAACTTGTCAGTGGTGTTGAGCTGCCAAAAACAAATGATATAATGTCAACATTAGAAGAACAAACTATTCCCAAACAGTCTGTTGGGCTTTTGTGCCAATCAGACCACACCATATTTCATTCTCAAATACCGTCTGTAATTCTCTGATAACTCCCACAGGTAGTGATAAAAATACTTCAGGTAGGTCTCAAGCACTTCAGCAGCTCGGGTTATGGAAGAATAAAGGCTCCACGTTGCATCAGTGTATTTCAGCCATCACTGACAACTGCGTGGCCAGCCAGGCTTCTCAGTGAGCTGGATGTGTCTTGTTTGCCACTTCTGTAAGCACAGACAGACTGCAGAGGATTGACAGGGCCTGGATAAGTGTCTGTTTAACATCCAGCCTTATGGAGTATGGGTGGAAATGGATCATAATAAAATTTAAATTCCAGTGAGCTTGCCTTTTGTGTCTCTTGCCATGTACGTACAAGTAGCAGAAGATCATCACGAGGCATCATCCTTCAAGGATTTATCTCTTCCCCCACCCCTTGCGTTGCGTTCGGCTGCAACATTCAGAAGAAAATGAAGTACCCAGATTATGTGTTATTTACATAGATTGACATAAAGGAAAATAAAGCCTTTGCTGTTGCGGCTGCTGCGTTTGCGAGACTCTGCAGTTGCTCTAAGACATCTTCTCTTGTTTAAAATACAGGACTGGAAGCGAAAAGGTGAAGTGTTGTCTTGAGCAGAACTGTGGTAATATGGTAAATGGGATGGCTGTCCAGACAAATCTTGTTTTAATTCTTTGCAGAGATTATAAAGAAGCATAAGGAATTTATAAATTTTGTTGGAGTAATACAGCTTGAGTTCAGGGTGGTACAAATTGGCATTTGATGCTGGTAGGATGTATAGCTGGACAGATGAGAAGAAAATGACTGGAGGGATGAGGGAAATGAATGGCAGTACAGCAAGGCATGTGGTTTTGTATAGAGATGCATCGGTTTTGTTTCCCAGCAGCCATCAGTTCAGAGAAGCAAAGTATTTCAATTACTTTATTACAGATAATGTCTGAAACTGTCTTTAAAAATGAAGTTAAAAATCCAATTGGTTTAGTTGAAGTCCCTGGAAGCTTAAACATGAAATCTTGTTACTCTCAACCTCTTTCCCCTGTCCATAGTTTGTTATTGTAGGATTTCTGATGAGATTTGAGTTAGTCACTTGACTGTTTTGCAAAGTGAAAAGCAGTGTGAAAACACTAGCTTTTTCAAAAGAATCTCTAAACAAAATCAGATATGCTTCCAGGAAAAAAAAAGAAGGGAAAAATTATAGTCTAGGCTTAATATCCTGAAGTCTCTAATGATTGTTTCCTGTTTGGTGGTGGTTTTTTTAGGACAGAATGAAGAATGGGTTCATAGAGGTGCTTTCAGGCTCTCGCAGCACAGGTCTACGTGATCGTATATGACTATAGTTGCTGTAGTAAGAGAATTGTGTTTCTGTGCGTAGGAGGTGGATAAAAAGTTTTCTCATGTAATTTTATTTTCTGTTTTTCATCCTAAATGTTGATAGGAACATATTTGGCCCTTTCTGAGGGAAAAAAAAAAAAAAAAGTTTGAATCCACAATTTGAATTTGGGAAGAGCCATAGGAGTAAAGGGCAAAAGCAGTTCTTTCCTTCATGACACGCATAGGACAAAGGGCTCTCTACTCCTGGTAAAGTAAATAGGTAGTGTAGCCCTGTTTATCACACTGATCCTCTTGTACACAACCTTGCTGGCTGAGTGTGACATTCCTGTGATAAGGGCCTAAATCTCCTCACTTGATTGCATTGTAAATCCAAATGAGTTGTTATGGGGGAAGTTAAAAATAAAGAAGGGACTCGCTAGCCTTGTGCTCTTGCAAAAGTGGATAAGCGAGTTCAGGACCATCCCTCTATAAAGTGCATTTAATATTATGTTCGCTTGTTATGCAAAAGATATGTAAATTTATGTAAATATACACGCAGAATAGATTTGACCCCTCAGGCTGTTGGCAAGATGCCAGCGTGGCCCTGGGTACTACAGCACTTTCGAGCTCTATAGCCTGGCAATTTCCTGGGATTATATTATCATTTGATTTTTAATGCAACTTTCATCCACTTAACAGTCTGATCGGTTTCCCTTTTACCACCAGCTTTGCTCACACAGTAGTAAACAAACATATTTATCACTCCTGGGATCACTAAGTGCTAATAAAGTTGCTGTTGCTTGCATTTTAGGTTTGGTTTCATGACAGATGCGTTGTAAATGAACTGGTAGCATTGTACTTGTGCCACAGCTTAGCAGGAAAGGGAAAGATCTGAGTCCAGCAGCGGCACTGGGGTGAGAGCATTGCAGCAGCTGGGCTGGCTAAGCCTGCACATCATTCCTGTCCTGTGGGATAGCTCTGTGAGCAGCTTCTTACGGACCTGGGGAGTTCCTGTAGTTCTCAGAAACCAGCCAGCTTGGTGGCACGTCAAGACTTGACATTTCAGATGGCCTCCTTGGGTTTTAGTTCCAGGAACTCTCTATTTAGATGGGAGGGAAAATGAAAATCTGAGTAAACTCAAACCACTGCGGGGTTTTGTTTGCTTTTTGTAAAATCTGGCTATGGTTTGCCAAAGCTGGCTCCATTCTTGGAAGGAAAAAGGAAAACTGCCTGTCTACATGTGCAAATTCTGTCATTATATCTCTGAAAGCGTGCTTAGATGTCTGTCTTCAGCGTGTTCCTCTGGGAATCCATAGTAATACATTACCTTCATTAAAAAAATAATTCTGGCATGTATTGTCATCAAAATGTAGGACACTGTACCATTCATGTTGGAATTTTTAGGTATTCTAATTCTTGGTCTCAACTGTGCCTTTTAAACTAATTGTTTGCTGTTCCTGGCAGATATTGCCAGTGGACGTTCTGCGTTCAGAGTTTTAGGTTTGGGGTTTTTGAAGCAACATTTACAAATCTAATTAATTGATGAGGATTAACTAGAAGTTACTTTTTGCAAAAGCGGCACTGTGTGGCTCCTGAACATCTTGCAAGACGGTATTGCTTTTGTAGTACAGATTGTATTAAAATATAAAAGTAATTTCCACATTAATGTGTGATGGTGTTGATTTATAGAGCAAAATGTTATTGTCTAATTTGCTCACGGAAACGATTTCAATTATAGTCTCCCACTCATATAATCAAATATGTAAAATAAATAAAAAAGAGACAAATAGGACATCACTTCTCGCTGTTCTCCAGCCAGGAATTTTAATTCCTTTTTTAGCAAGTCTACTTGTATCTTCTGATTTTGTAGTTTCCTTTGACAGTAATGTTACAGGGCTAACAGCATTTTCTGAACTCCCGTACTTTTATATATTGAATTATTCTTCCAGCATTTTCATTTTCCTGTTGTTCCTAGTGAACTTACTGCTCATCGGCTTGTTGCAGGCTTTGGAAATAGAACCAAGCATGTTCTTGCATATGTCAGAGGATGTTGTTGTTCAGGAATGCGTACCCACAGTTGCTTTGTGAAGCAGAAAGGACATGATGCCTTCACACACACATTCAAACAATGTGTTTAGTTACAGACAACGTACTTAGTATCAAGTTACCCAGAAAATACTTAGAAAAACTTCTATGGAATACTTGTGAGAACAAAAAATTAAAAAAGCCATTACGTCTCATGATCACACTTTTGCATCTGAGAATACTTCACAGATGCTTGCTTTTCATGTTGGTCCTTGGCTCCTGACCTTCACCTGACTGCAACATGGTGACCTGTCCTCTAGTTGAGCAGCTCTACTCAAAACCACTTCAAGTGTGAAACACAAACCTGATGATGATATGGGTGTGCCTTTTCCCAGAGGACTCTCTCAGCTGGAGCCCTCCCCGTGTACGTGAGGAATTGTTGCATTAAAGGTGGGACTGAGAAGTTTTTCTGACAGAGCCCAAGGGCTTCCCTGAGCAGTTTTCCCAAGCCTAAGGTATGTCTGAGAGTCCTGTCTCTGGGCCCCGCTGAGGGGCTTCTGCTGATAAACAGTAGTTACCCATTTCAGAGTCCGGTTAAGGACTTGCACTGAGCCGGTTTATGAGTTAAACAGATGGGTTTGGTTTACTGACATCAATCCCAAACCTCTTTGTTGCTTCAATAAATGCAAAAGGATAATTGAGCTCAAGTAAAGAATTCCTGCGTAACATCTGATGCAGTTGGAGGTACAGGCCTGAGTTATAGCAATAATAGAAATAAAAGGTGTACTGTATAGTGAAGACAGAGGTCTTACCAAGAAGGCTTCCCTGTCTTGGGTGGAGGAAGAGGAGCACAGCCTGTTGACTGTCTCTGCATCTTCTCCCCCTCTAAGAGGTGTATTCTCTTTGTGATTTTTATATCCTAATTCTGTCTGTCCCTGCCTTCCAGGTGATGTTTAGCATGATTTGGGTGGAGACTTGAGTAACGTAGTCATTTATGTGTAGCATGTACTCCTTTAGGCTCACTGTCATACTCAGGGGTGTAAACTTTAATATTAATTCTACCGTTAATTAGGAAAAGGTCTTCACTCAGACACTCTGGCTTTCAAGATTGGTTTGCACCTGTTGGTTTAGCTGCAACAGGGCTGTCTCATCTTCACAAGACTCCCTTTTTCAGCCATTCTGGCTTGCCAGCTCAGTGGATCTCCAGCCCCAGAGGCAACACAAGAATCTCGTGGTTATAAACGTTTCAACCTTTCTTCCGAAGCGAACTAAATCAGCTGTATTTCTGTCTCATGGCAAACTAGGCTGTTATGCCACAGGGATCTAGAGCAGGAATAGTACAGTATAAGATTTTCTAGGCTGGGTTGTCAACCTATGTGTTGGCTTTTCTCAAGCCTTGTCACAGCTGTGATTGGTATTTAAAGTGTGGAGATGGCTCTTAGAAAAAAAGATTCTCCTGTGTACTCTTGTGCTTTGATTGTGTTGCTTTGTTTGTGTCTAGTAGTTGTAGATTTTCTTGTTAGCTTTGAAGGTCATTTTGTAAGTAAGCATCAGCTTCCTTGTTTACTAAATGCAAAAATCTGTCAATAGAAATAGGGTATGGGAAATAAGAAACACTCACCCCAAAAGGGTGAAAAATGTAAAGCAAGTAGCTCTGAGCTAAATATTTTTGAGGTTGCTCAGAAAGTCAGATTACAAGATCTGTTAGATTTTTGGGCCTCCTGTTGGGCTCACATTTTCCTAAATAATCCATGATGAAATTGAAAATCATGTTTCTGTCAGGCTTTTAGAGCTCTGATGCTGTGACATCATAGTAGCATTACATTTTAGAGAGAAACCATGCACAGGAGAAAGACTCTGCACAGAAAGAGAAACCCACTCTCACTGGTTTAAAGGGTGTTTGGTGTTGGGTTTTGGGTTTTTTTTACTGCCCTCGACTTTGGTTGTGGAGTTCTGTGGCATTCTGCGGGCACTAAATCCTCTGTAGTGCTAGACTATCCTTTGTAATGACTTTTTAAAAATAATAAATAATACTACTTTCTAGTCTTGCTTTTTTAATATACAAAAGATATTGGATTTTCTTATCGTATTTAGACATTTAGTTTTAGAGTGCTACTTACAGAAAAAGAGTATTATCTTTGTGAGGTTTTCATTGTTTTCTTGTAAGTGAAAAGGCTTACAGAGGTAAGTACTCTAAGCGAAAACACCATCTTCATCTTTTAATGTTCATATGATCTATCTTTGGAGACATGTTGAACTGAATCAATGATTGTGATGGAAAAGAGATCATTTAGACTAAAAGAAAAAGATTCAGTTGTGTTGCCAATCAAAAGTTGTCACTTTATCTCAGTAATAAAATGATTGAGAAGCTGTTGTACTGATCTTTAATGGATAATATCACTCATTTGTAGTACTGATTTCATAGCCACTGAACTTGGCTCTGTGGCTGTTGATGCCAATGTATCAGCCACTCTGCTGCGTCCTCAAAACAACACGAGAACCCCAGAGCCTCAAACTGCTGACAGATGGCAAATTTTTGGCCTTTCTTTAGGGGCTTGTTTCATCAAGGCTTCCAGGCACATCTAACTTCAGTGACCTTAGTTTATGGTCTTGAACCCTAGGCTTTCCAAAAACTTGTTTCCAGTAAGGATTTTTCCTCTCCTTCTTCCAGACAGTGCTTTCCATCGCTTCTATTCCTACTGGGATGGCGGATGTAGTGCTTGTCTCTGAACTTTATTAGAAAGGAACACATAAGTTGGCAGTGTTTTCTCTTTCTTTTTCCTATTGATTTGCTTTCATGTAATCCTCTCTTGCAGTAGCTCATTTTCTTTTAGACTTCACATCAGGGGAATAGTGGAGGAGGAGGGAATGTACTCATGGTGAAAACCATGCTTTGCTCTTACTTGAACAAAACTTAACAGGGGAAAAAAAAGTAATAAAAAAAAGTTATTTCTTTGTGGTTGTGTCCTTGTGATAACAGCATTTTTCTGGAGTCCTTAGATTTTAATGACCTCAGTCAGAAGATGCATATAGAGGTCAGTGTATTTTGATGATCTTGTTTGATGTAGTGACTTTTGCTAAAGGCCTGTCTTGCTTTTTATCTGTCAGGTACTACTTTTTCACTTGTGTAAGTCTGATAATTCTAGAGTTTACAGAGATTATTCATTCCTGGTCACCTCTGCTGTGTTGCAGTGTTTGGGCAGGAATGTGAGATTTGGTCTGAGGACAGCGGACAGGATAGTAACGAACAGGTTCTGGTGTGAGGGAAACCTGGAGGGTAAAATGAGATAGTAAAACCTGTTCCTTGTTGTTTATGTAGATTTTTCTTACTCCCACCTTAATGTGAGATGATGTGTATTACGAAGAAGAAAATTTTCAGCATTTGTGTAACGCCTCTTGTTATACACCCAAGTTAGCCACAGTCTGCTTCATTTCATCAAAAAATAAAATGAAGTATTCCTTGTGAACTGCTGTCAAGCTGCTAATTTGTCTCTCGGATGTACGTGTCAAGATGGCCTTGCAAGCAGAAATACCAACCTTCTGGATTCGTTCCGTTGCGGTGCAGAAATGTGCGTTCTTTAATTGTTCACTTCAGGATCACAGAAACAGAAATGCGATCTCATCAATATGCACTTGAGGCTTAAGAGCTCCATGCTGTTACATCTGTGTGATTTAGGAAGTTTAAAATAGGCTTTGCAGATGTTGAGAGTAATGGAGGATGTTGTTTACTTTTATTCATCTCCATCATATGTCACACTTTATCCTTGAATAGTCAATCATATTGTAGTATATCTTCTATAAGGATTTCCTCTGCTTTTAACGTGTCTTGTTTATAAATGTTTAACTTTTGTTTGTTAAATTTGGGTTACGCAATAGTTTACGAGGTTCTCTTTCTGAAGTGTGAACCACAAGTTAATTTGTTTTATAGGCACCAAATCCTTGAGTGGTTTCACCAGTAAAATGTTTCACAATAGTACCATAATACTTCTAAAATTAAGGGTTTTTTTCTTTTTTTAACAAGTATTGAAACAGCCAGAAGTCAATACCAAAGATCAACCATTGTGACTTTCCTAGTGTTGCTCTGATTTAAATTAATGTTCCACGTGCTGCAATTTACAACTATAGTTATGCCAACAACGTAAGAAATCTTAACTGTGAACTGTTAAGTTACTGCTTTTATTGAAAAGATCCTCTTAATAGAAGATCAATGTGACGTTAGCTTTGCTGGGCAGTATGTCTTTTGTAATGCTTTGTGGTTTTCTTCAGCATGGACTCCAATGTGCAAATTAATTATTATTCATTACACTAAGACAAGTTAGTGTGTGTTATGCCTGTTACATGAGTAATTGATGCTGCTTTCATTACTGCCTGAATGTGCTTTTACTGCTACAATAATGCATTCTTCTTCTACACGAGTTCCTAATGCAGTATTCCACCTCGCTGCTTTACATACATATATGCTGTACTAAAAAAATAGAAGTGAGATCAAATTCAGTCACACACTTGATCTCCAGATTCACTATCATCTTGGCTCACCAGTTGTGGGTTTTGGGGTTTTTTGATAGTCAAATTGTCCCTGTGGCTGAGGGAGGAAAGCTGAAGGGACGCTGTTGAGCCGATAGGTTTTTGAGTTCCTTAGGAAAGAGTAAAATATAAAACCAGCATTTGCCGTAGGTATGGTCAAATTTTTGATACTGATTTTACTAGCAACTGCAGTTAGGGGAAGAAATGTTTATATCTTAGCCAGCTGGAACTGCATCGGGCTGTAACTTAGTATTCATTCTGGATTTTTGGTGTCCATGTGTTCATAACCACAAATCTTGTTCAATTAGATCCAGCACTTGCATTTATGTGTGCAGGATATTATCTTTAAAAGATAAGCTCTTATGCATCTACATATTTTAGTGTGCAGTGAGATTTTTGGTGTATAAATGGTCATCCTGAGTGCCAAATTTTACTTACTGGTTGCCATGTTATACTCGCTCTAAACCATAATTTTTTTGATCACATAATGTTATAGGAATTCGATATGCAAATAAATGTGTGTGTTCAATTTTTTCTCCATATGCAGTGCTTTGCTTGCATATTCTGAAACCAAAATTTGGGGGCTTTTAAATTTGTAGGGAACATGCTGCTAGCACTTAATATGTAAAATAGTCACAGAATGTAAATAATTGTTTTATTGCCATCAACATATGTCTCTCCATAATTGTTTTGGCTTCTGCCCTGGATGAATTAAGAGGTGGCAACCGTGGCTGAATATTTTCATTCCCACATCCCCTTTTCTTTCCTTTTTTAGTTTTCTTCTTAGTTGCAAAGAAATTGGGCTTTTAAAATTTTTAGACTAAGCTCTTACTTGTACTCTACCATCTCCCAGGTGTTTTTTACTATAATGTGGCCTGGTGAGGGAGGGAAAACAGTATAAAATATAAGTTTTGTTTTCCAGAATGGAGAACACACAGTTCTCTAGTTTCTCCTAGAGAAATTAGTGGGTGACTGATAGTCTTACCTTATGAAACTGTAAGAAAACCAGCAATGATACCTCTCTAGTAAGGGACCTAAAAGTTAGGGGAGTATTAGCTTGAAGTTTATACTATAAATAAATCCTTACTTGAAAGGAAGAGCCCAGTTCCTTGGACTTAACCAGGAAAGGAACATTAGTCTGGGTGGTATGGAAAATTGCAGAAGAGTTGCTAGTACCTATAGAAATGAGAGGGGATGAGTTACCGCTTGAAGATTAATAGTACTGTGTTGCACAGTGGTGTATTCTGCCATTCACAGACTTTCCAGTGAAGTTCAAGGAGCTGTCCTCAGCTTCTAACAAATAATGAGGGCTGTAACTTTCTTGTAAACCCTCCCTTTCCCTCAAAAAATAATTACATTTAGTATTTATGTGATTCAGCAGAAGTTTGTCAGCTGGAGGGTGTTTGTGTTTTGTTCTCAGTGTGTGAGGGCTCCATAATGAGTTGCTCTGTCAAGACCTTTGGTTTTGGAGCTGATGTTCCTTATATGGTCCTACTGGCTGTGCTTGAAAATCCACCTTTCTCTGAGCATGGCAAGGGTTTGTTTGGTAAGGTGGGGGTGTTTTTGGAGGGCTGTGGGATAGGAATAAGGGTATGGATGGATTCAGGATAAATCTAATGGTCAAATTATGCTCCAGCTGCATGATTTGCAATTAAATTGTAAACTGAAAGGATGAAATATATGCTATCAAAGCTCATGAAAATATTTGTAAGAAGTGGTGTTACAGGGAGGTAAGAAGAAGGGGGGCAGAAGGCTCTGGGCCAACATTTTAGTTAAATTGACTTTCAAAACCTATTTGGCATGGACCGAATGAATACCTGATGTTTCCGTGGCAGGCTTGCACTGCTCCCGCAGCAGGCACTGGCTGGGAATACCCAGATCTGCTCCAGTAAGCCAGATTGCTCTGGAGGCTGCTGTGGCCATGTCCTCCACCACGGGAGACAGAATGTCACCCTTAATATTTGTAATTACAAAGTGCAATAGTGACATCCACAGACAGGAGGCATGGCAACAGTAGATTTGTGACAACTACCTTTGCTGCGATGCCACTCTGCCTCTAGCAACAGGGAACAACAGGATGACACCAAAGCCCATCTTCAGCTTTACTTGCCTCTCTTTCAAGAGGGATGACAAAATAGATGTGTAAGGACACTACTTATTTCCTGATTATGTATAAAAAAAAGGTTTCAATGAGGGATCGTAGTTTCTGCTTTTAGTCTGAATGTGCTTCTGAAGATCAAATGTTTCTACTATGTCTTCAAAAAAATCAAGTTTATTAACAGCTGGGGAAACGGCGCAAAAGCTCAGCTATGCTTAAAATGCAGTATATGCCACGTTGGTGTTAATCATTTTGTGATGTGTGGCATGATTCCTTTAATCACCTATGAGAACTTTCAGGAGTTGTTAACATTTTCTTTCATTTGTAGAGCAATGTCATTCTCTGTTTTTGGAGGAAAGAATAACCCTCTGTTGGCTTATGCAAATAAATCATCTCTTAATACACTTGAAACGGAATGATTCCCGAAGGAAGATGAGTGGCAAATCAAACTGGCTGTAAATGAAAGTAACCTCTCAGACCAGAGTTACAAATGTTTTATTCAGATGAACAAAGCGTCTTTATTTTAGCACTTTAATCCATTTTCCTTTCGCTTTTTTTCCCAAATAGCACTGCCACCCTGAAATGACAAGGATTGATCATTAAATCACAGTTGCGTAATTTGCCTCATCACTCCTCTGCAGACAGCGTTTGACTGAAAGTTCAGGTCTTCTGATGACTACTGCTAAGAGGGAATTTTTCAAGTTTTGGGAAATATATTGCTATTTTTGACAAAAATACAAACAGTTTGCTACTTGGATGATTAACATTTAATTAAATAGCTTTGCGAAAGAATCGAATGCGTTGCTTCTAATTAGTTAAGGGATTGTATGCTTAGCGCATCCCAACATGATAGGGTTTGGGGTTTTTTTTTCCCCCAGTTGCCTCTGTAGCTGCTTATTTAAAATTCTGAATGTTGCCTTTAATGTGGACAGCTTTTGCAGTCAGTGTTTTCCAAGTCACTTAAGTTTTGCTACTTTATTAGTCTGCAGTGAATCATCTAGGGGATAATGTTTTGTAAACGTTTATATAGTATTGTCATATTTTTAACGCTTTTAAGAGTGTCATGGCCCGAAAAAAGGGTGCTTTTTGGCCAATGTGTTTTTACGAAACTACCCCTCACCAGCAGTCCTGGATTATACAACTGTATTTATACCTGCAGTAGTTTTCTCAGAAAGGAAAAACGCAGCACGTAAACATTGTATTGCTTTTTCCAGTTTGTGAAGTTGAATGAGAAGACGATTGCCTGCTTTTAACTGTAATCATGAGCTTTTTTTTGCTTTTCTTTTTTTTTTTTTTTTTTTTTTATTCCTTCCCTGAAACTTGCTTTGCTGTGTGTATCAGATCGCTGTTGCTCTGCCAACGGCTGCGTGCGTTTCCATGTTCAGGAGGATTTTTGATGATCTGCTCTCAACTGCCAGAAGTGTAGTCAATGAACTGATGCTCCCAAGGTCACCCATAATGCGCGTGGGTGTCTTTCCCCGCTGTAAACTGTGGTCACAGCCATCCCAGGAAATGGAACTGGCTTTGATTTGGGGCTTTGGCCAGAGCTTCAGACAAATCTGCCTCTTCACTTAAAGCCAGGTGGAGAGAAAGCTGCAAATACAGACTAAAAAAAACATAGAAACAATGCAGTTGATCAGGCCAGGGGCTTTAATTAAAAACCCAGTGCAAAGCTTACCAAATGTACACTGCATAGTTCATGCTAAAGTTTAGTAAAAGCAGATTCACATTCGTTTGTTAAGCAGTTAGTTTTTTAAGGTACATTCCTACTCATTTGGTAAACAGTTGGGGTTTTTTAGGCAAGGGATAGTTGATGCTGGCAGTAGAAAAGATTCATATATATCTCCAGATTGCAGCAGGCAGTGTTCTTACACTGTTAGCTTTATTGGTTTTGTAATACTTACTTCTGAAGCCAAGCATAGGTAGCATTAAATATAATGAGGGAGTTTTAAGAGTGTTTGAAAGCAACAGAAAACCCTGTAAATTAAATTCAGTTAACTGTAAGGCAGAAGATTCCCCCCCCACGTATATAGGTATGTTTGTATATGTGTGGATTTAATGTATGTGTATTTAATAAGAGAGGACCTGTATATTTTTTTTTCTGTGAACACTCATGCAGATGGCCTTTCTTTTTTTTTTTTTTTCTCTTTTAAAAGACAAGGTAGGTTTGTATTTGGACATATTGAGGGCAGGCTTTGTGCTTAAGTTTTGCATGAATGGAAGCAGATCCCAAAATCATTGTAGTCATCTGGTCTGACTATTTATGCCTCTTCTGTGCAACATAGGAAATGTTTGGGCTGGATTTCCCCAACATGTAAAATCATATGGTGCAGGCACCACTGTTGACATTAGCTGCTCCATAAAAGAGAGTGTTGTATTTGTGTGTTCACAGTGGGGTACATATAATATACAAGGAACAGCCACATCAGCGGGGCACCCAGACAGTGACAAGTCACGTTTTATCTCAGTGGTGTTTTGGCTGCAATCCCTTTGAGAGTCCAGGAAAAGCCTAACATATCATATACTCTCATATGAACCTTTTGTCCAGAAAGTAGAGTAGTGAAATTGCTGGATGTGAGTGTGTAGGTAGCTGGGGAGATGTAACCAGACAGCTGTAGGCTGTTTTTATTGATTTCTTTCTTCTTTAAATTCAGGACCTATGACCGCGCTATCACCCAGTCAGCAGCACAGAAGGACCATGACCTTGTTCTTGTTGAAGTCAGTGAGAGTTTTGCTGTTGACTTCAACAAGAACGTGAGTCCAAGGTGAGAGAACTGGCTGCAGATCTTTAATAGAAAAAGCCTAACACTTCTTATTCTTTTGGGTAGTATTTAACTGTTTAGGTTTCTCTCTCCGACATCTACACAGAAAAGAGAGTTCTGCCTTGCAGGAGTTTGTTGCAAGATTAAAGTTGAAGTTATATACTGTTGCACAACATTGCTTGGCTGCTCTCCTAAGGTTTTTATTGGCGTTGTTATTTTAGGTAGTATTATAAATGAAGGATGCGGAGAAATTGTGGGATTTATTGAAAGCTTTTTTTTTTTTTTTTTGCAACAGCACAGTATTAGTTGTGGTTTTAAAAATGCCAATCAGTGATAGTTCCTTAGCGTTCCTGATAATCAGGCCCACCTCTATGGCAAACAAGTTAAGTAGCCAGATGAATCGTTAAGTAGCCAGATGTATCGGAGGTAAGACACTACAGTGTCTGTACACTGGAGATGTGCATCGAGAACGAAGATGGTTTTCTGCAGGGGGTTTTAAAGTGTTGTGGGTTTGGTTTTTATTGTTTTGGTTTTCTGATTTTTGCTTCAGGTTATGAGGACAGACTTACTCTCAGGGATTTGTCCCTGCAGTCTTGTGGAAACTTGTTAACCTTTTAACATGAGAATTCTCTTCTATGACCCTGCAGGCGCCTGTTTAGCAGCAAGAACCATTTTTATATTTTATTTGTTTTTCCTGATAAAGCACTGGCAGAGATATGATCCATGGAGAGGGGAGCTGAGAGCTGGCTAGGTGCTTTAGAATCTCTCTAGCTATACTGGCAGTTGTTCATTAAGGCTCTAAATATGTCACCTGAGACTTGCTAGAATTGTGAGCGGGATAATTATGATGAGATCATGATTCTTTATCCTGCTACTAGAGTATGGTGCCATGTATGACTAATTCACGGACTGAGATCCAAACTTGCAAATATTGTTCATATCACAGGATTATTTTTTTATTATTTTATTTATTTTATTATTTTTT